>CM053586.1:302171681-302189059 GCA_028646515.1 Pseudochirops corinnae | reverse complement strand
TATCTCTAAGAGAGCAACTTCTTCCTTGTTTCCCATTCCTCCCACACTCACTCTTTCTTTTAGAAAATTTAAGAAATAAATTTTTCTCTAGTCTGGAGTCCTTTCCAGAATTACCTGAATAAAGGAGAACTTATCAGAATTTATAAACTTTCTCTAGGAAAACAATACCAGGTACTAGATCTTTTCCTCCATTTTCTAAGGCCTAACCACTTTCAGTTAGGAAACTGGGTGAAGGTTCAAAAGGGAGCTCTAACTTTCTAGAAAATGAACAAAGCAGGGTGGAGATAACCTGCCAGAGCAGGAATATCTTAATCTAGTAAAGGTACTGGTCAGTTTTAATCTTCTCCCTTGACTATATAGAATAGTTCAGGAAAATGATTCTCCAAGGTGAGTTGGCTTTCTAAGTGACTATTGTTCTGTCTGATGTATCCAACAGTTACCTGAACTTTGTTATTGTGTTTTATCTTATTGTGGAATTTTGTCTGTTTGAGAATACTATAAATTGTCACTTGAAAACTGCTTGTCAAAAAGAGATTTTCAGAAGCAGATTGGATTTCTGTCCCTTTGGACTTTTTCTTTTTTTAAGCAGAAACCTAGAGTCGTAGTAATTAAATTAATTAAATCTCTGGCAAGCTGGTGATCTAAACTCAGAGAGCAGAATTTTCTTTGACATTCCTTAGCAGTGGGCTGGGCTGGGCCAGTGACTAGGGACTAGGGTGTAGTTCCAGACCAGTGCTTGAAGGAAAAGGAGTGGCTTGGAAAGTTCAGCCCACTGACATTCCAAGAGTGAGGGCCTGCTAGAGACAGCAGAAAGGTTTTGTTTCTCCTTTGCCTTATATAGCAAACTCTGCTAAAATAGTACAACTACATCTCTAGTATCCACTCATATTGTGGGTACTCTCTCAGGTACTTCACCCTTGATACTGTAATTTCCTTCTACCTTGTCTTCCTGCCTTCATTCTCTTTTCTCTCCAAGCTGCCAAATTAATTTACATAAACACAAATCATTCTCTTCCTGCTGAATGTCTAACCTCTTCTGACTTCTTATTACCCATGAGATAAAATACATTTGTACTGTTTATTCCTTTGGGGCAGCTAGATGGCACAGTGGATAGAATGCTGAATCTGATGTCAGGAAGACTCATCTTCCCAAGTTAAAATCTGGTCTCAGACACTTAACAGCTGTGTGACCCTGGGCAAGTCA
Source organism: Pseudochirops corinnae (assembly GCA_028646515.1). Taxonomy (NCBI): domain Eukaryota; kingdom Metazoa; phylum Chordata; class Mammalia; order Diprotodontia; family Pseudocheiridae; genus Pseudochirops; species Pseudochirops corinnae. The sequence goes on along the minus strand of CM053586.1, from coordinate 302,187,855 downwards.
CTTAACCCTGATTGCCTCAGTTTTCTCATCTGTCAAATGAGCTGGAAAAGGAAGAGGCAAACATTCTAGTATGTTTGCCAAGAAAACCCCAAATGGGGTCACAAAGAGTCAAACAGAACTGAAATGACTGAACAAATTATTATTCCTTACTCTGGTTCTGGCACATAATAGGAGCTTAATAAATGCCTTTTCAGTGACTGACATATGTTGGGCCCTTCATAATATGGTTCATTTGACATCAATCTCTGTTGCACCTTTTATTTACCAGATAAGCAACAATTGTAGCTAGAATGGCCATACCCTATGCCTGGAATGTGCTCCTCCTCATCTCTGCCTCCAGGAATCCCTTCCATATTTGGCTTAAACACCACCTCCTGCATGAGGTCTTTCTTGATCTGCACAGAGGCTAGTGTCCTCTGTCCCTAATCTGTATTTAACTGTTTTGTGTTAATTTTGCATTATTCTGTATGGATTTATTTGGTGTAGGAGACTCTAACTCTGACATTGATAATGCCTTTTCACATCCATTAAAATGTAATGACTTTCATCCTTTATGGTGTTATCTGATGCTCAGCATGTCTAGGGCCTAGATTTTTTTTCCATGATACAAAGATTTGACGTATTTATATAATCTACAAGTCTTTGGCCTCTTTCTTTCTCCTGAGCCATTCTTTCCCATTTATTTATCTCCATCCTAACCTTGTCACTAAATATCAGAGTGTATATGTATATTGTTGTGTTTCAGTTGTGTCTGACTCTCTGTGACCTCAGTTGGGGTTTTCTTGGTAAGGATACTGGAGTAATTTGTCATTCTTTCTCCAGCTGAGGAAACTGAGTTGAACAGGCTTAATTGACCTGTCCAGGGTCCCACAGCTAGTAAGTGTTTGAGGCTGGATTTGAACTCAGTTCTTCCTGACTTCAGGCTCTTCACTCTATCCACTCTGCTACCCAGCTACCCCTGTAGGTAGGTAGGTAGACAGATAGCTAGATAGCTAGCTAGATAGATATACACACATATATGTATGTATACATATATGTAATATATATTGCAATTATTTTCATAATGGCCCCTCTTCAAATACTTTTGATTAGTACTGCAATACATAGTGACCAAATGTCCTATGAAATAATGTTTCTTATAACCTTTGGGCTCCTTTGCTGCTCTGAGGAGTATCTGTGAGGCATCCATTTCTTTAGCTACAATTTCTTTCTTTCTTCTGGTTTCATTTATAGTACTGAAACCTGTCTGTGTCTGGAGGGAGTAGGAGGAGGGAGACAGAGAGGGAAGGAGAGACAGCTTCAACATAGGCTGACGGTAAAGGCCAGCACTATTTGCCCAGATGCTCCATTGGATTGCCCACTCCTTCATAGCAAATATTAACTCAAAATGCAATAAAAATCAGCTTATCTTTATCTGGACACAAAATAAGCAAACAAAGAGCTAAAACTAAGCAGTGCTAGTGTGTACACAGTGGTGAGGAAGTAGAGAGAAGATAAACTCACTGGGACCCAGTGTGGAAGCAAATTTTATCTAGGAAGGTCACTCCTCAAGCAGGTCGGTGAGCCAGACAAGGCTCCAACTGTGAGTAATATATTCAGTTCATAGTAGCAACCCCCTTCTGTTGCAATCACTTGGCCACTGACACTGTCCTCTAAGATGATCTCCTAGACTTCCCCTTCCCATGATCCTTTAGCTCCTCCCAACTAAGAAAATATTATTCTTCCCATCTGACTCATTCCAATGAGAGGATGAATGTCCAGGTAAATATGATCTAGCTCCACTACTAATGTGCCCATTCATAGGTCACCAGACAGAAATCTCACATTTAGAGTACTAACAGTCAAATTTAAGTTTGTTGATAGTCTAAAAACTGTGATTCTTTTTCTTTCTTTCTTTGCATTTGTTTATTTTAAAAATTTCTTTCTTTTTAGTTTTCACCATTCACTTTTGTAAGATTTTGAGTTCTAAATTTCCCCCCCTCCCTCCGCTCTCCTCTCCCCAAGACAGCATGCTATCTGATACAGGCTATACATGTGTGATCATATTGAAGACATTTCCATATTAGTCATGATGTGAAAGAACAAAAGGTAAAAACCATGAGAAAGAAAAAATAAAAAACAACAAAAGAAAGAGAAAATAGTATGCTTCAATCCGCATTCAGACTCCACAGTTCTTTCTCTGGATGTGAATAACATTTTCCATCATGAGTCTTCTGGAATAATCTTAGTTCACTGCATTGTTCAGAAGAGCTAAGTCTAACAAAGCTGGTCATAGCACAATGTTGCTGCCACTATATACAGTGTTATATATAGATAGATAGAATAGTGTTCTGGTTCTGCTTACTTCACTCAGCATCAGTCCATGCAAATCTTTCCAGAAAACTGTGTAATTCTTAATACTCTCTGCCCCTTTCTGTATCTATCACTCTGCTATTGTCACTGCCAAAGTACAGCCTAGGTGGCACAGTGAATAGAATCAGGAGGACCTGAGTTCAGATCCAACCTCAGCCATTTCCTTAGCTGTATGACTGTGGGCAAGTCACTTAACCTCTGTTTGCCTCACGTTCCTTACCTGTACAACGAGGATGACAATAGCACCTACCGCATGGTGTTGTTGTGAGGATCAAATGAGACGATGTTTGTAAAGCACTCAGCACAGCAGGCACTATTTGAAGGCGTATTTCTTTCTCCCAAGGGAACCATCTGAGGGACAGTTTTCATTTTTCTCTGTGGCCGACTTATTGGTGAAGGGTATTAGTTAAGTTTTTCCTTAGGATAAATCCTTAGGATAGACTTGGTCTATCACTGGACCCTTATTCCGAGTCTTTCCAACTTGGTCTTGAATCTGCTGTGATGATGACTTTGAAGATCCAACATTCCCTGTGTGACATGATGAGCCATTGGCATAGATCTTCATGAGGGTATGTAAGCAAATTAAAAATTTGGACCTTATTAAAACTTATAAAAGATGATTGAAAAGAGCATTAGCAACTATCAGTATTGTCTAAACTGTCCTATCTACACAAAATTTTTGTAAGGGTTTTGCATATATACATGAAGGGCATCTTCAGTGAGAGTGTTAGAAGGGAACAAGAAGGGTTCTACAACCATTACCCTCTCAGAATGAACTGAAATGTGTTGTAGGGAGTATAAGATCTCACCACATTTATTATCTGTAGATTATGAAAAAGCATTTGATTTAGTAAAGCAAAATGCCCCCTTACAGGTTCTTTTATAACACTGTATCTCACATTCATACATTAAGATCATTTGGGATTCTTTGGAAGATGCAACAACTCTGCTTAAAGACCCTCTGATAATAAACGTCAAGTGAGATGTATAAACAGGGAGATATATGCTTGCCATTATGATGGAGGCAATCTCATGCAGGGACTATGTTAACTCCCTACTGAGGTACACCTCTTGCTCCTGTTGGCAAATGATATTGTTTTGATTGCATTCAGCCCCCAAACACTGCAGAGATGCCTTGAAGAGATATGTAATCATCAAAAGAGATTGCTCTGCCTATCCACACAGTAAAGACCAAATGGATGAAGACTGTGTATTGCCCAGATTTCAGCAAGAATTTGGACAAACACCCTAGAGCTTGTCCCATAATATGTATACTTGGACTAGGAGTACAGATGAACAATGAACTGGAACTAGAATTGTAGAGAGAGAAAAGAGTTTGGATTACTTTCAGGAAACTGCAAAGCTCTTTTAATGGCACCAAACTTCCCATAAAAACAAAGGCTCATCTTTTCAATACTTACATTTAACAGTACTGCTGTATGGTAGCAAGATACAGATTTAGTACCATTATTTCCAAAAAGCTAAAGACGAGTGTCATACTGGTTGATCTCCTTCTTCCAAGTCTCTCCCCTTTCTAGTTCATCCTTCACTCAGATGTCAAGTTGATCTCCCTAAAACTAAAGCCTAAATCTTACCTTGTTACTTTCCTACATAAAATAAATTCCAGTGGCTCACTAAAACCTGTAGGATCAAATATAAAATCCTGTGTGGCATTCAAAGTCCCTTATAATTGGGCTCCTGCCTATCTTTCCAGTCCTCTCACATGTTCTTCCCCTACTTCCCATATGCTACAATTCAGTGACCCTGGCTGTCTTGTTATTTCCTCCAAGAAGTACTTGCCTGACTGCAGGCATTATCATTGGTTATGCCCCATTCTTTAAATCTTCTCTTTCCTCTGTCTTTCTCTGGGTTTCCCTGACTTCTGAGTCCTAGGTAAAATGTCACCTTCTTCCAAAAGCCTTTCCCAATTCCCCGTAATGATAATGCCCACCTTTTGAGATCATAGTATACATATATGTATGTATGTATGTAGTATATATGTGTGCATATGTATATATACACATATACATATAACATCCAATTTGTATATTATGGCTAATTTATATATACACATATATAATCTCATCTATAAATTGTTATTTACAAGTTCCTCTCACCCATTAGACTGGGAGCTTCTGGAGAGCACAAACCATTTTTTGCCTTTCTTTGTATTCCCAACACTTAGCACAGTGCCCAGCCCACAATAAGTGGGTGTCAGTGGACTCTGAGGGCATAATGGAAAGTCATTTGATCAGTGTGAACTGGATGCAATGCCAAAGAACAAGAGTAAAAGATACTGTCAAGAAATTGCATAATAGGAAGAAAAGATGGGCTGTTCATGTGGCTAGAGTAAGGAATGACACAAGGGCCACCAGACAGCACCGCTGAAAACGTCCTCATGAAATTGAGGAAGGCCTCCAGCAGACTGAATGGGACTCCCTGTGTTGAACTTTTGGGAGAACATGGACAAGAGTCCCAGAGGCATAGATGGGCTGTGATTTGAATCACTGGGGATAATTCCTAAAATGATGAGATATAAGACTCACTGAAAATATGTAAGTATATTTGCACAATGCCTCCCCCACTTCCAAGACTATGAGCCCCTTCTTGCTTCCTATTTATATCCCCAGCTCCTAGTACAATGCCTGAACACACAGTAGGCACTTAATAAATTCTTGTTGTTTGGTAAGTGGCAAAGCTCGGATGCAGACCCAGGCACCTTGACTCTTACTTCAGCACTCTTCCCACTTTACAACATAGTCATCTAATACGTTACCTCTCTAAAAGGAAGGAGAGGGAGAACGCCGCTGATTGGGGATGCTGGAATTGATCTGGTGATACTGGTTCAAAGGCACGGACCCTGAAAGCTACTGATGCCAGCGGCTGACACTTACATGGCACCTGCAACGTGCCGAGTGTTTTACAGGTATTATCTCATTTGATCCCCAGAATAATCCTGGGACGTAGATGCCATTACCCCCATTTTATAGGTGGAGAAACCGAGGCAGTTAAATGCCTTGCTCAGGGTCACCCAGATAGTCAGTATCTAAGGCTAGATTTGAGCTCAAGTCTTCCTGACTTCAAGTTCAGTACTCTATCCACTGTGCCATCAAATTTTTTTCCTGGTTGTGCAATTGTGGCTATTGACAGCAGCAGTACTTTGAGTACTTAGTTTCTGTTGATGTAATAACATATGAAAATATGTGGACACTCCCTTTTGGCTATATTTTGATTACTCAACTCTAGTCTTTCCATCTTCTCCCAATTCTAGCCAAATCGAGGCAAGTTCCTGGCAATTATTACATATTTCTATTATCAAGAGCATTATTATTTGCCAATCCCACTCTTTTTGGAAAATAGATATATTTGTAGTGGGAAGAATGATGGCCTTAGAATCGGGAAGCCTAGCTTCAAACACCAGTTTTGTCACTTACTCTCATGACCTCGGTTAAGTCATTTCACATCTATGAGATTGAGTTTCTTTGTTTGAAAGTGAAGGGGCTGAGGTGATCTCTTCAGGCTTCTTCTAGTTCTAAATCTATTACTATTATCTGCATTTCAGGCTTTTGAAAACAATGGTGATAAAACTTTATTCTTTTGTCTTTTACAGAAACCATGCATGTTATCATACCTTAAAGGTTGCAATTTCAGTTTTGTGGAGTGAAAGGAAGGCAGATTGCAAATAGTTTGGAGAGTGAGTAGGAGGAGAGGAAGTAGAGGTAGCCAAATTATTCTGTTTTGTCAAGAAGTCTGAAAGTGAAGAGGAGATAGGATGGAGGCAGGATACTTAAAAAAAATGTTAATATAAAAGAGCAAATCATGATTTTAGACAGAGAGGAAAGAGGTGGGGGAGGGAGGAGAGGGAGAGAGAGAGACGAGAGAGAGAGAGAAGGTAAAGCAAATGGAGGGAGAAGAGAAGAGAAGAGAAAGAAGAGAAGAGAAGAGAGGAGAAGAGAAGAGAAGAGAAGGAAGAGAAGAGAAGGAAGAGAAGAGCAGAGAAGAGAAGAGAAGGAAGAGAAGATGCAAAAGAGAGATGGGATAATTAATGGAGTCAGGAACAAGAGACAAGTAATCTCTAGGGATTTGCTGCACTCAGGGAATTTGAATTATTAAAAATTGATTGAATATTTGACTTTAGCAGAGTCATAAAATAAGATTATAAGGGGATAATGAGTAAGAAGAATATAAAAAGTGTGAGAGTCACATTTCATACTACATACATCTCATATTATACAATAAATTCCATGTGGTTCAATGATCTTAATTTGTAATCATTTTTAAATAAAAAGAAAATGGAAATTGTACATATGAAAACAAGGATAATTCTTATGTGGTAGATCAGTGAACTGGACAAATAACTAAAAAATCAATTGGTGTTAGTAAAGAAAATTGAGATAATAAGTGTATGGTGCTTTGCAAACCTTAAGACATTACAAAATGTCAATTTTGTCATAATTATAATATTTTTTCTTGCTATTATAGCACCTTCTCTGAGGTTACTCTCTCAAGATAGAACTTGTACTCCTCAGTTGGGATCAGCATGGTGTTATTCTCCTTCATCATAGTCCTAAGGGTCCCTAGATTTCTATTCCTGTTGGTTGTAAGCCCACACCAATATTCTTCCCAGGGACAGTCAAACTTCAATTAGCTTTTAGAAAAGAGTATTTACTAGGGTTGAAGAGTAAGAAGAGTTGGTATAAAACATTCTCCCCAAACCTGAGTATACTCTCCCCTTGCGGACATACCCCAAGGTCCCTGAAGAGAGGAGGCTTAAACTTTGAGTACAATGGTGATGGGATATAAAATATGTAGATACACACACGTGTATATATACATACATATATACATATACACATATATATATGTATACACACAACATATACACACACATATGTAAGGTATGGAGGGAACTCTCAACTCCTTGTTACTAGAAGTCCTTTTTGGAGTGTGTAGTCAGCATTCTTTCTGGTACAAGCCATCACACCCTTTGAAGCTGCTTCCTTTTGTATGTGGCTATCTTTCTGTATCCATCTATATCTATGTTTATCTATGTTTGTCCTCAGGGTTCTCTGAATACATTGTCTGCCACTGGTCAGTTCTCTCTGGTGACAAGGCAGAAGAGTGACACAATCCCTCTGAGCTCATTCTTCCTCCTCCTCCTCCTCCTCCCCCTCCCCCACTCTCACCCCAGGTATAAGGTTCTACCTTCTCAAGGCCCTACTTCAAGGTGGACTGCCAAAAAATTCCTCCACTATTTAAAGCCCCCAGGGGCAGAGTTAATTTTTTTGTTCTATTCTTGACCCAATTGAGGAAGAGTTTATACCTTATGAAGAGATCCTAAGGTAAAAGCCTCTTCTTTATGTATTTAAAACTTCACCATATTTGACTACCCTTAGGTTTAATATGTAATAATTACATTAATGGGAAGGGGGTTTGGAACTCTGATCTTATACTATTTTTATTATTATTTATCCACTAATAAAATGATAAGTCTTTAAAATATTAATGAATAAAAACATTTCTTTAATAGTCATAAAGACTAGATTCTTAGAGTTGTTTCTACTTCTATCCCTAGAAGTATTGATGATACCAATTGGCAACATCAGGTGAAACAAAGGGGTTTTGATAAATTCATTTTGTTAGTCTAACATTCTAGAATGTCATCTGTGAGTTTCCTGGTGTAAGCCTTTTCTTGGGTGCTCTTCTGGTCTCTGTACTAACCCTTTCTGCTTGAAGTAATAGGTGGTGTTTCTGCTCATGGGGATTTTCATGTCATAGTGATGTATGAAAGTTTAATCTTTCAAGTGGGGTGCCCTGGCACAACCCCTTCTACAAACACATTCCTTTCATACCTCCGTTTGCACCAGGCTATGTATGAGCTATCAATACAAGGAACACATCTGATATCACAGACTCAGGTCTACATTTATTTTGCCATGCTCTGCCCTGATTTACATAACTATGAGCCTTCTAGAAAGATGCAGCATGGCACAATATACTAATTCTCAAACAATATGAGGGGGAGGGAGTCTTCAATCATTTCTAAGAGTGTAAAAGTGTTCCAAGAACAAAAAGTTTGAGAATTCCTGGTATGGTAGAAAGAACACCGGAATCAAAGTTGGAAGACCCAGGTTCAAATTCCAGCTGTTATTTACTACTTACATGACCGTAGGCCAGTCATTTAACCTCTTTGAATCTCCATTTCCTCATCTGTAAAATGGGGGAAATAATACTTACACACTGAGAATAAGGAGTAACATATGGTTAAGCTGAGTGTTGCACTAGTATATCCACAATATGAAAAGATTAGAGGAAGGTGTCCATATGTTGAATCTTCTGCGGAGGATTTGTAGAAGGACACAAGATTCTCACAAGATAGGAAGGCTTGGATAGCTACTCCAGAGGAGGGAGCATCTACTTTGATGAGCTTCTAGGTCCATTGCGCATGAAAGTTTAACTCTTTTCCAAGATATTCTGCAAGTGATTAAGGTAAAAGCTTAGAAAGGCTTTGAGTAAGCTAAGAAATTTGTGAGGGGTATACATTTCCCAAGTCCTCAGTTTCTGGTTTCCTTAGAGTTCTAATAATGAGTTTTGGGAGGATAAGAGAGATCCTGGTCTAAACTTCATTCTAAAATTTCCTTCCAAGGTTGGAAGCTGGGAGATGCTCTATACCCCAACACAACTGGTGCAGCAGGGAAAGGAGTGAGATAAGAACTCACAGTCATTCTGGTAGTGCTCTGGGACCCTACTTGTAAATCTGATAAGGCCAACAGGGAGAAGCCAAGATGGAGCTAGGATCTGGGATTGACTGGGCATGACAACACAGCCTTTGTGGTCATGTCAAATGGAGCCCAATTCCAGGACTTTCCCCTCCTCTAATCTTCTCAGGGCAGTCATTAGGAAAATTTACTCAGTGGTTTCTATTTTATCCTCCATTTTTACAACTTAGAAAGAGGTGTAGAGACAGGGGGCAAGGAAGTAGATCTGAGCTAAAACAGATCCTGCCATTTGAAAGTCTTTTTATACCTTGTTTTGGGTTTACATGCTACCTAATTGTTTCAATAAATCCCACGACCATTAAGAGTAAATTATTAAATCTTATATATTAGGGACCATGAAAGAGGAGGAAGAAAGAATCCAAGCACAGCATGGGAACCCAAAGGGTAAAAATAAGCAGTGTTTCCTATTTTGGGTAATTTCTAGGCATATTCCAAATCCTAACTGTAGATCTCTATTGACTCTGGGAGTCAGCTCAGCCACACGTTGGCTTAGGAGAAAGCTCAGATGTCTAGCAAGTAAGCTACTCAGGGGGTAATCAGAAGGCTGTGTGATTGCCAAACAATCTCCCCTCAGCCAATGAATGATTTGACTAATCATGTGACAGCCTCCTGTACTCTAGAAAGCTGAGGAGTGAGAGAAGTGTGGGTGAATATAGCATGGGAGAGGCTATGACTATGTATACCTTTAGCCCCACCAACCATACCCAGTTTTTACAGGAATATTGTTGTGATCCATGATTGTGAATTGTGATCAATTTGCTACGGTCCTCAGCTCATAAGAACTTGGTATGAATTGAGAAACTATCCTGTCTCGGGCCAGCCTGCCTTGTTCCACAAAACTAAACAGTTTTTGAGGTTATGTCTCTCTTCTCTGATATTCAGTGGGAAGGGATGCTTTCAGGTGGAGGTGGGGACAAAGTGGTGGTGTGATTACAGAGGAGTTGCTACCAACCTTTCATGAAGATGAAAGATCTCCATTCCTGTAGGGATCCATCCAGATTCCTCTGTTAACCACCTGAAGAAAGTTTTTGCATCATTGTCATCTCTCATTATTACTAAGTCCATAGAATCCACTCTCCATCATGGAGAACAATGCATCAAGTATTCCCAGGAAGGTCATCCTCTCACAGGTTACCCCCTCTTCCTCCATGCCCTAGGCCTGCATACTTCTCCCCTAAGTGAGCAGATACAGAGAGTTATATAAAGTAGGAAAAGGATCTGCTTGTGGCTCAAACCACTTATATGGGAAAACCATTTCAGAGAGGAGTATTGTATTTGTGGAGCTGTCAAGAAATTTTCTCAGAGGTCTACTGGATCATTGTCCACACCAACCATAAACATCTAAGAACCAAGAATATTTTCCAACTACCTGGTAGCCACTAACACAGGACATTATTTTCAAGTTCAGCATCACCTACAGTTCCCATGGGTCCAAATGGCAGGTAGATGTACTGTTTTGAAAAATTGAATTTGGACTCCCAATGAATCAATCACCTCTATAGGTTACTACTCAATCCTAACCAGAACTAGAATAATTCTTCCAATAGTACCTATAGTTTTCTTCCCTTTAAGAAGGAATAAGCATTTATTAAGTGCCTACTATGTGCCAGTCATTGTGCTAAGTGCTTTACTAATATTATCTCATTTAATCTTACAACAGCTTTGAGAGATAGCTACTATTATTACCCCCATTTTACAGTTGAGGAAACAGAGGCAGACAGAGGTTAAGTAACTCATCCATGGTCACACAGCTTTACTAATTGACTAAGGCTAGATCTGAATTCAAGTCTTCCTGACTCCCGGTTCTGTGTGCTATCCACTGCACCATCTACCTGCCTCTTAAGTAGGCATGATACCCATACTGGAGGTAGAGTTAGTCTTCTATGGATTCTTATACTTCTTATACTCATATCTACATGTCTCTTTGTGTGAAGGCTAATGAGCAGGAATCAGAGCTATAAAAGACCAAGAGTATGCCTGTTTTAAGAATTTTCAGTCATACATGACTTTTGATGACTATAGCTATGACTGTATAGTAACATATATGCTAAGTCATGTGAAGTATATGTGTGGGCCAAGGACCCAGTAGAGCTCCCAACAAGCTTGCTGCAACCCCTGATAACTTCCCTCTGCCCTTAAAAGCAGTAATATTAGATTTCATTATAAACGTGCCACCCTTACTGGAGAATGATGCTGGCTTGATGGTACCAAACACCTTGGCTCTAAAATGGCTTCCTACCTTCCTTAAGCCCCTTTAAGGGACATCCAACCTCAGCCAACGTAAGTCTTTACCCTGAAAGAAGGATGTTTTCCAGTTCTATGGCTGCCCCTCTCATATCACCTCTGATTGGGAACCCCTGCATAGCTCACTCTTTTGGACTACGCTATTCACAAGCTTTCAGGTAAAGATTCATCCTGTCTTTGCATACCACTACCACTCACAGTCTAAAGAAGGGACAGTGCCAACTGAACCTAGGCGGTCATCTGCCGTGAGTTTGTCCTACTATGACTACTTGGAATAGGATTGAAAGAGAGGAAATCAATACCCAGCAGGAGAGGGGAGAGCCAATGTGAGAGAGAATGTTTGTTATTAATAATAATTTTCCATAGTGCATATATCTATTTTCAGACCTTATCTCAAACTTTTTCTTTTGAGTCCAGAAAGAGAGAGAGAGATAGAGACAGAGAGAGACACAGAGAGAGAGAGGGATATAGAAATGAGCTTAAAAGTGAGTGCAGTGTGGGGGCTGGTACAGTTTTTACGAGAGGGCACCGTGAGGTTGCTGAAGTGACTGATGCTGCTGCTGTTTCCAGGCCTTGGCTGGCAGGGGAGTCCCTTGGCTTGAGAGCATTCATATACTCAAATATTCACATACACACATGGCCCCTGCTTCTCAAGGGCCCCACCCCACTTGGAGCTTACATTGTTATAATAATTCAGGCCACTTATCCACCCAAAACATTCCCTTAAAAAAATCAATTTAACTCAACCAACATTTACTTATTAAGCAAGGCATTATGATAGGCTCGGGAGATAAAAAGACAGAACCAAAAGTCTTTAATCCCAGAGAACTTAAATTCTACCGTGGAGAAGTAACACATACGCAAGTTAGGAAATACAAAATAAATACAAAGAAAACATGAAGTAATTCCCAGGAAAGGATAATAACAACAACTAACATTTACATTACACTTACTCTGTGTTAGACACTGTTTTACGATTATTTTCTCATTTAATCTCTCAACAACCCTAGATGGTGGGAGTGATTATAATCCCCATTTCCCAGTCACAGGAAACTGAGGCAAATGGGTTAAGTGATTTACCCCAGATCACTCAGCTAGTAAGGATCTGAGATCAGAGTTTGAACCCAGGTCTCTCCAGTCCTGGTGCTGTATTCACCAAGCCATGTAGCTGCCCCTGATATTGCTGCTGACAGATATGTATAATAAAGGTAGGAATAAGAGTTGTATAGGTAAAGAAGAATGATCTTGACTCTTTAGTTTACCTTTTGTTCTATCTCAAATTCCATTTCAGGCTGATCCAAAGAGAATCACGGGAACTTCTAACCCCAAGTAAGATAGTTGTCTGAAACAGAAGGCCTGGATCTCTGCCCTAATATCAAGCAGCAATGCTAAATAGACACTAGCAATCACTAGCAGGTACCAAGGAAGCAAGTGGGTCTTCTTTCTCCCGTGATGATTTCATATGTATTTATTGGAGAGTATGGCCTTGACTTTGGGGTGGGTGGCAGTGGGGATGTTCCATTACAACTTCTCTTACTCTTTCTTTAAGAGACTTGGCTTTGAAAAAAAAAAACACAACCTCCCACTGCCTACAGGAAAAGTAAATACATCAGAAATACCTCATTGCGGTGTTATGAGCAAAGGTCTAGAGAGGATGTGAACCCACTGAGGACCTGAAACCTCAAATAGCTATTCTGGGGACCATGTGTGTCCTGGGGAGGGGAGATCTCTAGTACTATAAATATTTTCTAGCTTTCAAAATCTTCTGGCTTTTCAAAGAAGGAAATATGATGGATTTGCCATATTTAAAAGGAAACAGGTTTATTTTTACATACTCTTAAGGTTTAAAACTATTGTGAACACTATGTAACAGAAAAGCATTTAAAGTATCATTTCCTTCCTTTAATACCAATTTTATCTGTTACTATTCTACAAACATTTATTGGTGGGCTTCCTGACAGAGATGATATAAGCACTTTGCAAACATCGGGGCACCATGTACATGTCAGCTAATTTTTAAAAATTTAACTATGTGTTGTTATTAATTCAATATTTATAACAAGTGCTAATTAAACAACTAAATCAAATGTAAGGTAGATCTCTAATCCCCAAATCTGAATCATTTCTACCATAATTAGAAATGGAAGGGGGAAATAATATGCTGTATATAGTTAAAGGTGATTAAACAGTTGAATAACAAACAAAATATGTTTCCTCTGTGTTCTAGCTATGTTCCTGTCTGAAACCCTTTGATGTCACCTTTTTTTATAATAGAGTTGACAATATGTCCCTTATTCTTCTTCTGATCTTGTGTGATCACACATTTGTGTGATTCAAAAAATTCAGTGAATTTGTGTCTCTCCATAGTTCCTTGTATTCTTCATACTTAGCATTTTTATGGCACCATCATATTCCATTATGTTAACTGATTACAATTTAACTTATTCAACTGTTGTCCAAATCCACTGTTATAAAAGTTGTTTCAAGATTTTTTCTACTATGAATGAAGCATCTACTGAATATTTTTGTAATTATAATCTCTTTTCCTTCTTAATAGTCCTTTCTATTTTATATTCTGATATATTTATATCATTAGGGTGAAGCTCTAGCAAAAGGATTGCTGAGTCAAAGGGTATAATTAGTTTTGTGACACCAACAATATAAATGTCAACTGTTTTCCCTCAGTCCCATTGACATTGATAATTTTCTTATATATATATATATATATATATATACATATATATTACATATATGTATATATACACATATGTGGCCAATTTAATGGGGAAAAAGTAGTGTCTTAAGGTTGTCTTTTTCTACATTTTTCTGATTAAAAGAGTATTTGATCATCTTTGGGAATCTATATGATGGGAGGAAATAGGTTTTGAAAAATTGATTCTGTATAGCAGACTTTTGTATGATATGTTTATTGCAAATATTTTCCCCAATCTTTTATTTCTACTTTAGAGCTATTACTTTCTGTTAGTCCAAATCTTTTTACATTTGTATATTCAAATTCATTAATTTTGGGTCTAATAATTTCTTCTCTTTGTGTGATTATATCCTCTTTCTATTAGAAACAAACTAAATCTTATGGATGACTTTGAATCAGTGATTTCAAGTTAAAACTAGCCTAAATTGCTTGGGGTTAGGAGGGGTTAAGATATTGCTCAAATCATGGAGGTGGAGGGGGAAGATAATTAGTTCTTTTTTGGACATTTTGAGTTTGAGATGAGTTTCAAGATGTCCAAAAGGCAATTTTATGTCCAAATAGGACATGAACTTAGGAGAAAGATTAAGTAAGGTTGGATATGTATTTGAGAATCATTGAATTCATGGTGAGGGAAGGACAAAAGGGTAAAGGAATAAGCATTTGTATAAGATTTACCATGTGCTAGGTACTTTCACAAATATTATCTCATTTGATCCTCAGAACAACCCCATGAGGTAGGTGCTATTATTATCTTCATTTCACAGCTGAAGAAACTGAGTAAATGACTTGCCCAAGAGAGGAAAGAGTATACAGGAGGAGAAGGTGATTTGCCAAGTGTCAAACGTGACAGAGATTTATGAGGATCAGGATTTGACAACAGCACATTAGATACGACAGTTAAAAATTGGACCATAGCTTTGCAGAAAGCAATTTCAGTTGAATAATAGGGTTGAAAACTAGACTGGAAAAGACTTAGAAGGAAGTTAGAGTAAAGAAAGTGGTGGTCCTGATTGTAGATGGTGATTTCTCAGTCCTCATTTATAAAAACTGGTCAGCTAGGTGGTACAGTGGATTGAATGCCAGGCTTGGAGTCAGGAAGACTCATCTTTGTGAGTTCAAATCTTACTTCACAAACGTAATAGCTATGTGATCCCAAGCATGTCACTTAACCCAGTTTGCCTCAATTCCTCATCTATAAAATGAGCTGGAGAAGGTGTAGCACCAATGCAATATTCACAGTATCTACAATGCCTATGAATATGCTGGCATAATTCTGAATTGCAAAATTTAACAGACTCCACAAGGAAGACAGAAACAAAACATTTATTCAGACATCAGAAAGCCGAATCCCAACACCAGAAAGCCAAATCCATCACAACAACAAAGAAATCTATACACAATAACAATGCAGAGGGCACTGCCATCCCCAAGCCTTCCCCCTGCTTGGGCCTTCCCAAAAACAAACACTCATAGTTCACTACCTGCTTCTTCTGTCTCCCGTAGTTCTAACTGCTCTGACCAACTTCCTCTGGGCTCTGCTCCACTCCCTTCCTGCTCTACCCCCTTCTTGCTCCACCCCCTTCCTGCTCCACCATTCTGCAAGCTCCTCCCACCACAGACTCATGTGACTCTGGCTTCCATGTGACTATTAATGGATGGAAAATATCTTCCCATTGGGCAAAAATACATTAACAATACAGAAGGAAATGCCAAATCATTCCTGGTATCTTTGCCAAGAAAACCCCAAATGGGGTCATGAAGAGTCGGACATGACTGAACAAACATTTATAAAACCATTACACTAAGCCAGGCATTGTGCTAAGCCATGGATGTACAAATACAAAAAGTGAGGCAGTTCCTGTATGTGTACCTTGTATATGTAAAGTTATTTACATGTTGTCTTTCCCATTAGAATCTAAGTTCCTTGAGGGTAGGAGCTGTTTTTGCATTTTTCTTCATATACCTAACACTTAGAGTAACTGGCACAGAAAAAGTACTTAATAAATGATTGTTGATTGATTATATGTGGCGATAGGTTAATGCAAAAATAATTAATTTTTTTACCCATAGTAAATGGTATGTCTCT
>CM053586.1:302122281-302171181 GCA_028646515.1 Pseudochirops corinnae | reverse complement strand
CAACATCTGGGTTTTCAAAGCCGGGGGGCTCAACGGTTGCCCAGAGTCTTGTCTGGCCAAATCATACAACTCTTTCCAAAGTGAGTCCCAAAGCAAAAAGTCACATCAGAGTATTTATAATCTTCTCCTGGGTCAGAGAATGTCACAGCCCTCTTGACCAACTGCCCAATCACAAAGCAATAAGGTGTGGGAGTTCCTGAAGAACAAGCTTCCCGCCACAGGCTCCATGTGACCACATTTAGCCTATCAGGGGGCAGAGTATATTTTCAAATCAGGGAAGGTTCTCAGAGTCACTTAAGTCTATCAAAGGGCCTAGGGGCAGGGAAGATCTTCAGATTCCCATAACATCTCTCCCTCCCCACTTCATTGAGAAGGCATAGGTTATACATATATGGTGACATCAGTTATACATATGTAGTCATGCAAAACACATTTCCATGTAATTCATGCTGTGGAAGAAAGCATAGATTAAAAAAAATCTCAAGAAAAATATAAAGACAGGGATGAAAAAGTATGCTTCAATCTGCATTAAGACTCCACCAGTTTCTTCTCTGTAGATGGACAACACCTTCCATCATAAGTCTTTCAGACTTATCTTAGATTATTGTATTGCTGAAAATAGCTAACTTAATAGATCTTCACACATTGTTATTATTGTGTACAATGTTCATCTGGTCCTATTCATTTCCCTTTGCATCAGTTCATGTAAGTCTTTCCCAGTTTTTCTGAGAGCATCCTGCTTGTCATTTCTTATAGCACAATAGCATTCCAATATAATCATATACAACTTGTTCAGTCATTCCCCAATTGATGGACATCCCCTCAATTTTCAGTTCTTTGCACCACTAAAAGAGTTGCTATAAATATTTTTGTGCAAATAGGTCCTTTTCCTTTTTGCTTTTTATCTCTTTGGGATATGGATCTAGGAGTGATATTGCTTGGTCAAAGGGTATGCATGGTTTTATAGCCCTTTGGGCATAGTTCCAAATTGCTCTCCAAAATGGTTGAATCTGTATACAACTTTGCCAATACTGTATTAGTGCCTTAATTTTCCCCACATCCCCTCCAACATTAGTAATTTGTCTTTTCTGTCATGTTACCCAATCTGATAGGTGTGGGGTGGTACCTCAGAGTTGTGTTAATTTGCATTTCTCTAATCAATAATGATTTAGAGCAGGGCTTCTCAAACTTTTCCCTCTCATGATCACTTTTTGGTTCTGGCAGTATTTGTTGGTACTGCATGCCCTGCGAGCAAGGGCCGTGCAAAGTGAGCGTGCTTTGTGTTCAGAACCAAGGCTGAAAAGAAGTTGCACGATGCAATACCAGCAAGCGCTACCTGAAACACTTGGATTCATTGCACATTTGATTTTTAATTAGCTTTTGGTTATTTTGATCCATATGGGGTCAAGACCCACAGTTTAAGAAGCACTGACTTAGAACATTTTTTTGTATGACTATAGATGGCTTTGATAACTTCCTCTGAAAACTGCCTGTTCATATCCTTTGATCAAAAAAAGTTTTAGTTGAGGCTTAGAAAGGCAGGGAAGCCAACAGGCAGAGACGAAGAGGGAGAGCATTTCAGGCATGGGGAACAGACAGAAAATGTTGGGAGCTGAGAGATAAGTGTCCTGAACAAGTAGTAAGAAAGAGGCCATTATCACAGATCAAAGAGTACATGGGGGGAGAAAAGTGTAAGAAGCCTGCAAAGGTAGGAAGGGTTCAGGTTGGGAAGGGCTTTATAAAGCAAATAGGAGATGTTATATTTGATCCCAGGGGTAACCGGGAACAGTCGGAGTTTATTGAGTAATGGGGCAACATGATCAGACCTGAACTTTAGGACAATCACTTTGACAACTGAGGGGCGGAAGGACTGGAGGGGGGAGATAATACTTGCTGTGTGACCCTGGGCAAGTCACTTAACCCGGTTTGCCTCAGTTTCTTCATCTGTAAAATGAGATGGAGAAGGAAATGTCAAACCACTCCAGTATCTCTGCCAAGAAAATCCCAAATGGGAATCACGAAGAGTTGGACACGACTTAAAACAACTGAAAATAATAACAAAATGTGTGATAGGATGAGGACAGTGGTGACATGATTCCTCTTACTTTCTCCCTGAGTTTTAATCAAGAGGATGCTGTCTTAATAAAAGCTTTGGGTTCGCTTGACTATAGGTATTGAAGACAGGAGGGCAGAGTGGAGGAAGACAGACAGTGTTACTTCTTTGGGTAACTATTAGCAGCAGAGGAAGCTGTCCGGGAGACATAGATTTAGAGCCAGAATAGACTTTAGGGGCGATTGAGTCTACTCTCTTCCCCCATTTTATAGATGAGGAAACTGAGGCATGGAGACATGTAAGTTATTTGCCCAGAGTCACAAGTAAGTTAAGTGTCTGAGGTATCTGAACCCAGGTTTTCCAGACTCCGAGTCAGACGTCCTTTCTTCTCTGCTTGGCTTCCTCTCACACTGCTCATTGCTGAGCAGTGAAGAGCCATTTGGAAAGTCTCCACACTGCACTTTCTTCGTCTGTTATGTCTTATAGCAAATGTACCCAGACTATAATGTGAACATGTTTTTCTTTTAAGTCATGAGAAGCCAAAAAAGTGATGAGACTTAAGGGGGACTGAGACGCAGGCTCGCCTAGTTAAGCTACGATGTTCCCATAGCTTTAACTTTTGGGTGGGGATGAGAAAGTAAATGAAATTGTAATCAATGTATGAATTTTTCCATGTGAATGGAAATGGCAGGTGCAAAGAGACTCAAATAGCATCTCCAGATGGAGGATGCTGCGGAGCTGCTAGGAGACTCATGATGATGTGTAAGGAAAGTGCCGCAGGGAGATGGGATCATGAATGGTCTCCTCCAACTGGTTCCAGTTGGGAGGAGCCCTTGTCTATTGGCCACATAGTCAGAACTGTTGCCATTTTCAAAAAAGGCCTGAATCAGCTTTGGCCACCTCTGCCTCCTTATCTTGAGCTACATTCTAATCAGTATGATGGTGTCCTTTAATGGAAATCAAAGGGGAGGGCAAAGGTGATGGGGATGGGGTCTAAAATTGATATGTGGTTGGAAAATCCTGTAATACTTGGTATAAATGTTGTCCCTGCTTTGTCTTTTTCTAGCAAATTTCTATAATCAGACCAAGTGGTCAGTAAATTCAAGTGTAGGAGATCTTGCTATTTGGACCTGAATGTGTAGTCATTCCATAACCCAAACAACTGAAATAAAATCAGAAACATCTTCAGTTTGGTTTGGGGAAGAGAATTTTAGTACAGTTTTCGTTGAGGGAGGTAACCCATTTGGCCTAATCATTACTTAAGTATCCTCCCAAGTTGCTTGTTATAATTGGAGTAAAAAGTCAGTCCCTGGCAAATTCGTTGGTCTAACTATTAAATCCAGGGGTGGAAAACTTCTGCCAGCAAGTGTTACTTGAACTTTTGAGAAAGTAGCAAGGTCAGATCATCCTGCAAGTCAAATGTAAATGATTTTAATGGGGCTCTAGCACTTTTACTTCTCTGTCTTTGAGTCCTGCAGACTTGCTTGTCAGATTTGTGTCTTCCAGGCCCACATATAGTTGGTAGCAAACAGTGGGTACCAGCCAAAGTCCCCCTCCACCCCCATCATTCCTTGGATGCAGCCTGTGCTCAGTCCCACTCAACCTCCTCTCTGGCACCCCCTTGAGGCAATGAAAGCTTTGCATCCTTTGCCAGCAGGAAGCAATTACAGAAGTTGAGACCTTCACCCTTACCTCAAAAGAATTTGGGTCCCATTTGTTGGAGGGGGAGAAGGATAATGATAGGATCTGAACCTCCAAAAGGAAAAGACCGTGTCTTTGGGATCTGCATCCCAAAAAAGGGCAACGTCTCCGGACTCTCCCGTGTGGCCCACCTCCCCGGCATTCACCCGGGGCAATCAGTCCTTCCCAGTTAATTAACTGTCCTTTCATTGTCTGCACATGGCCCCACCCTACCCACCACTCCCTTAATTCCATCCAGACCCCTTCTCTGTTCCCACAGTCTTTCGTATATAAAATCCATCTTGCCTCTATTAAAATGCTCAGATTCCTTAAGTCTGGCCAATATGGTGGATTTTTAGAATCATGTCCACCCTGACCAGTGTTTTAATAAACCTTGTCTTTGGCTGAAAGAAGGCTCAGGTTGAATTCATTTGGGCAGGACCCACGTATCGGTATTTCGGGGTCCCAGGACCTCTAAACATCAACATAGGGAATGAGCACTTATAGAGTTTCTGCTATGTGACAGGCACTATGGCAAGAACTTAAAAAACCAACACCACAGTACTTCCTTTAGTGAGAGAAATGACATTGTAAAAGGAAGAGCTGAGAGTCCTTCTCCCACTGAGAAAACAGGTCCTCCTTAGCCTTTTTGTTGCTGTTCTTTTCCCTTCTATGAGAAGGAAATGGAGTCTCTGACCTTTGTTGAGGGTGAGAGATGCAGGAATCCAGGAGTCAGAATCCAGGCCGGGTTTGGAATCTCAGTATCATCAGTGCCCCCAGGAGCCAGGGACAGTCTTTGATCTTCCAGAATGACCTTCAGGTCATCAGTGACAGGATTCATTTGACAGGAGTGCCACATCTGGACATAGACTGGATTGGCCAATAATGCTATTATACAGGAACTGAGCTAAAATGGAAGCCTACTCCCCCAGAGACCAAGGAAGGGTAATTGGGAAGACTATTTGTAGGCTTGTTCTTGCTGTAACTGTGAAATCAGTACCCCTTTGTAAAAATCATCCAGTGTTAAAAGTGATTAAACGGAACTGGGGATACTAGATTCTGGTCTCTTAAAAATGGTAGGGCTTGAGCTGATAAAAACAAAACAGAACAAAACAAAAAAGGCCTGAAGGCATCTGAAAACTCGGAGCAGGAGATGCTGCAAGTCTGGTCCTAAGAAAGTGGGGCCAGAGTGTGAACCCTGCACGATGACTCTTTTACATTTTTTAAACCTTAGAACTGAGCCTAGAGGAGCTTGGGCCAAGCCTGGGAGAGGAAGCATTCATTTATTTGTTGCAGTAAGGATAATTCCTAAATACTTTCTTTTGTTGTTGTTATTCAGTCATTTCCAACTCTTTGTGACCCCAATTGGGTTTTCTTGGTGAAGATATTAGAGTAGGGTGGTTTGCCATTTCTTTCTCCAATTCATTTTACATATGGGGAAACTAAGGCAAACAGTAAAGTGACTTGCCCAGGGTCACACAGCTGGTAAGTGTCTGAGGACAGATTTAAATTCATGAAGATGAATCTTTTTTTTGGATTGTTTGTTTTTGGGTTTTTTTTTTTTTGGTTTTTGGAGGGCAATTGGGGTTAAGGGACCTGCCCAAAGTCACACAGCTAGTAAGTGTGTCACGTGTCTGAGGCCGGATTTGAACTCAGGTTCTCCTGACTCCAGAGCCAGTGCTCTATTCACTGTGCCACCTAGCTGCCCCTGAAGATGAATCTTCTTGACTTCAGGCCCCACACTCTATCCACTGCATCACCGAACTACCCCCATCTATTTCCTTTACTTAGCATTATAGTTGGGATCAAAACCTTCCTCTCCTCAAGGACCCTCCATCCTCATCAATTTATATGGGGTTTCTTGCATTTTTGCATAAGTAAATACAAAACATACAGGGCATCCCTTAAGTTTTAGTGTCTATTAAAATCTAAGTTAAATAACTTTAAACTGCACCAGGATTTGGGGGATGCCTTGAGGGTAACCACCTGTACTGCCAGGTCCAGATGATTCGGATCTCGTCAGTTATCTCTTCTTTGCCTAATCTCTGGTGAAGCTGTGGCTTTCCCAAGGGCTTCTTTGGAAAGTTTTTTGCCCCAGGCTCACTAGTTCTTTTGGATTAGATAATTAGAAGAGACACAACACAAACCTGGCCTGTGGCAGCCCCCGCATTGCACCCCCTCAGGGGATTATGAGCTCTGGCTGATACCTGGCTGTGTGGGTTGAGACTCTGAGGGTTTTGGGTTTTTTTTATTGTCTTCCAAATCCCAAGCCCACTCCTTCTTCCTGTCCTCCCTGCGTTCTTCAGTCCTGCAGGTAGTGACTGCATCAGATAAGGCTGCCCAGTTCCAAGGTTTAGCCTGTATTAGTAGAGCTTCTAAATTCTCATTTAGCCCTTCTGGAAGATGTTCATCAGTGTGGCTTCCTTGTTGGCCAAGACAGCCCTCAGTTGGCAAATGGTATCCTCATAGGGGTCCAAGGATGGCTGTTACTTTGTATCAACTCACAAACATCTCTCATATATGCCTCCTCTCCTTTAATGCCACCTGATGCAAATCCTCAACCTATCATACCTGGACTATTGCAAGGGCCTGCAGGCTGGTCACCCTGCCTCAAGTCTCTCACTACCAGGCCACCCTCCTCTCAAAGTGATCTACCTAAAGTGCAGGCAGGTCTGACAAGGTCACCACTCTCCTCTATTCAATAAACTCCTGCATCAAATCCAAACTGCTCTACTTACCGAGCGGTCTTACAGCTTACTCCTGGTTTCACATACCCAGTGATTCAGTTACACTGGCCTCTCTGCTGTCTCTCACTCAAGATACTCCATCTCCTGATTCCCTGCAATTTTACTGACTGCCCTGCAGGCCTGGCTTGCTATTCCTCCCTGCCTCTGCCTGCTGGCTTCCCCGGCTTTCTTCAAGTCTCAGCTAAAACCCCACTTTTCCCCAGACACCTTAATACTAGTGCCTTTCCTTTATTGACTATCCCCGATTAATCCGGTATTTATCTGGTCTGTGTATAGTTACTTGCATGTTGTCTCCCCCATTAGAGTGCAAGTTCCTTGAGACCAGAGACTGGATTTTACCTTTTTTTTATATTCCCTGTGCTTAACACAGTGCCTGGTGTGTAGTAGGCAGTTTTGAAATACTCATTGACCAACTAATTAACATCCCACTTAGAAAAGAGACATTCACAAAAGCCTTAAATTGTCAACAGCTCCCCAGCCTGGACACTCTTCCTCTCTCAAAGGAACTGTCAGCTTCAGGGTGGCCTCTTCTAATTTTTCCATCACAAAAGACATCTACAATAGAGGAGCAGTAAAAGCCCAAGGGTGAGTCCTAACTGGCTAGTTCCCACTACCCAAGCATGGCCAGTGTCTGATCCTGCAGCCCTTTAACTATGTGAGACAATCCCACAGCAGGCTGAGGCAGAGGAGGGTCTGTCCCAGCTTGTGAAGCCCTGGGGTAGCCCCTGTAACACGAGCAGCCCCTGCTTGCTGTGACACTACCCTGTGAGTCTTGCAGTTTGTTTCTGTGCCCTTAAACAACTTTCATCAATAGCTCTGGGGGAGTCTTTCGCAGAGTGTGGGTGGAAATGGAACACCTGGGGCCTTTGGGGCACGTTCCTAGAGGGATGGGGCAATCAGATCAATTACCTTCACGGAATGCTGCTGCTTACACAAAGATTTAGTGTCATAAATCAAGAGCCCAAAGAGACCTCCAATTCAGGGCCATCCAATCCAGCTCCCCCATTCAACCCATGTAGAAACTGAAGCCCAGAGAGGTAAGCAGCTTGCTGAAAGTCACATAGGTGAGTGTCAAGAGGTGGGGTTGGAACCTAGGTTCTTTGACTCTGAAGCTAGTACTCCTCCCATGAGACCATGCATTATATGCATTACCTGAATTACTACATCATTAATGACAAGCTTTTTGTATCAAGCACAGCCAGAGTGGACTACAATATTTACATGTGAGTATATGTGTGTGTGTGTGTGTGTGTGTGTATGTATATACTACAAATTGATATGGGAGAAAGAAATGGGCTTCCCTCTCCATCCCAATTTGTTCTGCCAGCCCTGCCCTCTTCCTGGGTGATCAGCAAGTCAGTAGACTGAAATGCCTAGATTCAATTCTGTTCAATTCAATAAGCATTTATTAAGCACCTTCTATATATTGTACTTTAACTCCAACATAATGATGTCATTTTGGTCGTCTTTTAGAACAAATGACAATAACCAACCAACCAGTTATATACCAGGTGCTATGCTAGGTGCAGATGACACAAAGATAAAAGCCCCTGAGGAGTTTATATCTTACTGAGTTTGGGAAAAACAATATGGACACAAAAAACATGATGACAAGGGAAAGCCCCCCAGGATTCCTACAAAGTTCAGTTGCGTTCATCATCATGCCCCGAAGATTTTCTTGGATCAGTTCTTTTCTCTCCTAAAAACAATTTTCTCCAAATGGTTTTGACTAATATTGTATTCTCTGGCAATAATCATTGCCTTCCCTTTTCCTTAAGCATCTGAGCCAAATGCTGCTGTCACTAGCTGAGAAAGGATACTTTGACTTATCACAGAATTTGCTTGCTCCTTGCAACTCCATTGGGCGCCTTTAACATCACACTTTGATAAGAGAGTTGTGTTGGAAGTGCATAGAGCACTCGACTGGGAATCAGAAAGCCTCATCTTCCTGAG
The DNA here is from genome assembly GCA_028646515.1 of Pseudochirops corinnae. Taxonomy (NCBI): domain Eukaryota; kingdom Metazoa; phylum Chordata; class Mammalia; order Diprotodontia; family Pseudocheiridae; genus Pseudochirops; species Pseudochirops corinnae. The sequence goes on along the minus strand of CM053586.1, from coordinate 302,162,748 downwards.
GTCAAATCTGGCCTCAGACACTTACTAGCGCTGTGACCCTGGGAAAATCACTTAACCCTGTTTGTCTCAGGTTCTTCATCTGTAAAATATGTAAAATGAGCTGGAGAAAGAAATGGAAAACCACTCTAATATCTTTGCCAAGAAAACCCCAAATGGGGTCATGAAGAGTCAGACATGACTTAAAAATGACTGAACAACAACAAAAGCAACAATTATAGTGATATTTGAATAAAAATAAAAATATTGCTAGAAGAGAAATTGTAGGTACAAAATCATAGAAGCTGGCAAATAATTGGTGATAGGGTAAAGGGAAGGGAGGAATAAAAAAATAACTAAGATTTTTAGTCTAGTTGACCAAGAGGATGATTGCTCCATCAACAGAACAGGGAAGCTGGGAGAAAAGATCTGATGATTAGTAGTTTGGGATATATTAAAACTGAGTTTCATTAGGACACACAGGTGTCCAATAAGCAGTTGAATACACGGGCCTGGAGTTCAGGGGACTATATTAGAGTTCAGTATGTAGATCTGGTAATTATCTACATAGAAGTTATAATTGAAATAATGAGAGTAAGTGAGACCAAGTTGTAAAAGGAAAAGTAGAGAATAAGGCCTTAGGGGACAATCACACTTAGGGGCTGGAAGAAGAAAGATGAATCAGCTGAGGGAATTGAAAAAAGTAATCAGAAAGATGGAAGGAAAATAAGGAGGTAGCAGTGCCATAGAACTTGAGGGAAGAATGAACATCAAGAAAAAGGGACTGGGTTTCCAGTCAAGATGGCAGAGTGAGAATTAAAGGGAGCCAAGATTACTAAAATCCTGTTTGGAAAACAGTAATAATATACAGAAAAAAGGAAAACCACTAAAAACAAGGGAAAGGAAGACCACACACACACATGCACACACAATAAAATAAATGAACAAAGTGGAGAAAAGTGCTGAAGGGATGAAAAACTACTCAGCAATTGGAGAGGCACGCCATAGTACAGTGGGCTGGCTACCTGGTGACATCATCTTTAAATTTCTGTTTATGGCAACCCAGGAATCAAAGAAAAATGAAAAAAGTCCTTAGTCCTATGTGGGTCTCTTCTTTTGCTGTGATGGTGGTAGAATGGTGGTAAAGGAGGCAGAGAATACTAAAAAGTTCACATTTTTAAGAATGTCAACAAACTTCAACAACAGACTTGACTATTTGTACTCTTAAAGTTAAGATCCTTGTCCAGTGACCAATAAGTGGACATATTACTAGAGGAACTGAACCATATCAATCTTGGCATTCTTTCAAAACCAGAAGAAAGAAATGGTTAGGCAGCTAGGTGGCACAGTGAATAGAGCACCAGTCCTGGAGGCAAGAGGACCTGAGTTCAAATCTGACCTCAGACACTTAATACAAAATTAGCTGTGTGACCTTGGGCAAGTCACTTAACCCCAATTGGCCTGCCTTCCCCCCCCCTCCAAAAAAAAAAGAAGGAAATGGCAACTAAGTGGAAGAATGGTATCCAGGCATATACAAGACAAATGCAAAATTAAGATCTGTATTAAAATATGCTAAAAATGTTCGTAAATGTAACTTCAAGATACAGTCTTCCAAAGACTACCGTGGCAAAAAAAGAATTTATGATAAAATTCAATATCAGTAGGGCTGTGGAGAAACACTCAGCTATGTCATTGATGGGCTTATAGATTAATGCAAACATTTTGGAGAGCAATTTGTCAATATACAATGAGAAAAAAATGAGCCTATCTTTTGACTTTGAGATTGGAATACTAAGAATTTATCCTAAAATATCACAAAAAAAAGGAAAAGTAAGATCTGTTACAAAATATTTGTAGCTGCTTTAAAGAAAACTTTAAGAAAAAAATCCTCTAAGGGAGGGCTAAATAAATTATGCTAGAGTAATATAATAGAATATTATAGTAATATGACATTATATTAAGAATACCAAATGTGGAAAGTCAGAGTGATGCAAGGCAAGATCATCAGAGACATCAGGGGTATACACATTGACTACAATGAGAGGCTACTACCCCAAGAGGCAACCAAAAAGCTCTTTCTGCATCTCAGACAGAGAACTAGAATGTTGGTACAATTCAAAAATCCCATTTCTCAACTGGTTCCTACCACTGGTTTGATTTCAGCAGGGAATAGTGGGAAGTTCTGACTGTCAGTGGAAGGAGAATGTTGTTGGGCATTTCCAACTCTCCTATTTTCAGTCTATGCTTGAGAGATCCCTCATCCCTAGATGTAGTTCTAAAATAACACCTCATGTTTTGCATTTGAGGACAGCACTTAGATTGCCTGGCATCTCATATTTTACCAGCAACATAGGCATTTAAATTTACATCATTAAAATTTCCTCATTGACAGCTCTCCACACCAATGAAATCATGGATTGAGACAAAAGAAAATCATTGAAAACATTAATTGAGCAGCTGTGGATACTACTAAGCTCTTGTGCTATAAAAAGTAAGTTAATTGGATAAAGTCCCTGCTATCTAAGGTTTATCAGATCAACAATAATGACATGCATATTGATATTCCAGACATCTATTAAGCAAATATTTAGATTAAATCAGTTAACCATTTCTGTTACTTAGAAGCGGAAGGGTAAGGCCACACACAGAGGAACACAGACAGATAAAAGGCCCAGCGGGAAAAAGTAAAGACTGAAAAATAAGGGTACAGATTTCTTCACTACATGATTATAAACACTAATCCCAATCTTCAACATAGCTAGCATTTATATAGCATTTTAAGATTAGCAAGGCACTTTATAAATATTATCTCATTTTATATTAAATAAAGCATTATTTCACTTCATATTAAATATTATTATCTCAACAACCCTGGGAAGTAAGTGTTATTATACCCATTTTATGTCTGAGGAAACTGGGGCAGGCAGAGGCTAAGTGACTGCCCAGGGTCACACAGTTAGCAGGTGTCTGAGGGTAGATTTAAACTCAGGTCTTCCTAATTCCAGATCCAGTGCTCCGTCCCTGAGCCACCTAATTTCTTCACAGTATTCAATTCTAGTTGATAGTTATAATTCGGTCATGTGATATAACAAGGAACATAGAAAAAATGCTGGAGTTGGAGTCACAATCATATCTGGGTTTGAATTCTACCTCTGGTTAACCATGTGACCATGGGCAAGTCATTTAATCTCTATGGGCCTCAGTTTCCTCATCTGTAAAATAGGGCAGCGAATATTTAATGTTTTTTTTTGTGAGAATTAAATGAAATAACTTGTGAAAAGTACTTTGGTAACCTTAAAGAACTTTTTTAATTTTAAAAAATAATTTTTCAGTAAACAAAAGTCTATTTTGTCTCTTATCTACTACCTCCTCATTAAAAAAAAAATTCTTGTAACAGATATGTGTAGTCAAGCAAAACAAAATTCTACATTGGTCAAGTTCAAAATATGCATTTTTGGTGCTGTAGCCTGTAATGTTAATGGAATTTAAGATCTTCCCCATCCATTAATAGGCCTCACATGGAGCCCAGTAAGGTAAGCTTTTTTAGGGGAAGCTTGCTTGTAGGAAGGTTTTCACACCTTTTGCTAATTTCTAGTTAGGCACTGAGTCTCAAAGGTTGTGATGCTTTCTGGCGTTGAGAAGTGTATATATACTCTGAGTTGGTATTTTGCTTTGGGGGCTCACTAATGAGAAGGATCTTGTGATTCCCCCGTCAAGATTCTGAGTGGCGGTGTCTTCAGAGCTCCTCAACTGCTCAGATGTAAAGGCTCTCTCCACCCAGTGGTGTATGTAAAATGTATAGTTGATTCAGGCAGTCAGAGCTCTGTCTGTTGGTCTTTATTTTTCTGCTTGTATTTTCTCTGAAGTTCAGGGTGCTGACTTTTCCCCTGAACAGTGAATATAATTACAAAAGATTGTTGACCCCTTAAACAGCTATCTTTCCTAGTAAAGCAGATATAGGAACCAATGAGCAACTCAAAAGAAGATGAATAAAGATTATAATTAAAGAATAATTTTATAGGAAAAGAGCATCTTCTGTTCACATGGCAATAGATGATTATCACAGGTGGACAACCAGAGTGCTCTCCTAGCACTCTCTAGATGTTGGGAGAAAGTGATGTTGTGTGGATCCTTTATGGTGAACTTTTGAACAAACATACACAAGAGACCCTCAGGATGGGCCCATATAGATGGAATGCAAACTGCATCATTGGAAGGAACTCCTAAATAAATGAGCTCATGAACTCATTTGAGTATCAAGGAAGTTGATTATTTCTTCATGAAAGAGCAATATTAAGCTTTCTAGTTTGTTGTAGTATACCTCAATTCTATATCTGAATGAAAATTCCAAGAAGTTTAAAAAGTTAATCAATAGTAATATAACAGGGTGATCCCTCTGGAGGATGTGCTTGGGTATATGGAGAATGTGACAGGAGTATTGGCTATTTGCTAAAGGACATAAACAGCTGGAAGCCCTTGGTTGGTCCAGACAAGTGTTTCCCTCCTCCAGCCTCACACCCAGAAGCAGAGGTTGTCTCAAAGAAGAATGGCCACCGAACCAAAAAGAATGCCCCACGTGATAGACTTTAAAAGGGACTCTGCTAAACCATTTTGGGAAGGCCCTTGATATAAACTAAACCTAAAATATGCATAAGAGACTGTCCCCAGATGTCTCCTCTGGGGCAGGAACATAATGAGCCAGAGAAAATGAGGAATGACCCTCTTTAGAGGTCAGGTTTCAGCAGGACTGATCCTGATCTATGGGATCCCAGAACTGAAGTTCCTTAGTGGGAGAAGACAATGAACTCCCAAGCTAATAGGACCTGTTACAATAGATTTTTGAATATTATTCCCAATTAGATCTAAGTATAATGAAAAAACTTTGGATTCAGAAGACCTGGGAATAACCATAGCTCTGTTATTCTCTATCCATGTAACTTTGGAAAAATTGCTTAACCATTTTGGGCCTCAGTTTCGTCACCTACAAAACAAAAAGATTGACTTCCAAGACCCTTAAAATTCTAAATGTCAGTCAAGACATCACCCTTCAGTGATGTCATTGGTCCTCTTCCAGAACAACAACAAACCTATGATTCTATTATCATAAGCTTTTTGAGTGCAAGAGCTATTTAAAAAAATAATTCAACAACAATTCAACAAATAATTACTAAGTGTTTATTATTTACAAACTACCAGGAATATAAAACTAAAACCATCCTGTCTTCAAAAAGCTTACATTCTACCAGACAGATACTTCTCTTTCTTCCAAAGCAAATTTTTTACAATTCATTATTAAATTTCATTGAATTGATGGATTCATTAACATGATTCTCAAGTCACAGACAGGAAACATTATTTCAGAGGATCCAATTTTCCTAAGGAAAATTTGGGTAAGAGGTCCCACTAAAGAGATTTCCACCTACTAGAGCCCCAAAGACTACTTGTTAGGACACATTTAAAAAATCAAACTTAGAGATGGAGAAACGTCCAAGAGGCAAATCTCGTGAGTTTTTATTTGATTCATTTTAGGAGGCTGAATAATTTGACCCACTATAGCTCTCATTGTTTTTTGGATAAAGCATTTTGAACGGATGCCCAGAAGGTTGATCCTTTGGGGCTAACTGCTCTTTCAGGATGAGAGATTATATTGTTAACTGTCCAGTAATAACAAGATTTTAATTGTATCTCCAAATTCAGTTAAGTATATGCTAAAGAATTTATCTGATGTGAAAGAAGAGAAGGGCATTTATGTTTAACAGAATCGTAACGCTTGTAGAACAGAGCCATTGAGGGAATACTGCGGATCATGACATACCTATGGAATATCAATGTCTGTCTTTGTATCATTAAGGCTATATGATAGAAAATATTTTGCAGATGGTGAGATTATGAATTTTTTAAATGGTTTTTACAGTACCTCTTCAAAGGAAAAAGTAAATAGGTAGAAATTTAGCAACGTAACTGGTAGGTTAGTATTTATTAATAGTACTAATGATACTATTAACACAAGTACTAGTCATGGTATTTATGGAAAATAGATGAGCATATTTAATACAATTCCAAAAGCCTTTATTCATTTTTTTTTTATGTGTATTACCCTGCACTAGGCTCTGGAGATCATGAAAAACAAGGCTTACCCTCAAGAAGCTTACATTCTGATGGGGGGAGGGTGTATGATATTTAATCAAGAATAAATACTTTGAAGAGGTAAAGAGCACAAATGATTGACCATGGAAGGTTTATCATGTGTTGAGCCTTGAAGGAAGCTGAATATGCCAGGAGGCATAGGGATGAGGACAGAGAGCCTTTCTAGGTACTTGAGCAAAGTAAAGGCATACATAATACTATGCTAAGTTCAGGTAATTACAAATAAGTCACTTTGACTGGAATGTAGAATTCATGAAAGGGTATAATGAGAAGTAAATCTAGAAAGGTGGTCTGGATTCCTATTCTGGACCATGCAACGTGATGCAATGGGAAAAGTGCTAAATTTGGAGTCAGAGGACCTGAGCTTTGACACTTGCTGCCTAGGGGACCTTTGACAAATAATTTAGAACCTCATGATGTTTCAGTATCTATAAAAGGAGGTGATGTACCAGTGACCTCCAAGGATGCTTCTAGCTCTACATTTATTCTCTTAATACTCAGATTTAAATCTTCACAAAGAGACAAAAGCTCTTTTGGGGGAAAATAAGTACATACAGGATGTCTCAAAAGCCTTAAGCTATTAAAACTGCATTTTAGAATACTCTGTATATGTATTAGGGGGATTATTAACATTAGGCAGAGTTCCTCAGAGTTTTTTATTGTGCAAGTTTCCATACTTGCTGCTACAAAGATTTTCACAATGGCTCTTTAGTTATAATGTGCTTATGTTAAAGGCCTTCTGGTCTGTTACCAGTTTCTGAGACCTTTGAATTATTTAGCCACTTTTAACTGTCTGGTTAGAAGAAACAAAAAACTCTATGTATCATATCTCAACAATTCACATTAATAAAAAAAAAACCTCACCTTGAATACAGATAATTTGTTACTGTTATTATTACTAGTAGATTAACAAAATTAAAACCATGGGGGCAGCTAGTTAGCGCAATGAATAGAGCACCAGCCCTGAAGTCAGGAGGACTTAAATTCAAATCTGACCTCAGACACTTAACACACAAAAAAAACTAGCGGCGTAACATTGGACAAGTCACTTAACGCCAATTGCCCTACCTTCCTACCTCCAAAAAAGCAAATTAAAACCAAAACAAAAACCCAAAGTCAAAACCGGTGATAGTAATCACTTCAAGTATGTTGCTTTTTCACCTGGGGGAAGTGTATACATGGAAGCTGAGAGTGTGAACTGGTTGGTTTCCATTGTGACTTTTGTCAGTGGTTGGTTATTCATGTTTATAAGTGAAAACTAATGTAGACATTCATTCATTCAAAGAGAATTTAGTTAGTGCCTTCTTGATATGCAACAGTTTGCTAAGTGTTGGGAGGGTGGAGGAAGAGGAATACAAAAGAAACTTAAGATGTGGTCCTTGGTCATTCAGGAATTTCACTTATGGTAGCAGAGACTAAAGAGACCTACATGAAATTGTTAAGAAATGATGTAAGGCAGTGTATGACTAAGTACCAAAATGACATGGGCATCAAGTGCTGTAAGAGCTCATTGAAAAGGAAGAACAGTGCCAGCAAAAGCTGTAATGGAAGGGCTCTTGGAGGAGGCAGCATCTGACCTGAACCCTAAGGAAAGGCCAAAGGAATGCTGCTGGTCTAGGACTAGGAAAGGCATTCCAGAGGTGGGAAGTAAATAGTGTTTGCAAATGTGTAGAAGCTAGAATAAATATGGCATGGTTGGAGGCAGAGCACAAATTAGCTTGGCTGCAATAGGTTTAATTTGGGGCATGTTGGGGAATTAAGATTAGAAAAGTAGTATGGAGTCAGATTCTATAGGTGATAAATTTTAGGCTAACATTTAGCTAGGACCTAGTTATTAATGCTATCATAATATTATAATCATATATATTAATGTATTATTGTAGCACTTTAAAATTTGCAAAGCACTTTACAAACACTTTCTCATGAGGTCCTCACAATAACTCTGGGAAATAGGTGCTACTAATGTCCCCATTTTACAGACAAGGAAACTGAGGAAGGAAAAGGTTAAGTGATATGCCCAGGTTCATATAGTTGGAATCTGGGGTTTGATTTGAATTCAGGTCTTCCTGGTTCGAGGTCCAGCATTCTACTCACTGTATCACCCTACCTGCCTCTAAAACTAAAAACTATAACTTTCATTTATATAGCTCCTTAAGATTTACAGAGCACTTTTCTCACAGTAACTCTAGAGGAGTTAATATGAGTATTACCCCCATTTTATAAGTGAGGAACCCTAAGGTCAGTGACTTGATGGTTGTTCCCATATCAGTAGGTGTCAGAAATGGACTGAACAGACTGATCTTATTATGTGTGTGGGTGGCGGTTGCAGTTTTTTTGGTGACATAGTAAAAGTGTTGTTTTTGGGTAGACTAAATTGTTAATCTATTTTATTTCCTCATCACGGAGTAGAGGTGACCCTAGATTCTTGAAGCCTATGCCACTGGAATCCAAATGCTGGCAGATCCAAATAATTTGAAAAGACTTTAATTACAAACCCAATGACATGGCATGTTTGTTGTTTAAGATCTGGTCTAATTATGTTCTGAGTCTCCTTTCACTGGCAGCTGATTTTTTTTTTTTGACAGAAGCTACAAAAAGTCATCTATTAAGGCGTAAGGGGATATGAACCTAGATTAGCTGAGGGATATACTCAAGAACTCTAGGATCTTCCTGGAGAGGGTCTTGGTTCTGAGGTCTGCCTCATTCCAAGCAGGAGAGAAGAAAACAAGGTCATCCTGGCAAGCTAATTATTTTAGGTTTAGCCTTTCTTTTTGACAACTTTTTCTGTTACAAGGCTGTGAGAGACCTAATGCTAACCTTGCAGGGTTATTGTGAGGAGAAATGAGATAATATTTGTAAAGTGCTTAGCATAGAGCCTGGCACTTGGCTATATAAATGTTTATTCCCTTCTGCTGGCACCATAGTTCTATATGCACATCACATGCTAGTCAAAGCCTTATATCCTTTATTAGATGCAAATTGGCCCATCCAAAGTTTCACATCTCTTAGGTACAAAATAATTCATTTTTATCTGATGGGTTGCAAATGTGGCCACAGCCAAGCCTGAATGTTAGGTATCTTCATTTCTCTATTTCTCCTTAGCTTCTCCTTGCATCCTGCAAATTTGCCTCAATCTTATGGGAAAGAGACATCCAATAGAAATCAGGAAAAACCTCAGGTGGCAGATGGCACTTGAGCTGAGCCTTTAAGGGAACTCACAGTTTTAAGAAGTGGACGGAAGGAGGGAAAGCAGTCTAGATATTGGGGACAGTCTGTACAAAAGCTGGAAAGGTGTGCAGGAATGGCAAACAGGCCAGTTTGGTATGAGGGAATCAATGTCTTATCAGCCTGGACAAGTAGACTAAAGTCACATGTTAAAAGACTAGTTTCTATTTGAAAGAAATGATTATTTCTCATATTAATAACCAGTTATTAATTGAGAATAAGGTTTTCCCTTTCCATTTCCTCATTCAGAATCCAACCCCTGTAGATTATACAGTCTGTCTTTGAAGGATACTGCTGATAGATGAGATTGCCCAAATTCTCAGGGTACGTGCTTTTTGATCTTGAGTGGGACTCCACCTGATTCAGAGATCTTACAAATAGAATCCAGACTAAGTGAGATCCTGCCCTTAAGAAATAAGCCGCTGTCTGTCCTTGGGAGCTTCCATTAGAATTTAGGGTGACCCAATTTATGAAGGGGAAAGAAAACCAGTGAGTTCTGGGTAGAGATGAATTCTTTTGTCCAGATTACTGGAGGTGGCTGAGTTTTATGATCAGGTTACATTCACAGCAGGAGGAGCTGATGATTTTTTGCCCACTTCCTCATTAATATGTCCACCCCCTTGTTGCATGTTAATCAATCAGAGTTGATTTCTATCTTCAGGGACACATCTTTCCAAGGGCTTTTTAAACATTCAATATTCTTTGAAGGGTATTTATTTTATGAAAGAAAGCCAAATGACCATCCTTCTATTAATTATCCTCTAGCCATAGTTAATAAGATGATTGCTAATTATACAGAAATTATATCTCTTGGACTTTTCATACATCACATATGTCGTTCTACAGACAAGATACTGAGACAGGAGAGTGACAGAGTCAGACTTACTTATACTTTGGGAACATCAATTTGGCAACTGTGTGGAAGGTGGATTGTATGGGGAAGGGGATAGAAGTAAAGAGACTAATCAGTATTGAATAGCCCAGGCAACAATTGCTGACCACTTGCATTAGGGTGATGGTTTTGTGAATGGAGATAGCGGGGTAGATGTGATTACGTGGACTTAGCATCTGTAATATTTGGTAATGGATAGAAATCCATCTTGCCCTACTAGAAAGTTAGGGGGGAATGAGGGAGGATATAAGAGAAAGCACATTGGGGGAAGGGGTATTCAGTAGGCTCTCTATCTTGGCATGGAGGGTAGGGGAGAGACAGGGAGAAAATTGGTAACTCAAAATCTTGTGGAAATGAATGTTGAAAACTAAAAATAAACAAATAATTTTAAAAAAATTTTAAAAAAGATTTGTTAATGGATTAGGTATAGGGAGAATGAAGAGTGGAGGATGATGCCTGTGCTATGAATCTGATTGGCCGGCAGAAGAGTGGCACCTTCAACAGAAATAAGGAACTTTAAGAAGACGGACTTGAGAGGGTAAAATATGTTATGTCTTGGATATGTGCCATTTGAGATGTCTATGGGACATACAAGTAGAAATTCCAATAATTAGTTGAAGATGTGGCCCAGAGCTCAGGAGAGAGGTGATGGCTAGATATACGGATTTTTAGAAGTCAGTTGCATAAACCAGAGCAGAGATATAAAAGATGCAGCTGGGGGTAGGGAGCTAGGAGGTGGGCTTGGTGTGTGCAATCATCAAGTCTGATCTCTTTGAGTAAATTGAGAGATAATACACTGACCTAACACACACACACACACACACACACACACACACATCTCTTTGATGATCAATCAGTTCTGACTAAAATTTTATTTCTGCAAAGGCCCTGTAGAAACTAATAACAAATGTGATTATTTCAAGATAAAAGAGTTTGTAGTGTTCACAAAATGGAGGTCTTTTCCTTGTCAAAAACACTGCACTATAGACATCATGGATTATACATTTAATGAGTGTGAACATAGAGTTAATTTCCTAGGATTTTATTTCCCATACTGCTTCAGGCTAAGAAAGAATGACTCATTAGTTTGATTATATAACCCAGAAGGTCATATTTCTCTACTTCTCCATAGGCAAATAAAGAGAGGGCTTCCATTGGTAAGGAATGTTCTCAATGGTAATAAATTTTTTAAGTGAAGTCAGAGTCCAGTCTCAAGATGAACCGAGATAGGGAAGTCAGAGGTTAGGAGGTACAGCCATCAATTATATCCTTGAACCCAGGAGTCCTGGCAGAATTCTGCTATTCTTAGAGCTGAAATAAGAGTCTATACAGAGCTCCAATTTGCTTTAAGTGACTCCTACAAATCTCCATGAGCTAGATGGCCATTAACTCTAAGCTTTTATCATAAATTCTGAAGTAACTGGATCCCTTTTCTACTCTGACAGGTGAATTAGTGAGGATTAGATTATAATTCTCTTGGAGCCTGTAAGAGATTGAATCCATTTGTGGTTAGGGGCAGAGAATGACTCTACTCCCTGATACCCTTCCTTGTTATTGACGTTGCTTTTACATCATAGTTAAATGTGTGGGCTAGTGGATAAGTATGTCTTACACAATCTGAAAATTGGGTTGTATTAGATGGGGGTTGAATTTGAATAACTGATTGCCCATAACAACCACAGGCATCCTGGGAAAAGAAGCAAGGACTTCAGAATTAGCATTCTCGGAGACTTCAGGGACCTTGCATTACACATAAATGCCAGACATTTAGGTTTCTTCATCAGGTCTGGGTGTCTGCAACTACAAAGTCACATGAGCCTATAATTCAGGCAAAGAAGTTGTGTCTTCATACCTTTGGGGCTGAGATTAAAACTCATAAAACAGTGAAAAACAAAAGGGAAGGGGAACATGATATAGTACTTTTCATCCTGAAATTGAGCTTAGGATTTATTATAAATAGAAGTCATAGAAAGGATCTTTCATCAGATGTGGGTTGAACTGGATGATTTCTGGGGTTAATTCCCGCTCTGAAATTCTGTGATTTTTCTGACCCCTGGCAACTGAAATTGCCCTATTCTCTGGCAAGGGCCAAATATGACTCAGATGTTCTAGGAGTCAGCTTCCACAACTGAGAGGTGCATCTGCTCTTGGGTGGGGTTAGGCACTGGGTGAGTATTAGGTCATTGGATATAGCCTATTTAAGGTGGGGCAGCCCCTTCCTCTCTGCAACAGGAGTTTTCAGTTCTCATTGAGGGGCAAAAAAATTAGATAATGCAACCTGTGTTTTAGGTTCTAGACTACCACCCTATAGGAAAAGTAAAACTACGGCCACCTCTTCCTTCTGACTTGGTATCTCCTAAAATAGTCCAAGGCAAGGGAAGGTCAGTGGCATGATTTAATGGACACCATTCAGTTCTCTTTTGTGAATCAATCAATCCATAAGCATTTATTAGGCTATTAAGAGTTTTCTCTGTGTCTAGTGCCATTTTAAGCGGTGGAAATACAAAGAAGAATAAAAACAAATCTCTATATTCAAGGAACATACTACCAGGAGAGACACACTAACAGTTATCTCTCTCATAATTACTGTCAGAAATTCTACCAATTAAGAGTCAATGGAGTTAGAAAGCAAACACCACTGAGTGTGTCAGTGATGCTGCAGCTGATTCCGTTTAATCTCTCCTCATAGAGGCAGGGGGATGGCATCTGAGTGCAAATTTTATTTTAGACACTAGTTGTGTGACTATCCTTGGGCAACTTCTCTCTGCCTCAGTTTCTTAATCTGTAAAATGGGTCTAATAATAGCACCTACCTCCCAGAGCTATTGTGAGGATCAAATGAGATAATAATTATAAAGCCCTTAGCCAGTACCTGACACACAGTAAGCACTCATAGATGTTCACTATCTTACCGATATTATCCTAATACCCAGGCAGAGAGATGTTGTGGTGTGGTGGATAGAGAGCTAGTCTCATAGTAAGAAAGATCTGAATTCAAGTGTAGCCTCTGACAGGATAGTCATTTAGCTCCTTAGTTCCTGCATATAACTCTCTCAGAATGTAAATTGCAGAGTAGGTGCCAATCTGCATTGGTAGAAGGGGGTCAGTCCCCTCAACCCCCCAGTGTAAGGTTCCCTACACCAATGAAATCAAAGGTCTGGCTTAAAAACAACAAACAAACAGACTGACCAATCTAGGTGAAAATCAGTTGCATTGAGAAAATGAGCATTTTGATGGGAGAATTGTAGGTAGGGAGAGATATCCAAGTTTGGATCATGGAATTCTCTGAGTGTAGGGCAGAGCAGGATGGGGACTGAGGCTGGGCAGGCAGAGCCATATCTTGTGTTGGGCATGGCCATGCCAGTGTATGGTTTCGAGCCTGTTATGCTCACAATGGAAGGGGAATCCCAGAGGACATATCAGAAGGCGACAACAGAAACACAGAACATGGTGAGAATAAGGGTAGAGTACAACAGCTGCATAAGCATGAGACAGAGCAGGAAGGAGGGAGAGATTTGCTTTGGGAGCAGTGAAAAGAATTAGAATGAGGGAAAGAAGCAGTGGTTTAGAAGAAGTGTCAGGGGGAGCAGAGATACATGATATGGACATAAGGACAGTGGAGTCCAGAACCAAGTGTTCCTATGTTACCACCAAAAATGTTAGCTCCCTGTTCTGCTGTTGGCAAAGGTTTTAGTAGATGGCTCCAAGAATGCTCAGTTTCCTGGCAAGAGACCAGAGACTGTAGGATGGATCTGGGAGCTTGTGTGAGAAGATAAAAGTGTGGCGTAGTAAAAAGAGCTGGGGGTTTGCCATCAGAAATCCAGGGTTTGCCATCAGAAATCCAGGGTTTGCCATCAGAAATCCAAGGTTTGCAATCAGATGTCCTGGATTTGCAATCAGAAGTCCTGGGCTTGAATTGCAGTTTTACTGGACCTTGTTTCATCTACCTCCCTTGGAGATTCCCTTACATCTACTCCCTATGTAGAGCAGCTAGGTGGTACAGTGGATAGAGTCCCAGGCCTAGAGTCAGGAAGACCTGAGTTCAAATGCAGCCCCAGATACTTACTAGAAGTATGACCCTGGGCAAGTTACTTAACCCCTATTTGTCTAGTTCCTCATCTATAAAATGAACTTGGAAAGAAAATAGCAAACCGTTCTAGGATCTTTGCTAACAAACCTAAGAGTTGGACAAGACTGAATAATTAACTATCTATCTATCTATCTATCTATCTATCTACCCATCTATCTATCCATCCATCCATCCATCCATCTATCTACCCATCTATCTATCTATCCATCCATCCATCCATCCATCTATCTACCCATCTATCCGTCCATCCATCTATCTATCTATCCATCCATCCATCCATCTGTCTATCCATCTATCTATCCATCCATATATCTATCTATCTATCTATCTGTCTGTCTGTCTGTCTGTCTGTCTGTCCATCCGTCCGTCCATCTATCTATCTGTCTATCTATCTATCTATCTATCTATCTATCTATCTATCTATCATCTCATCATCTTGAGTGTACATAGGTGGAGGCCGCTAGGTGGCGCCATCGTGCACAGAGTATTGAGCTGGGGTCAGGAAGACCTGAGATCAAACCTGACCTCTATTAGCTATGCAACCCTGCGCAAATCCTTAACTTCTGTGGCCTCAGTTTCCTCAACTGTAAGATGGAGGTAATGATAGCATCTACTTCATAGGGTTTGCAAAGTGCCACGTGCATGTTAGCTATTATTATCATCATTGGTTATTGCATTGATTAGACTTCTTAGGTCTTTCAAAGACGTTTGTCTTTGCCATGTTGCTGTTGTATGCATCATTCTCCTGATTCTGCTCACTTCTGTCTGCAATAATACGCATAAGTCTACCCCAATTTCTTTGAAAAAGCATCTCACTATTAATAATAGCTAATGCCGATAGAGCCCTTTAAGGTCGGTCTGCAAAACACTTTATGCATATTAACTCGTTTGAACCTCACAACAACCTTGTGAGATAGGAATTATTATTATTTTTATCATCACCATTTTGCAGATGGAGAAACTGAGGCAACAGAGAGGTTAACTGACTTGCACAGTGTTGCACAGTTAGTAAGCATCTGAGGAAGGATTAGAACTCAGGTCTCCAAGTGCACCCACCGCCAACTGCTCTACACCACAAAGTGTCCAGTTGTCTGAGAAAGGAGGCTAGAGCTAGAGCTAGAGCTCTGGGAGGTATGCATAAAGAGGTGGCAATTTAACCCACAAAATAGATCGGTTACCCAAGAGAGAGATGTTGAGGGCAGAGGAGAAGAAAAGATCAAGGACTGAGTCTTGGGTGAGGGGCAGGCATAAGAGGAAGAATAAAGAAAGAGTATAATGGATGGCCAACAAAGAGGGAAGCGAGGCTGGAGAAAGAGAAGAGTGGTTAACAGTTGCCAAATGCTGCAAAGATCGAGAATAGTGACCTGAGAACTGAGGAAAAATACTACTGATTTGGGATAATAGTGATTTTCCAAAGTATGGTTTCTGTGGCTAGTTGAGGATAAAAGCCAGAACGCAGCAGATCAATAGGGAGAAATGATGCTAAGAAAATGGAGGACCAGAGCTCTCATTTAAGAAGTTTGACAGTGAAAGGAAGGCGGTCCT
Source organism: Pseudochirops corinnae (assembly GCA_028646515.1). NCBI lineage: Eukaryota > Metazoa > Chordata > Mammalia > Diprotodontia > Pseudocheiridae > Pseudochirops > Pseudochirops corinnae. The sequence continues at coordinate 302,146,874 of CM053586.1, read as the reverse complement.
GGGGAGGCTGAAAAGTACAATGAGTAGCCTTGCTCCTTACCTCTACAATCCCCACGGCTGGGTCTCCTTAACCTCACGCTAGACCCTGGAAGCAATCCCTAAGTATAGGAAATAGAAGAACCAAACCAACTAAACTGTAGCTTGGCTGACTCAACATTTAATTAGCCTTACTGCTTTGGAATGGCTCCACTCTCATACTTCAATTCTTTTTTTTTTTTTTTTAATAAATTTTTATTGGTATCAGCAAAATTTCTCCCAATACAGCTCCCCTTTAAGAGCTGTTTTATATAACAAATATTTTTTTAAAAGATAGGAAAAGAAAAAATTAACAAAGCCGATCAATATGGTGAAAAAGATCTGAAAAACAGATTCTTCTACCTCTTCAAAGAAGGAGGGTAGGGTGAAGGTTAACATCTCATATATCTCATTTGGAGTCATACTTGTTCTCTCCGATTTTGCAATCTTGGATTTTGGTTGTTTCGTGGTGGCTGTTCTTTCTATTTACATTGTTGTAGTCATTGTTTATATTTTTCCTTGGCTATGCTTACTTCACTTTTCGTGCTCCTTCCCTAATTCTAATAGTGCTCCCTATGGCCAAATCCCCTTCTCACTCCCTCTTTCAGTTTTCCAAGGTTTCTATTTTGTTTTTCCTATGTTTGGTTCCATAGTGGATACCCAAATAGCTTCAGGACTATAGATCTGTTCCTGACCTCAGTCCCGCTTCCTTCCCTTGATTTTCCTGAATTCTGATCCCAAAGCTGGGACCTCATGTCTTAATTCCAGACCTTTCTGATGCTAATGATTTGTCCATCAAGACCTCTGCCTGTTGTCATCTACTGTTAGACTCCCTAGCTTTTAGTATGCTTCCTGCTTTTCTGAGATATTCATCTACCTTTTGCCCTTTGCAAGACTCCTGAGATCCTGCGTGGCCTGCTTGTCTGGACTTCCTGATGTTGAAATCAGCTGCGATTGCATGTGTCACCCCAGTAGGTCTGTCCAATCACTTGATACCAAATAGCACTGGTCTGGTATAACACAATCCTGGTTCTGACAAGGAGATGAATCATAATTAATGTCCCCAAATTTCAATTTTTAAGCCCCAGTAAGAAGTAGCTTTTATTTATTTGAAAGAAACTGAACTATTTTTTCCCTCTTGTAGAATTTTTAAAAATTAGATTTATTTATGCCAATAAATTGTTAACTAAAGGAATTCAGTTTCAATAAAAACTTGCTATGTTTGTATAACTCATTATGGTACAGAGAAGAGGACAATGATTTTATAATTAGAGGAACTAAGTTTGAAGATCTGAATTCAAATCCAACCTCAGATCCTTACTAGTTATTTAACCCTGGGCAAGTCACTAAACCTCTGCCTCAGTTTCCTCATCTGTAAAATGGGGATGATAATAGCACCTACCTAGCAGGGTGTTTGTGAAGATAAAATGAGATAATATTTGTAAGTCACTTTTTTTCAAAACTTAAAGTTCTATATAAATGCCTATTATTGTTGTTATCATCTTGGCTTTGCCATTTACTGTCTGATGGACCTTTATTTAACAAATTGATTCCTTTCTCTGGGACCCGTTTTCTCATCTGTAAAATGAGGGCATTGTAACTGATAACCTCTAAAGTCACTCTGATCTCTTGATCCTATGATCCTTCTTTTTCTTCCAGGCAGCACATTCCTTTTCAGTGCTCATGAAATCTTGTGGTGTTTGTTAATGGTGAATATCTAGTAGCTATTACCATTGTGGGAGAGTAAATCCAATGTTGTCCCTTAGGGAAAGGACAGTCCAAGCCCCTACCAAAAGAAATTGCCAAGTAAATTCATTAAATCTTTCTAAGGCTGTGCAAAGTGACAAGACAATAATCAAACATTTATTAAGTGCCTGCTATGTGCTGGGCACTGTGCTAACCTCCAGGGATACTCAAAAAGGCACACGACAGCTCCTGCCCCCAAGGAGCTTACAATCTAATGAAGGAGATAACATGCAAAGAAATACATACAAAGCAAGCTATATGCAAGATAAATAGGAAATAATTAACAGAGGGAAGGCACTGAAATGAAGAAGGGCTGGGGAAGGCTTCCTGTAGAAGGTGGAATTTTAGTTGGGACTTAAAGGAAGCCAGAGAATCCAGTAAGAATTATTGGCATTAAACTCATAACTGAGTTAGGATAGTGCCCCTGTTGTTCCCTAATGAAAGTAACTAAAGTTTTTTTTAAAAATGTCTTTAGTAGCTCTTAATTTCATGTGGTTTAAAGATAAAATTGAGTGGTTTGCCTTTCTTTCAAGGTGGGGGATGGATATCTTTTACTTCAATTGCGTATTTGCTTTTAAGGGCAAAAATGAAATTACTTTAAGGACTAAATTATAGTCAGTTTAAACAACATGGAAATACTTAGATTCATCAAATTTATTTGTGATAAAAAAACATGAAAATGCCCCCCCTAAATCATTCATATGGAATTCTTTAAAGCACCATTTAAAATTAAGGTGATCATTTAAAAACATTTCCTTATCTGACTCTGTTCATTACCTAAGATGCAGGCAGTTTCTACATAGAGATTTAAAACCCCTTGTGAAGTAAAATAAAATGCTATTGATTGGAGGACCTGTGCCTTGAAAAATAAATACTACCTGGATGACCTAGATCAAGCCATTTTTCCTTTCTAGGTCTCAATTCAATCATCTATAAAATGAAGTCATTGATCTCATTGATCTCAGAGATCTAGATAATTTCTGAGGTCCTTGCCACATCTAAATCTTATTATCCTATGACTTAAAGAACTTTTAGTCCTATGTCTAAATTGCACTCACCATGAATCCTAGATTTGACAAAGAGTGGTTACAATAAGATTCACATGAATCTGATTATTTTTTGGATGTCAAGTAAACCTGATTTGCTTGAGCCCTCATCCTAGCTTAAATGGGAATTTCTAAACTCACAAAACCTTAGTTTGTTTATGCCAGATTAGCAGACCAAGAAAGGAACATGCATTTTAAATGTAAAACATTTAATCAGGACTAAAACAATTAGGGAAGGAATCAGGAAAATAATATACACATACAAATTCTGAGGATTAGGTTCTTTTCTTCAAGTCAATAGTGTAGGAAACAACCCAATCTGAGACTCACACTCTGCTGTGGTGATGGACTTGGCAAATCTCTCTTTTTGTGCTCAGAGGGGGAAGGAAAGATAAATGCACTCAAATAAGTGCTCGAATCTCTGCCCATGCTATCCCAGCTTGTAGTATCTACTGCCTCCTACTATTTCCGTCACAATTTGAGATTTTGTCTGTTTCTTTGTGTCTGTCTCTCTTCCTCCTTTCTCCTTCTTCTCCTCTTCTGCCTCTCTCCCTCTCTGTATCTCTCTGTCTCTTCCTGTTTCCTTCTCTCTCCCTCCCCAACCCCCCATTTCCTTCCTCTCTATGTGTCTCCACTCTAAATGTTCACATGGACTATTTGTGCCTGACTTGTGGTAGAGCCTTCTGAGCTCATATTGACCTCAATATAGTGTATCATTTTGGTCCTCTTTGAGGGCAAAGCACAACAACCAGCATGGTTCCAGATTACTTTCGTGCATGGCTGGACCAATTCACAGCTCTGCCAATAGTGTTTTAGTTTGCTTCTCCTCCCATACCTGTTTAAACTATCGTTATTTTCCTTTTTTGTCATTTTCGCCAATTGATAAGTGTGAGGTAGAAATTCAAAGTTGTTTTCATTTATATTTCTCTTATTATTAGTGATTTGTGATCATCTCTAACACTTGTTTGGTCATTTCCCTCCATCCATAACTGTAAAAAGATATCTCCTTCCCTGATCCTGGCTCATTTTTTTGGAAGTGGCATTCCTGCTGACAATCCTCTTAAACTCCCTGGAGGAGTAGCCTTGTGTTGACTAAAGGAGGGAGGGATTCTCTTTTGAAGCACATGGTTCAGACTCTGGCCCTGAGAGCAGCAGTTGGAGGCCCTAGTCACAGCCTTGGTCAACACTTAGAGGTCTAATAGCTTTTGCTTTCATTCTGAATCCCAGCTGCCTTGTTATTCAGTGGAGCTACCTGGCTGAGTTATCTTTACTAAGAACAACAGTTCTTGAGCTAAGGGGAGGGGGTGTGAAGGTCCCTACACTACAGCATGTAGTTCAGTGATCTCTTGCCCACTCCAAGACAGATGGAAGGCAGCAGGGAGGTTGACTCTCCTCTGTATGTGCAGGTACAATGGTCAGGACACTTCATCACAGCTCTGATGACTGGCTTATGGACTAAAGCAGAGTGGGCATCCTGTGTCCTGGAGGCCACATGTGACCTTCTAGGTCCTTGGGTGTGGCCTTTTGACTAAGTCCAAGTTTTACAGAATAAATCCTTTTGTGAAGGGGATGTATTCTGTGAAGTTTGGATTCAGTCAAAAGCCCTCACTTGAGGACCTGGAGGGCCACATGCACTTCAAACCCACAGATTCCCCTCTCCTGGATTAAAGGAAGGTACCTATAACCCCAGCTTGACCTGTTCCTGGTCCTGCTGGTTTGTTTGCATTCTGGGAAGAATTCAAAGTCACCGTAGGAAGCTTTGTGAGTGGTACATTTTTAATGCTAAAATACTTGCAAGCATTGACACAATGACACTACCACCGGTGGCTAGGGGGGCAGTAGTGGTTCCAGAGGCAACCACAGGAAAACCTAAATAAGAATAATGGAGAGGAGGAAGGGCAGAGCCCAGGGGATCCAGTAGAAGGGTATAAATGATCCCTGAGGGCTGAGGAGGGAAATTTCTGGGCATCAGCCAAGAGTGGGAGATAAATCACTGATTGTCTCCTGGCAGGAGGCTGCAGTGTGGTTTATATAGGGTTTTTCTGGGTTATTTGGATGAGAGTGGGGTGTTTCTCCTCACCTCCAAGGGAGGAGGAGAATATTTTTCCCTGACTTTGAAGCAAAGGGCATTTCCCTCTGAACATGTGAGCCCCAACAAGCCTTATCTTCAGATGCAAGGTGCTAATGGGCCACCCAATGTCCCAGCTTCCTGGAATCTTGGCAGTGCTGGCCGTATGCCTGGGATGGTAGCCTATTGGGGTACATTGTCAGAGGAAGTCAAAGAATAGCTTTATTTTTGTTTTTTAGCAAGATAGATAGTAAATCTCCACAACAAATTAAAACCATGGCATACGTGAAAGTTATAAGATAGGTCCCAAATAATGAGATTGAAATTTAGGAGACCTTAGAAAATTACCCAGTTTAAGAAATATCAAAAGGATACACAGAGAAAAATTTTCAATATAGTCATGTATCCATTTGGAGCTTGCTATGGCATATGGTGGGAAATGTTGGTATAAATCCAATTTCTGTCACTGTTTTCCAATTTTTCTAGCAGTATTTATTGAATATGAGTCCTTTTTTTCAATTCTTGAATGCTGTTTATTTATTTGTGGATCTTGCATTTTCTTCTTTTTTTTGATCAACTTTTCTATTTTTTAACTAGCACCATATTCTTTTGATTACTGCTTTCTAGTATAAATCAAAATCTAGTATTCATTGTTGTCCTTTCTTTCTACATTCTTTTTCATTATTTCCCCATGAGATTCTCTCTTTTTGTTCCTCCAAATGACTTGTTTAAAACCAATTTTTCTAGTTCTATGGAGGAATCCTTTGATAGTTTGATTTGTATGGCAATCATCATTTTTATTATATTGGCATAACAGCCATGAGCAATTAATATCTCTTAAATTGTTTGTCTTTACATCTGTAAAGAGTGTTTTGTCATCATATTCATATTACTGCTCTCTGTGTCTTAGGAGGTAGACTGCCAAATATTTTATACATTCTGTAGTTATTTTGAGTAGAATTTATGTTTTCTATCTTCCTGCAGGATTTTTAAAATAACATTCAGAAAGTATGATAGCTTATATGGGTTACTACTTTGCTGAAGTGTTTGTTTAAATTAATTTTTATTTGAACTTGTGACATTCTCTAAGTAAATTCTTATCATTCACAGAAGTGATAATTTTATTTCATCTTTTCCTAGGTTTCATTTCCTTAATTTCTTCTGTTGTTGTCAATATAGGCAGCATTCCTAGAACTGTATCAAATAACAACAGTAAAAGTAGATATACTTGCTTTACCCCTGACCTTATAGGAAAGCTCATTAGCTCGCATCATAAAAAACACTGGTTCTTGGTTTTAGATAGATCTATTTACCATATTAAAGGAGGGTTCCTGTGATTTTTTTTTTCTTAAAAAAATTTTTTTATGGAGTGAGGAGGACCTGATTTCAAATCCAGCCTCAGACATTTGACATACTTACTAGAGGTGTGACCTTGGGCAAGTCATTTAACCCCAATTGCCCTGCCCGCCCCCCTCCAAAAAGCAAAAAAAAAAAAAAAAACAACCAAAAAACCCACGTAGGTGCCCCTAAATTAAATTTTTAAAAATTATCAAGCATTTTTTTTCTCCCTCCCAATGCTTAATCCTTGTAGTGGGGGTAAGAATGAGCAAAACCTTATTTAAAAAAAAATAAGGGGGACAGCTAGGTGGCACGGTGAAAAGAGCACTAGCCCTGGAGTCAGGATGATCTGAGTTCAAATCCAGCCTCAGACACTTAACACTGACTAGCCATGTGACCTTGGGCAAGTCACTTAACCCCAATTGCCCTGCCCGCCCCCCTCCAAAAAGCAAAAATAAAAAATAAAAAAAAAATAAGCATAGTTAAGCAAAGCAAATTTCCATATTGTCCATGTCCAAAAATATGTATCTCACTCTGCCGATTAATCTACTTCTCTATTATGAGGTGGGAAGTATTATTCATTGTTGGTCTCTTGGATGATCAGTTCAATGATCAAAGTTCTTACAACTTTTAAGAACTGTTAATTTTTCATGATATTGAGGTTATAGTATAAAATCAAATGAAGTTTTTGAGAAATACAAATTTACTTCCTAGAACTGTTCTTGCTCTGCCTCAATGATTTTGACATTTTGTCTCATTGTTGTCATTATCTTTAATGAATTTAAAAAAACAAACACCTGGATTTTCCTTTCTCAATCAGGCTGCTGCTATTCCTGCTCTGTTAGGCATTAAAGCTTAGACTTTCTCTGTTTCCAACCCAGACTGGAGCACCTTTGCAATCTGGTAGCCTCATATTCCTTAAGGCTCACTGTATTAAAGCCAAAATTAGTGTAGGCATCTGATCAGTTTAGTCCACTGTAGCTTAGAACCCCTGAAATCTAGAGATCTGCTAGCCTTAGCCTCCCCAGTAGCAAGGGTTATGGGCATGTACCATCATGTCTGACTAGCAATCATTTATATTATTTGTTTTTTGACCTATCAATTCTTTAGGATTAAGTGGGTTTCCAGTCTTCTTTTTTTCCCCCCAGTCTTCTTTAAGTAGTTAATATTTCATAAAGAGTGTGTGTGCATATGTATGAATTTTCATTATCTGTGGTAGCTTTAAACATAATATAATTTCCCTGTTTATCTCTTTAACCATGTTTTTTTTTTATTGTTACCTTGTCTGATATCATGATTTTTACCCCTACTTCTTTGAATTCTCCTGAAGCATAAATAAATTCTGCTCCAGCCCCTTATTTTAACTCAGTGGCTTTTTATGTCTTAAGTAGGTTTCCATCTAGTTGTATTCTATTTTTCAGTTCATTCTGATCCAATAGGATAATAATTGTAAGGCACTTAGCACAGTGCCTGGCATATTATATATGCTACATAAATGTTAGCTACACTATCTTCCATTTTATGGGTTAGTTTATCCCATTCACAGGATGGTTCTTGGCTATGATAATTGAATGTTTCATCCTCTCCATCATATCCTTATACTTTTTCTTCTTTTTTGTCTTGCTCCTCCCCCCTTTATCAAGAAGATAGTGAAAAAGAGGCAATGTGAGCAATACTAGTAATCTACAATTAAAGTGTTCTGCTATCACTTCACTGGCCCTCCTCTTTCCCATTGGGTCTTACATTTTTTTCTCTTCTTTTTAATTTTTCCTTTATTCCTCATCCTCTGATGTTGAGTCTTCTTTGCTTGTGAATATTACCTCCCTGACTGTTGAAGGAAAAAATAATACTGTACTCTGTGTTTTAGGCACAAATCTGCCAGAATAATTTTTATTAGTTGAATATTATTCTAAAGTCAAACATTTTATAAGCTGTCATATTAGGATGTAAGCCTTTGTCCTTTGCCTTTTAGAATGTCATATTTTAATATTTTATTTACAATGTATTATGGTATGATATTCACTATGGTTTTTTGCTCCTTAAGCTTTCTTTCTGTGTTTGTTGCATGTTTTCTTTGACTTGGAAGCAATGGATTTTGGCTATGATATTCCTGAGTGTTTTTTATTTGGAATTTCTTTCAGGAAGTAACTAGTGGATTCTTTTCTGTTTTCTCTTTGCCCTCTATGTCTAATTGATCTAGGCAGCTTTCTTTTGTGATTTATTGAAATATCCTAGCCAGGTTGTTGATGGTTTCTGTTGGGGGTTTTTTTTGTCATTGGTTTTCCACACAGTCTGTTGATTCTCCAATCATGTGTACTTGATCTGTATTCTGAATCTATTTTTTATAATAAATTCTATTTTCTTTCATTAAAAATGTTTTACTTTATTCTAATATTTCTTGTTATCTCCTATAGTCATTGAGTTCTATTCATTCCATTATTTTTTTTTTTTAGGAAATTTACTATTTGAGTAAGATTTAATATGAGAAATATACTGTCTACACTTAGAATAAGAAGGGAATTCAAAGGTTATCATGTCTAGTGCTCTCATTTACAAATAAGAGGACTCAGAGAGTACAAATATGCTGTATACAAATGCTATCCATTAGACTTCCTCTAACCACAGCCTAGCAATTTGGGAAAGCCTGAAGAGACTCTGAGGTTTTCTAGAATAGTCAGGTCAGGTGACTTTTCATCAGATGGATTCTTCTTTTTTACTCTTCCAATGATTTATGTACCTATTCATAAAATATTAAATTTTGTGATTATTATCTTATAACTATTATTGGTAATAATTGTTTATTGCTTTTATTTTTCATCTGGCAACAATAGCTTCATAGTCCTGATATTTTCTTTCTGAAAGGGCTAAATATTATAATCTTTATTTCACATTCAATGAAACAATCAGCAATGGATCAGACAGTTTAAAGTCATATAGTAAGCAAAAGGTTAAAAAAAAACCCAACCAGACTCATAGAATTATTAGTAGAGAATATCTAGTCCAAGCTTCTCATTTTAAAGGCATGTCACACAGGTGACAGAGTCAGAATTCACATTTGTGTTCTTTTAATCTAAGTCCAAAGATCTTCCTATACCAAATGAGGGCCTCTACTAATCATAAGGGAGAGGTGAGAGGAATTATAAAAGTGAAAGGAATTTACATAAGAATGAGAGGTTGTTTTGTGTTAATTACACTTCAGCATACCTTTAAGCAGTAGTTAAAAAACTGAAATATTATCTTATATAAACATTAGAAGGGAAAAATTTTTTGAATTGAAAGCTTAAGTCCAACAACTGCTTTTCAGGTGCTATTTTTGTTTCTTACACATTATTTTAATAATGTAGCAAATATCCTCCCATGAGATCTTCATGGCGGATATGAGATAAAGAGCAGATAGGTTAACTTATTTTGGCTTGAGTGAGGAAATGTGACTTCTCCAGATGCTTCCATGTTCCAAACACATTGACTCCAGTAATTCAACATAAATGGACTTAGTATTGAGGAAAAGAAGGTTTTTTTTTTAAGTTAACAGGAGAATTATTTGTTTTAAGAAATAAAGCCTTTTCCCCACCCTACTTTCCCAAAGTAATACACGATTAATTACTATTAAATAGTCAAGGACAAACTATAAGTTGAATCTGATTTTGGAGACAGAGATAATTCATAGAGAATACACTTAGAATTAGAAGGGACTTCAAAGGTCATCATGTCCAGTGCTCTCATTTACAAATAAGAAGACTCAGAGAGTTAAATGACTTGCCAAGAGTATCACAGCTAGTTATATTTCTGAGACAGGAGTTTAACTCAGTTCTTCCTGATTCCAAACCCAGTGCTCTATTGTATCACATAGCTGCCTCTCCAGTTATAATTTCTTATACATTATAGAATTTCAAAAACTTACAAAGTGCTTTGATATCCATTATTCCATCTGGTCTTCATAGACATATCCTGTGTTGAAGGTAGGGGCGGGAGGGGGAGAAAATGGTATTCCTACTTTATATTTAAGATAACTAAGCATAGAAGTTAAGTGACTTACTATCTATGTAACCTCAGACAGGGGCAGAGCCAGGACTCTAATTTGGACTTCTGACTTCAGTTTGGCTACACTTTTCGATAAACTGTGTTGCCTCTGGAGGTAAATTAAGGAGTCACTTCAGCAATTTGTGATTTCATTGGCCATGATATCTCTTCCATGGACTTCAATACAAATTCTTTGTGACTTATGAGAAGGTCTAATGCTGCCATGGCTAATGTCAATAATTACCCTGTGGCCAATCTTGTGGTGCCTCTCTGATTCTAGTTCAGGCTGCTCCTCAGATGGCAAACATAAGGGTTTGCCTTTTTAAAAAGAGGACCATGAAGATTGAGTTTATGAACTAAGATCTATTGCAGAGAACCAGAAGGCAGAAAAATTATACAAAAAACAAGATAGGACCCTCCAAATCAAATAAATATATGCTTTAATACTTCCTGACTATGATGGAAAGGAGAGCATAGGGGAGAGTCAAAAAAATAAGTTTGAAAAAGTGGTTTAGGAATAAGAAAAAAGAGGAGTCAAAGACCTGCATTCTAAATACAGAAACTTTGTGACTATATATCATGGATGCTTTCTACAAGAAGAAAATAGAAAGGTACGTGACAGTTTGAGGACTGATTAACACCACAAAAGAAATAGATTATATTTTAACAGACAGGGGAAAAAACCCCAAACCAAAACACCTGATTACCAGTGTGGGCATCATTTCTGATTTGATTGCATATATTTAGTCAAATTGCTTGCTTACTTGTTAGAAGAAATATTAAAAGCAGGGGCAGCTAGGTGGCACAGTGAATAGAGCACCGGCCCAGGAATCTGAAGGACTTGAGGTCAAATTTGGCCTCAGACACTTGACACACTTACTAGCCTTGTGACCTTGGGCAGGTCACTTAACCCCAATTGCCTTGCCTTCTCCCCTGACCCCAAAACAGAAATATTAAAAATAATACCATTTAGAAGAAAAAAAATGAAAAACTATGCAGCATCTCTAATATAGCCAATAAATTGTTGATGCTGAAAATATGAAATGGTTAAAAGAACAGAGATACAAACTATAACCATTTCTTAAGAAAGTTTAATAAGTATATAGCAATTACTACCATGAGACCAAAAAAACCTAGAAAGCATTTCAGCAGGGAAACCCTTAATCTTGCCAGAGAGTTGGTAGCCAAAAGCAAAACCACTTAAGAATATAAATTCCTTTATATGTAAAAGAGGTCTTTTTTTTTTTTAAACAACCTGACAACTATCTATGAAGAACTTAATCTTCCTAAAGGATTGATAGGGATAGGGTACAGCTAATACCATATAGGGTAGTGACTGAGGAGATGATTACCTTTGTGGAAAAGTTGGTCCCACTCTGGGGGAGGGTGGTGATGGTAGTGATGGTTCGTTCTTCATTCTCAAAGAGGAGGAAGGAAGACAAAAGGAATTAAGCTCCTACAGTCACCTTTCACCTTTCCACTGGTGCCTCTTACAGAATACAGCAAAGGGTCTGGAGGGGATGTCCTCTTCCTTCTCCTCCTCTCCCAGCAGTAATGGTGTCTTGTAATAGAAACAAATGGGAATAGGAGACATGCACTTTCTCTCTTACTGAGAGAGTGTTCAACTCTGGAGTCAAGAAGAGAGAGTCAGAAAGAGGAATATAGGGGTCTATCACCTAAAATGGAGATCTGATTCAGGATATAGCAAGATAGCAGACCCTACAGCTAAGACTCTTGCATTTCCTAGGATGCAGGCTCCAGTTTTGTTTTGTTTTGTTTTGAAAGATCATGGCAGTTTCTTGGGCCAGGATTTAAGCTTTACCCAAAGTTAGAGATGATTGAGACCACAACCAAGTATCAGGGTCCAGTCCAGAAGTAGGCTAGATACAGTTTTGCTCCCTATCCCAAAATGTCTCACCTAGTGAGGAGCACCTTGGGAATATTGAGAGCGGAAAGATAGGACCCTGTACCATGAGAGGTGTGAGTTACTTCTTTCCTATTATGCTTTAATGTTTACCTCTCTACTAATGAACTGCAAATGTGTCCTCTCTTCCCATTGACACCATGTAAGTTTTTTACAAAGTGTACCCATGTTTACAGAGGTGAAAAAGTATCTAATGTTACTCCAGTAAATGCCCATTTTGGGCGGAGATAATTGTGTCAGTTGACTATTAATCCATAGGTGGAGACTTGGGAATTATAGTTTTAGGAACTGAGATCCACAGAGTACCTTGAATCTGGGATAATTATTTCCCTAAGTGCCCAACCTGGAAGATTATGAACAGTATTGCTTCATGAAATTCTAAAAATGCAAAGTAGTTCTCAGTCCTCCTTGACCCTCTTTTACTTCCATGGTGATGGAAGGGTAGAAAATTGTGTAGCAAGTGCGAAGAATGACAGTGTTTAGGTTTTTAAGAGCTATCACTTTAACTGAGGATAAGCATAATATGCAATCTTTGTCCCCAACCCCATGAGTTGATGTGTTACTCTCTGGGAACCAAAATTATATCTGTGTTGAGATATTCACTATAGATGACACCAGAAGACATAAAATAATTGCTAATAAATGGAAAAGTAATTCACATGCTCTACAAGCAGTGGCAAATAAAGAAGTCAGTGGAATTGGTTTTTACCCTACATTCTAAACATCAGGAAACATAATTTACAACACTCTTTGTCATTTTGCTCTACAGGGCTCGTGATAAGCATGTCCAAACAGGTTAACAGGAACATAATGTTAGCATATGCAACAACATATATTTCAGAGGATGAAGAAAGAATATCTATAAGGAACTTGGCAAGATTTTTCAAACTAAGTAAAAATTATACCTTTACACTCAATGACTTTAATGTGACAGTGGGCACACTGATGAAAAAATACACAGGAACAAATTTGAAATAAAGAAAGGAAAGAGGGAGAAAATATTTTAAAAATATTTAGTAACTTCCTATCTGTAGCTCATGAATATTTTTTAAAGAAGGGGGTCAGATTTCACCAGACGTGGCAAAGACCAAATGACATCACTAAAAAGAAAAGAAAAAAAGAAATTGATTGGGTCTTAGCCATCACTTCAATTCTGCACAATTCAATTTAATTCAAGCATTATTATGGGCAAGGTACTGTTAAGTATACAAAGCCAAAAAAAAAAACCCCCCAAAAACCTCTACCCTTCAAGAATACATACTTTGCTGGGTGGGTAGAACATATTCAAAGATATATATCCTGCCCCTTCTCTGGGAGAATTTACACTCAGAGAGGAGTTTCACAGAGGACAGTTTCCCCAGCCTCAAAGTGCCTTGTAGGTCTGCATTCCACAACTATAGTTCATAGGCTTCTGTGAGTGCATTTATCTTTAACCGTCAGCAGAAGGACGTAATTAAGCTCAAAGCAAAGGTATTTACCTCAATGGAATTATAACAGGTATTATAAAGTAATAATAATAAGTAAGAATAATAGTAACAAAATGTTTCTTCCCCTTTAATCTTAGGGTTTACTCTTCTGCACAAATACGCAGGGTGGGAAGGATGGGAAGGGTGGGAAGAGTAGGACGAGTAGGACGAGTAGGACTAGAATACTAGTAGATGCACACACATAAGGGATGGATGCCAGGTTTATACAAGGAAAGTTGCCCAGGCAACTCACACCTCCATCCCAGCAAGGGACCAGGATCTTTTTCTTCTTTGGTGGTATGCTCTTGCTGCTTTCCCCTAGAATCTAGGGGAAATCTAGGGCCTAGATTCAGTGTATCTACTGGGATGATTACTCAGCTGGTTTCTCTGGTCCAGTTCCTTTTTTGCAGCCTCACTTGGGTTGGGATAACTTTCTCAACTCACCAAGCTTGTGTTTCATGCCCTACTATGTTAGATATAGTGTTTCCTGCTGGGTAAAACTGCTACATTGTGCAGTGGCTGACATGGGAGGGGGAAAGTGAGGGAAATCTTCCTTTCACCTTCCCCTCAGGGATATAAGGGACAATTCAGTTTGGAGGGCTGAGCTCTAGCATTTAGCTGCCTCTCTTACAACTCAGACTCTTCAGAGTTCACACTCCTCAGAGCTGCTTCATCCCTAGAGACTGTCCACCTAGAGAGGAGGTCTTGATCTTTAAAGAATCACCAGGGATACGGCTTAGCCTACAGACAGCCCTCTAACTCCATCGAGTCTGATCTGCAAACCTCTTTACGCCTTATGAAGGGGACAAGTCTTTACACTTCTGTTTAAGAAGCAAACACCTCACTGTCTCTGTAATCTGCGAGGCACATTCCCTAGTTTCTGGAGGGAAACCAATTGGTCAGGAGTGTTTTGATTTGATAATAGTAACTGACATTCCTATATCACATTCTAAGGTTTTTGAAGCATGGTAACAAATGCTATCTCATTTGATCTGCACAAGAACCCTTCAAGGTAGGTGCTGTTATTATCCCATGTTACAGAAGGGGCAACTGAGGCAGATTGAGATTAAGTGACTAGCTCAGGATCACACAGGGAATAAGTCAGTGGTTCTCAACCTTCCTCATGCCGCGACCCTTTAATACAGTTCCTCACGTTGTGGCGACCCCCAACCATGAAATTATTTTCGTTGCTACTTCATAACTGTAATTTTGCTACTGTTATGAATCATATGTAAATATCTGATATGTAGGATGTATTTTCATTGTCACAAATTGAACATAACCCACAGGTTGAGAACCGCTGGAATAAGTGAATGTGTTCAGATTTGAACTCCAGTCTTCTTGATTCCAGAACCAGTCCCCTATCTCTTGTGCCATTCTCGTTGCCTCACTTATTACATAGTAGTTTGGGGATAGGAGAATATTAGTCCTTGGGGTGATAAGGAAGGGTCTGGAGATGACACCAGAGCCGATCCTGGAAGGGAGCCAGAATTTCTACTAGATTGAGGAGAGGAGGAAGAGAAGTCCCAGTATGGAGAGTACCTTGTGAAAAGACACAGAGGTCAAGAGATGGGAATGTAATACAAATAGGCCACCTTGGCTGGAATATGGAGAGCATGATGAAGAATAATGTGAAATCAGCCCGGAGAGATAAGCTGAGCAAACCAATCATGAAGGCTTTGAATGTCAGTCTGGGATGTGTGTGCATGTGTGTGTGTGTGTCCGTGTGTGTATACACATATACATATATGCATGTATACACATATACTTTTATAACACTACAGATTTTATTTTATGCATCTTAAAAACATTGTACTGAGGAGTCCATTGGCTTCATGCAATTACCAAAGTGAATGACACAAAAAAGATTTAAGAACCCCTGATCAAAATTCATTTGTGCCAGGGAACTTTAGCATGCTTTAAGCACAAGATAGGCATGAAATAAATGCATGTTAACTGACTGCTAAAGGGATCTACTGAAGAGTTTGAAAAGTCCTTTAAATAAACTCAATTAATTGGTGAGGGAACTCAGATCATGGAGAGATTTGAGGCTATTACAGTAGTCTAGGTGAGAGATAATGAAGATGTGAACTGGGGTGGGATTTATGAATAGAGAGAATGGACTGAATGGGAAGAAGTGTTGTGAAGGTATAACAAGACTTGACAACTGATTGGATATGAGAGATGAAGAAGAATGAAGAGTCCTGGATGACTGAAGTTGTGAATCTGGGTGACTTGAAGATCTAAATAAGAGAGTTAAGAAAAGGCTTAATTTTGGAGAGCAACTTGGAACTATGCCCAAAGGGCAATCAAACTGTGATCAACAGGGATCAAACCTTTTCATGGAGCAATACCACTATCCCAAAGAGAGCAAAAAAGGGGAGGGGGGGGAAGGACCTACATGTATGAAAATGTTTGTAACAACTCTTTTTGTGGTGGCAAAGAATTGGAAATTGAAGGGATGTCTATCAAATGGGGAATGGCTGAACAAGTTGTGGTATATGAATGTAATGGAATACTACTGTGCTATAAGAAATGAAGAGCAGGCAGATTTCACAAAAACCTGGAAAGACTTACATGAATTGATGAAAAGTGAAATGAGCAGAACCAGGAGAGCACTGTACACAGGAACGGCATTATTATAGGATAATCACCTATGACTGACTTAGCTCTTCTTAGCAATACAAGGATATAAGACAATTACAAAAGATTCATGATGGAAAATGCTATCCATATCCAGAGAAAAAGTGGATGGAGTCTGAATGCAGATAGAAGCATACCATCTTCACTTGCTTTACTTTTTTCCCGTTTTCTTTTTCTTTTGGAAATGTAATTATTTTTGCAAACTATTTCTTCATTCGCAACATGATTAACACAGGTATGTTAACCTATATGAAATTGCTTACCATCTTAGGGAGGGGAAATAAAGGGAAGGAGGGAGAAAATTTGGAACTCAAAATTTTATTTAAAAAAAGAATGTAAAAATTGTCTTTATATGTAATTGGATAAAATAAAAAAACTATCAATTGATTTTTAAAAAAGGTTGAATTCTTAGGGGGAAAGATAATGAGTTCTGTCTGGAACATGCTGACTTTGAGATTTATATGGAACATCCAGATCCAGCGGTAGTCGGTTATAGGGGACTGAATCTCAGGAGGACAGGATATATCACTCTGGGTGTCATCAGTGTAGAGATGGTAACTGAGATCATGGGGACTAATGAGATAACTAAGAGTGTAGGGATGGAGAGCCAAGTATTTGTGATTATAAGGAAACAGGAGAAATGTTAAAAAAAAATGAGAAAGGAAGAAGACTAGTGCAAGAATTCTAGCAAAAGCTTGACCTGGATGCCTTGCCAGGGAACCTAAGTCACTAAAAAGTTCTCATATAGGGAAGAGAAGAAATAACTGGAAGGCAGAATTTTTTTGCTACCATGGCAGTTTCTAAATCTCTTTGTAGTGGAGAGAAGAGAGAAAGGAAAAGAGAGAGAGAGAGAGAGAGAGAGAGAGAGAGAGAGAGAGAGAGAGAGAGAAAGGTAAAGCAAATGGAGTCTGATTTTTAGAAAACTGACTCTAAATTTCCTAGTTACTGGAGACTTTTCCTTAACTTGTCAGTTTACTATTCAGTTTTTTAAGACAATCCAGCAGAGAGTGACTTAATTCTGGGGTCTAGAAGAAACCATTAGAACAAAGATGAATCTATTCCACTCCCTGTTTTTTGCTTTTGTTTTATTGTTGCATACAAGGCCACTGGGTTCATTATTAAGGGTTTCTTTCCTTATTAGTTATTTACATTTTTAAACAATAGTTTACCAGATGAAGATAAGATTATTTTAATTGCATCCTCGGTTGTTTTTTTTTCCCTATAGAGAGTGATAAGGAAGGGTGGGGGAAATCCATGGATAATTGATTTCACAAAATTCAACTAGCTGGGAGATTAGTTTGACAATCAATTGATTGCCTGGGGACTCTGAACATTTTATGAATTTTATTTTTAATCTTAGAGAAAAGAAACTGTGTTGAACCGGGACCTTTGCTCTAGACTAAAACTTTAGTGAGCCAATCTCATTATCTCCAAGCCTGAGGTCTATTTCAATCCGGGGCCTTTGGATTTTTTTTTACACTGAGATGAGATAAGGAGGGAGAAGTAGAGACCTCAATGAAGTGTTATAGGCTGAGCCAGAAGAGGGTGAAAATTGGTCTTCATCTAACCTGCCCTCCACAGTGACCTCTAGGCCACATTGGCAGGAAAGATTGTTTGTTAACAATAGGAAGGTGATTGCAGAGAAAGCAATAGTAAGAGAGGGCAAAAGTGACTAGAGATGCAAGAAGGGTAGAGCTGAGGTATACTGGGCAGACGGAATAGACAGCAATAGTAGAAGACATTTTTCTTACAGGAAACTTTCAGCTCTGAGTCACAGAAATTTGGAGAGGTGGGCAGAATTTGCTAGATATAGGACACTAGATTATCACATTGAAGTCTGGTCCTGGGCTGTGACTGGGTAGCCAGGTGCTGAGCTACTTGCTGTCTAGAAACTCCCTGGTTATAGGAGACTAAAATGTGGATCATCTACCCTGCCTTATTAGCAAAGACTGCTGGCTCTAACTTCAAGTATTGAATTCATTTCTCTCTTCCATTAGGGATGGGGTGGAATGAGGCTGTGGTCCCCAACTAGGGTTAGGTCACTGGGTGGTAAGGAAATGACTGGTTAGAGATGTAGAACTCATTTCAGAATCCATTGTCTGTGTTCAGTTAAATCACTGACTGGTTAGAATATACATCAAAATAAATAGCAAATTAGAAGAAATAAAGATGAGAAGACAATGTGTGTGGTTATTGCAATTCCAGCTTCATCCTTGAAAATGCTGACAGCCAAAAATGGGAAATAAACAAAATTAAAAGGCAAAGTGTAAAATCTGTCTACTTTTCTAGAAAAGTCTGACATAAAAATTGCCACAAGAAAGAAATCAAAACAGACCAAAAGCCATCTTAGCCAGCAAATAGTCAATCACCTTGCCAAGCAGAGTGATGTGGAAGCCAAGGGTGACACAGATAAGTACAAACTCATTTGGAAATCATCATGAGGGAGGATGACAAAGGATTACAAGCAGTATAATTTTACAAAACGTCAAAAAGCAACTGAGGAGAAAATGAGCCTTCAGACTGTCCTGAAAGCATCATAGGTAAAACTGGAAGGATCAGGAAGACAGCAAGATGGTGGTATGAATGGTGCCTGCTTTCAGCTCCTCCAACCTCACCTCAGAAACAGCAACAAAAGCACCAAATAAAAGAACAACCAAGTAAAAAACAAAAATTCTCACAAGGAAAATCATTGAATAGAAAAGAAAAGAATTCCATGGAGGAGGCATGTAAGTAAAATAAAGTCTCCAACACGATAAATGTGTATTAGGAGATTGTCAGTAAAAGCAAAGAAACCCCAAGAAGCAAAAAATGGTACTGTTCTAAATCTTTAAAATGGCTAATCAATTCAATGAGAGATAGTAAGGACAATGTTACATTTATTCACCTAAAAGATGGAATTACAGTCAAGGAAGGAAACCAACCTCGGTCTTCAGTTTCATCCTTAACTCCTTGTTCCCACTCACCCCAAAGTCTGTGGCCAAGTCTTGCTATTTTTTCTTTCACATCGTGTGTGTATGTGTGTGTGTATAGACTGCTGGTTTGTCTCCTTGAGTCAAGTCTCCAGTTCAGTCCATTTCTCTACTTAGCTGACAAAGCTCTTGAGTTTCCTCAAGGGCAGGTCTGACCATCACACACACACACACACACACACACACACACACACACACACCCCTCCAGTAGTTACCTATTACTGCCAGGATCAAATATAAAAATCCCAGGTTGTCTTTTAAAGCCGTTCACAGCCTGATTGGTTCTTTCCTACCTTTCCAATCTTCTTACATTTTATTCGCCTCCAAGTACTCTATGATTTACTTATAGTGGTCTACTTGCTCTTCTTCCCATTTGACACGCCCTCTTCCAACTCCATTATCTTTTCACTGACTGTCCCTCATAACTGGAATGCTTTTCCTCTTCACCTCCATTTCTTAGCTTCCCCTGCTTCCCTTAAGACAGTTCAAATCCTACTTTCTGCATGGTCTTCCTTGCCTCCCTCCCCTCCCTTAGTGCTTTACATCTGAAATTACATCCCATTTACATTGTATATATCCCGATTGTACATAGAATGTGAACTCCTTGAAAACAGAGATTGTTTTTTTCACTTTTTTTTTTTTATCCCATCACTTAGCACAGTGTCTGGTACCTAGTAAGCACTTAAGAAATGCTTGTTGCTGCTGCTGCCAATATTAGGACTTTCTTATTAAAATTTATGCAAAAGGTCTTCATTTCTTCTATTAATGAACAAATAATAGCTATTCTCAACAACTACTGTTTTTATTGTTTCTTTGCTGACTTTTTAGAGTTGGAAGTTTTGTTTTTATGATTTTGTTTTGCTTAGTTTGTGATTAATTTTATTTGTTTTCAATATGAAGTTTGAAAAAAGAAATTGGTTATGGTTTATCTTACTACTCAATTTACTGTGTGTAGTAGTGACAGTAACAAGATGAAGTTTGGAAGTGACTAGACCAGTTCAAATATGCTCTCTCAAATACTTAAGCAGAGTAAAAAGCTAATGAATTCAGGGGTTCCTTCCAACAATGCAGATTGCAACCCATCAATTCCTGCCCACGTGACTCTTGTTATAAATATGTTCTTGTCCACCCATATTTTCACTATAAGACAAGGCCCTTCCTACCCCCCAAATGCTAGAGGACTTCCTTTTTCTCTCCTGACAGTGCAAAGGTACCAGTAGAGCATTCTAGCTGCCCATCTGTCATATCTATCCCTTATAACATGACCAGTTCATCTTCTCTCGCTATAACATTTTCTTGATGACATATTTTACTTTAGTTTTTCTTCAAAGTTCCTTATTGTTTATACATTATAGTCTGCTTACAATCACAGCATACATCTGTAATGCCCCCCCCTTTTATGGTTTTTTAGTTTTTCTGAGATTGTTGTATTCCATATCTCACTGCTATAACTATACATGTTATACATCAGTGGTGTCAAACTCAGATAGAAATGGGGGCCACTAAACCTTATAAAAGGATCTCTATGGGCCACATACTGACTCAGAAAACCACAAATTAATATTATCTATGTTTTATTATATTTTTATTTTGTTAAATATTTGCCAATTGCATTTTAATCTAATTCAGGCTGACCTGCAGACCACATGTTTGACACCTCTCGTGTATATTTGGAAGAAATCCATGCTGGAGATGATACATTTTAAAAAGTCAAGGATAGAGTTTCTGAGGTATCTCAAAGAAGAAAGGACTACAGAAAAATGAAAATGATAATAAATGCTGCTTTTACTAAAATAAGAAGAAACCAGCAACTTGATCCATATGTCCAATTTTTTTACTTCTACAAAAATCTTTATGAATTTGGTCAATGCACAAACTGAAGGTAACCATGATGAATATATTGAAAAGGAACAGTCTTTTATAAATAACTCTCTACAGTAGATAACATCTTTATGATATACAACCATGAGATTAAAGAGAATGAATGATTCTATTGGGTCTAGTGTTTGCTGTTTTTTTTTTAAAAACAATTTTATTTAATAGAGCAAATTACAATTTTAAAGGCTTTTGCTAAATAAGGTATCCTACCATGCATATTTTATAACAAAAATTCTGAATCAACTATTGTATCTTCCCAAGTTGGCTTTTTTCAATAATCCGAGTATTAACATCATAATTTAATACTTGAAAATACCTTTGGTTTTGTAATTGTGGATACTCTTTCTACCAATGCTGATTACAATCCTATTCATTAATAAATAGTTTGCATTAGGTACCATGACCAAAAAAATGTGGTTTTCTGGAGGTTAACCTTCAGGTGATGGGATTAATATCATGTCATGCATCAAACAGTAAGTCACATGCTCATTTAAGCTGTTCACAGATATCAAGGATGTCCCACAGAGATTTCTTTTCCTTTTTAAAAAACAAATTCATTATTTATTTTTAATATTCATTTAAAAATTTTTGGAGTTCTGAATTCTTTCCTTCCTTCCCATCTTTCCCTCACCCATTGAGAAGGCAAACAATGTGAAATCATGGAAAACTTATTTCCATACTAGTCATGTTCCAAAAAAGAAAGGAAAATTAAAAAGGAAAAAAATTATATTTTTATCTACACTCAGACTTCATCAAATCCATACCTTTATTAGCTTTCTGGGAATGAACAGAATTTGTCATCATAATTCTTTTGGAATTGTCTTGGGTTACTGTATTGATCAGAGTAACTAAGTCATTTGTAGTTGATCATCATTAAAATATTGCCCACACAGATTTCAAAAGAATGATTCCTCATTGATGGAAAAAAAGACTTCAAATAGTCCCTTTAGATATTGCATCAAGCCCCAGAATACCACCTGTGTGAAATTCAGAAGTATGTGAAAGAGATTAAACAACCATCCACTCAAAAAAACCAAAGTGGATTAAAAATTGCATCTCATCTTTATTATGACATCCAGTTGAATAGACAGATCATTGAGTTGGTCTTTGAGTATATCTCTATCTCTATCTTATCTATCTTTTGGACAACTACTGCAAAGGAACAATTAGCTGGGACCAGAGCTGAGGAGGAAGCTGCATTTGGAAAGATATAATATTTCTCTCTGAGAAATTGAATCTTGATCATTTTATGTCTGTATCTTTGATTCTTTAGTGAAATCTATATCCAGAACTCTATAAAGTCATTGAGTTTATAGACATGTAAGTATTTCTAGATCACTTTGATTTTTACCATGTTGTATTGCTTTAGTGGTGATTTATATTGAATACCTACAAGAAAAAGATGTTTAATTCACTTCTTAGAACCTTTAATGTGAAAATGACAATTACATAACACTATTTGATAAATGACTAAGGATTCTATTAGATCAGTGGTTCTCAACCTTCCTAATGCCATGACCCTTTAATACTCCTATGTGGGCATATCTGCATGTGGGTGGATCCACCTGGAGACAGATAGAGGAGTGGTGTTTTGGTTCCTAAGACCATGGGAAATATGTATTTTCCCATGGTCTTAGGCGACCCCTCTGAAAGGGTTGTTCGACACGCCCCAAAGGGGTTGCAACCCACAGGTTGAGAACTGCTGCATTAAATTATTTAATTACTTGAACTGTGACATTATAAATATTAAATACTAATCTAAAAAAAGAACTCAATGATCGAAGGGCTTGCTTGTTCAACAACACCATCTTTTTTTTCTTTTAAAAATTTATTTGTTTTTAGTTTTCAGTATTCACTTTTATAAGATTTTGAGTTCTAAATTTTCCCCTTTTCCTCCCCGAAGATGACATCAATCTGATATAAGCTATACATGTACAATCATATTAAACATATTTCCACATTAGTCATGTTGTGAAAGAAAATCAGGAAAAAGGGAAAAACCACAAAAAAGAAAAAAAGAGGGGAAATAGTATCTTTTGATCTACATTCAGACTCCATAGCTCTTTCTCTGGATGTGGATAGCATTTTCCATCATGAGTCTTTTGGAATTGTCTTAGCTCATAGCATTGCTGAGAAGAGCTAGTTCTATTAATGTTGGTCCTCACACAATATTGCTGTTACTTTGTACAATGTTCTCCTGGTTCTGCTCACTTTACTTAGCATCAGTTTGTGTAAGTATTTCCAAGTTTCTCTGAAATTCACCTGCTTATTATTTCTTATGGAACAATAGCACTACATTACATTCATATACCACAACTTGTTCAGTCATTTCCCAATTGACGGCCATCCCCTCAATTTCCAATTCTTTGTCACCACAAAAAGTTCTGCTATATTTTTGTACATGTGGGTCCTTCTTCCTGACACCCCCATCTTTCTGACACCAATATCTCCTATTGATACTTAATAAGTGCATGTTAGGAATCATCTAAATGATGTGAAAATCATCTCAAAAGGAATAAAATTAAAGGTGACAATGAAAAATGAGGTGTTACTAATATTACCAATAAATAATTGGCATGTTAACAATAATACACACAAAGGAGCATAAAAGACACTATCAAATACTTGTGTAACTGGAAAAAGAGTTGGGCTAGTCATGTAACAAAATTGAGAAGCTCAATTGGATAGCTCAAATGTTGCTTTGGCACCCATGAGATATTAAAAGTATGAGAAAACTAGAACATTGTGTAGATCATTACAATGGATCCTCTATGGAAAACTTAAAAGGAAACAGGAACAAGGAAATTAGAAGATGAAAGACATGGGTTACTAATCAGCACTGGTGGAGGAGTATTTACACCAGTGAGTTCACAAAATTATCTACGTCAGTTCGATCAAAAGACCCAACTGAACTCTATTCTCAGGTCCTAAAAAACTAACAGATGCTATTGCAGAGCTCCTGTTTGTAATATTTGAAAGACTAAGAAAAATGAGAGAGGCCCTACAGGATTAGAGGAAAAATGTCCTAGTTTTTATCAGATGCTTACTATGTGCAAGGAATTGCTAGGCTCTTTGGGGGGAAGGAGTTACAAATATGAATCAGATATTGCCTCAGCCCTGAAAGGACTTATAATTTTGTAGGTGATATGAAGTATGAAAAGGAATATCATAAAGCAAAACAGAATATAAGGGCAAAGAATGGCCAAATACTGTGAGAGCCTGAGGACAGAGATGAGGTCTAAGATAAGAGAAGCAACACTGTCAAGGCAGAAGTACTATGCCAGCTTGTGCATGTGAGAACCCTAAGAAGCCGACATAATCAACCCTTTGACAAATATCATTTGATTTTCATTCATTGTACATATTCTTTTTTTTGTTGTTGTTGCTGTTGATTTGTTTATTTACTTTTAATTTACAAGATTCGGTTCCACATTCACTTCAGTTTCAGATTTTCTCCCCTCCTTTCCCCCCCCCCCATGG
>CM053586.1:302104965-302121781 GCA_028646515.1 Pseudochirops corinnae | reverse complement strand
TTGCTTCCCCAGATTATTTACAGTATCAGCCTTTATACCTAGATCATGCACCCATTTAGACTTGACCTTGGTGTATGGCGTTCATTCTACATATTCTAATGCACTAGTTGCCCAGCTGCTTTGTAGAAGGGCATTTGCATAACATTAGTTTTAGTTCTATACCCTTGCTTTGGACAACCAACCCTATCTGGTGTGTGGTACAAACAGCACAGAGCAGGGAAAAAACAAACATTAACCAAAGGTCAAAGGTTAGTGGGAAAAGCTTTTTCTCTGAGTAGAAGAGGAATTGATTAAGGATTCAAAGGAACAAACTTGTAAACTGGTGGTCTCAAGGCTCAAATGGAATAATTTTCCCCCATGAAGGTAAAATTGCAATTAAAGTATATGCTATTATTCAGTGTTAAAAAAATGTGACAAGGAGGCATTCTTTTCAGTTTTGGCTAATTTGTTCATAAAGGATGACCTTTCCAAATGACTTAAGTGTGAACTATTCTTGTTGAGTTCAACCTAAATTTTGATGAGTTGTGTGTAGTAGTTATTCATGAATTTTAAATTGTTCAACTTTTAACTTTTAAACCTCAATCATTTAGATTAAGGCATGGTAGAAACACTCTATGTCAATCATTACAGTGGGCCAGAACGTGACCTGTGAATTTTTTCAGTTCTGTAAGTCATAGTGCACAGGTCACGTTCTGGCCCACTGTAATGATTTTTGACCTATTGTGGGATATGAAATATCCCATTGTACATAACTCTGTAATGTTGTTAGCTTCATACATTTGTTCATTTGACAAACAAAATGTCTTCTATAAAACACTTAGTACAGTAGCTGACACACAGATGCTTAATGAATATTAATTGATTAATTATATAAGTAATACACTGTTTTGGGTCTCTGTGGACATACAAAGATAGGATGCCTGAAGGATTCCCTCAAGAGATCAAAGAGGAAAAGGACACATATGTACAAACATATCTCTCTTTGTGGTGGTATTCAATTGAGGAATTGCTGAATATGTTATGGTATATGAATATGATGGAATATTATTGTACTATAAGGAATGATGAAGAGGACTGTTCCAGGATAAACCTGGTAAGACTTGTATAACTGATGTAAAGTGAACAGAATTAGGAGAACAATGTACATGGTAATATCTATATTATAAGGAAAATCAACTGTGAAAGACTTAGTAACTCTGATCAACACAATGACCCATCACAATTTCCTAAGAACTCATGATGAAGAAATATGCTACACACCTCTAAACTGAGAGGTGATGGACTTAGTGAAGAGTGAAGTATATTTTCTTCTATTTCTTCCTTTCTTGCTTAATACCTGACTAAAACCTCAAATGTGATGTCAAGGGAGATATTTATATCTTGTATGAGGATATAGATTCAAAGCCAAAACAAAGGCTTCATACTTTACCTTGCTAATTTGGCCATGGTTTCTAAAAATTTTTGTTAGTAATTTTTGATAACTTAAGATAAAATTTCTCAAAAAAAAGTAGTTGTGTTTGTTTGGAATCATTTGAATATTTTATTGAATCAATTCTCTTTCTCTCCTCACTTTTCTTTTTTTTTCTGTCCCACCTCCAGCAAAAACTACTTTAAAATTTATACCCTATTATGTATAAAAAAGCAGCCATGGTATATTATAAAGGATCATAGTTCTGGAGCTGGAAATGGTTTTATAAGTCATATAGTTCAACACAATCATTTTAAATATCTGAAAACTGAGACTCAAGGATATCAAATGATTTGCCCAAGGTCAAACAGGAAGGTAAACATCAGAGCAAAGATTTCAACCTATGTCCTCTGACTCCAAAGTACCATGCAAGGGGAAATTGTTCGCATTAGTTGCTTTCCAGTTTGCCAAGAATTTCCAGAAAGCTTTGTATTTTTAAAAAGTTGACCAATACTTGAATAGTCACAATTGTGTTGTCTGAGACCATTATTTTTTTAAGGTTTTCTTTTTCTAACTGAAAACAAATTACATTTTTGCTCACCAGAGAAGTTAAGGAGCAAAGGAACAGAGCTTTAAAATCTGGCTACGTGATATGTAAACTCCTAAAGATCTGACTCTAATCCTCCACACACCTTCAAATATGTCCTCTAAGAATGGAGTTTGCTTAATAGACAATGGGTTCCTCAGGAAGATAAGAAATATGTACCAAGACTTAAAAAAGAATTAGAACTGGGTGGAAAATTTTAAATAGAATGCCCTAGTCAGTTGCATTCCTGTCTTGAAAAGGATAGTTCTTACTGTAAAACATTTATAACTGTATACGATTTATGGAATAATTCAAGGTATTCTTAAGTGTTTTAAATATAATAAAATAAATTCTACTAGGGGAAGAGAATAAGTATTTATATAGAGCCAATATATCAGGCACTGTGCTAAGGATTTTATATTATCTCATTCAATCCTCATCACAACCCTGCAAGGTAGATGCTGTTATAATTGCCATTTTTTTCAGTTGAGGAAACTTAGGTTCAGTTATTTGCCCAGGGTCACATAATGTCTGGAACCATATTTGAATTCTCGGCTTCCTGACTCCAGGCCTGGTGCTCTATCCACTGTACCATGCAGTGAAATGATGGGGCAAGGAAAACATCTGTCAAGTTATTAGTTTAAATCAGCGGTTCTCAACCTGTGGGTTGCGACCCCTTTGGGAGTCAAAAGGGGTTGCAGGGGTTGCCTAAGACCATCGGAAAACATGTATTTCTGATGGTCTTAGAAATCGAGACACCGCTCCTCTATCTGTCTCCAGGCAGGTCCACCCACATGCAGATAAGCCCACATACTAGTATTAAAGGGTCACAGCATTAGGAAGGTTGAGAACCACTGGTAGTTATTATCTTAGACATTAGAATTCAAGAAGGAAATGTATTTATTCTCCAATTTTGTAGTATTTGGGGGATATTTAACTTATAGTGTGTTTACATGGGAGAGGAGTAGGACTTTTAAGTTATTTATTAGCTCCACTTTCCACTGTCCTATAGTGAATGATTGGAGGACACCTCTTTTAAGAAATAGCTCCTATGTCTCTTTCGCCCTTGGTAACTGATCCAGTTATGGCCCAGCAACAGGACTATAGGAGGAAGGTTGGGAGTTTCTTCTGGAGTACCATTCATTTATGAATTGCCCAAAGCCCCATAGGAAACTGATTTATTTACAGGCTCTGATCTAGCATTGGCTGATATTATAGTTTGATATGGGAACACAATTTCTGAATCTAGTTTTCAAAATTTTTTCAATCTCAAAATCATACTTTTGTCTCCTTCCATCATACAGAAGTCAGTAGAAAGGCATGACAGATTCAATCAAAGAATTGTATGGCAGAAAGAGAAGATGGATGGGTCTTATTGATAAGAGAGGGAAGAGATGCTTATGTGGGAGGCTAGCATACTTCGTTTAGTACCTTGCTCTCTGGAGGTAAAGAGAAAGAGATTAAGGCCTCCAGCATGCTTCTATGGAAGTTTTAGGAGGACATGGAGGAGAGTCACATGAGATAGATTTTGATCTATCGGTTAGAGGGAACTCCCAAGTCTATGAAATCACAGATCCTTTTAAGTATTTTCATATTTCTGAGGGGCAATGAAAATTCAGTCTAGAAACATATGAATTCAAGTGTTGCTATCCATAGGCGAAAACCTTATTTTTTGATGTGATTAAAGTAAGGCAGTGGTTCTCAACCTTCCTATTGCCCGAACCCTTTAATAAATACAGTTCCTTGTGTTGTGGTGACCCCCAACCATAAAATTATTTTTGTTGCTACTCACAACTGTAATTTTGCTATTGTTATGAATCATAATGTAAATATCTGATTTGCAGGCTGTATTTTCATTGTTACAAACTGAACAAAACCCATAGGCTGAGAACCGCTGAAGGAAATGCCAAAGCAAAAGAATATTTTTTTTTACAGTACCTATGTTACTTTGCATAATATTTACCTATTTCAGACTCTTCCCCTAATACCAACATAGACTTGGCACAAAATAGTATAAATTTTGTCATGTGTTTGTGTGTGTGTGTGCATGTGTGTAAAATCAAAACTTTGCTATCTGGTCTAGGTTTCCAGGAAACATCTGAGTTGCTGAGGATCAAATGAGACTACAGTAAGGAGCTGTGTACTTTAAAAGCTATATAAATATCACATATTTTCAAAGAGTTTAAAAGTCCTGGTTTAAAGCGAGGTACACTTATACTTTGGGCTCTCCCATTTTCCTTGCAACATCGGCATTGGAAAACAGCCCAAGTTCTGGTCTGGGACTAGAACTCATGGTCTTCTGGCTCTGACTCCATAAACTGAGTCATTCTGGCACTGGGAATATTTTGTGACTCAGCAGGCCTAAACAGGAGGATGTCAGAATCTAGATAATTTTCGAGTCTTTTAAAGGCAAGATAGAGAACACAAACAGTGGAATAATTTTGCAGTCGGTTTGGTGTACCCTGGGGAAAAACGTTAATTCCATTCCCAGCCTTTTTACTTCCTTCCTAGCCACTGGTAAAATGACTGAAATTACACTTTAACTCCGGGACAGGAAATCACTGCTCAAAACTCATTTGGGATACAGCTGTAAGGTCCTGTGTCTCTGGGAAAACGTTTCGGCTCCTCAGACGTCCCAACACTTCCCCCCTCCTCGGAAAGACTGTGGGAACGGTGACCCACCCCTCTAACCTCGGATTTGGCTGGAATATTTCCAGGTGGGCGGAGGGAGGCTGGGTTGGGGGGTAGTGACCCCCGCCCCCAATTCGGCCCACGCAGTCCTAGGTGGGCGGAAGAAGGCTAGTGACAAGCTTCCCCCTCCATATTTGGCTGGCACAGTAACAGGGGGGAAAAGGTTGGAGGTGACCCCCTAGCCCCAGAAGATTTGGCTGAGGCAGTCGTAAGTGGGTGGGAGGTTGGTGATAACCCCCTCCTCTCAATTCGAGTGGAATAAGCCTAGATGGAGGAGGAAAGGGGAGGGGTAGTGGTGACACCTTCCCCCCATTTGGCTGGGGGAGTCCCACTTGGGCAGAGTTGTAGAAGGATGGGGGCAGGGAGGGGTGAATAAGCTGCTGTGAAGCTCAGAATACAGCGAAATGAACAATCCATCCATTCCCTCTCCTGTGCGCCAGGACTTCACCCCAGCCGGGAGACCGATGACCCCCCCCCCCCCCCCCCCCCGCAAGGCTTCTTTTGGTCTCCCACCACCTCATTTTGAGGATTCCAGTCACAGAGGCTGCCGAGGGTTCCCGGGACCCGCAGAGCTTCCTCCCCACTACCGGCCCTGCCCCGCCCGCCCCCTATCTCGTCGCTACTCCCTCTTCCCAACTTTCCCTTCCCTCCCAGCATGCCCCGCGAGAGCCGACCCTCCCATCTCCCCCGCGCGTCCCTCCGCCACTCCCCGCTCCCCCCTCCTCTCTCCACCCTACCCAGCCGACCCTCACTGTCCTTCCTCCTCTTCTCACGCTCGCACTCCGCCTTGCCCTGATCGCGCGCGCGCGCAATTCGGGGCGCGAGACGCTCCCGATCCCTCCCCCCTCCCACCTCCCCGACGCGGTGGCCGCGGCCGGCCGTCCATGGCGCGCGGAGGGCGCAGGAGGAGCCCGAGGGCCACCGCCGGCCCCTGCTGAAGGGCTGTCGGGCGACCTTTTACGCCCGCTCCCTCTTCGCCGAGCATCTTTGTCGGTGCTCTCCGAGGGCGCGCGCGGAAGTCTGGGGCCGGCGGCGGGCGGGGGTGTGGGTTAGGGTGTGGGACGGCCGTCCCTGCCCGGGGGGCGGGGGGGATAGGGGAGGAGGAGGGAGGAGGGTGGTGGCGGCGGCGGCGGCGGCGGCAGCGGGAGAAGGGGGTGGCTAGAGTGAGCAGCGGAGCTCTCGGAGAGGCAGGCACGCCGGATTCAGCTCTCCCAGCGCCAGCCTCCGCCGCTGCCTCGCCCGCCTCGCCTCGCCCGACCTCGCGCTCCCTCCCGCATCGAGCCGCCCGGAGCACGATGCGCGGGAGCCCGCCGAGGCCCCTGGCCGTGCTGGCCCCGCTGCTGGCGGCCGCGCTGCTGGCGGGCTGGGCTGCGGCGGCCATGGACGAGTGCGCCGACGAGGGCGGCCGGCCGCAGCGCTGCATGCCCGAGTTCGTCAACGCCGCCTTCAACGTGACCGTGGTGGCCACCAACACGTGCGGCGCCCCGCCCGAGGAGTACTGCGTGCAGACCGGGGTGACCGGGGTCACCAAGTCGTGTCACCTGTGCGACGCCGGGCAGCCCTACCTGGCGCACGGGGCCGCCTACCTGACCGACTACAACAACCAGGCCGACACCACCTGGTGGCAGAGCCAGACGATGCTGGCCGGGGTGCAGTACCCCAGCACCATCAACCTCACCCTGCACCTGGGTAAGCCCGAAGCGCGACCCCCGACCCCAGCCGCCGGAGATGGCCGGGGCCCTGCGGTCGTCTGCCCGGCCGCCCATTAAGGGCGCCTCCGTAATGAGGTCTTCCGCCCGGGATCCCCTCCGACCCCCCTACAGCCCCATGGGGCATCCCTGTATCCGCTCTCACAGCCCTGGGGAAGCCTCCCTGACTTTCTAGCCCAAAAGTCCCTCTCCTTCCCTACAGGAGGGAGGGTCTTGCTGCCTCTTTCTCCGAAGAGATAGTAAAGGGTCTTCGCTAAGGGACTTGATGGGGGCCGGGGGGTAGGGGAGAGGAACAAGTGCCTTTTTCCTGCCCCATCCTCTCTTGTCTGTGCTTTGTTGAAATACAAATTTACTTTAAGTTATTGTCCCTATATGCCTTTGAGCCTTAATTAAGTACCACAAAACCGCTTCAGTGCTAATCCTCCTACGGGGAAGACAAAAGGTCTGTACCCACTATAATTGACGAAACAGTTTTCCGATGTGTGTAAACGAGCTAGTCTTAAGTATTTTCCCATGCTTTGATACCAAGTGAATGTAGAAACGTTTAAATAATGTTTTGGAAATCAGGAAAGGGATGGATGGAAATCATTCTTCTTAATGCAAGGGGGAGCAGGTTGGGAAAGTTTGATCTGCTGATGCTTCCAAAATAGTTTTATTCTTTTAAACATTTCTTTAAACTTGTAAAAGATGTAAGCAAAACAGTAACAGTAGTTAAAAGTGTACGAATTAGTTACAAGTATCTAGATTCGTAGAATTAGGAGCCCTTTAGGATGGGAGACCTAGTTGCATCATAGCTACCGCTTGATGAAATTCCAGAGAACACACATTCCCCTGACCTACTCTTTTACAATGTTATTCCTAGGCAGGCTGAGTCTATAAAAATGATATTCATAGATGTGGTATTTCAAAATGGAAGTTTGGTAGGGGAATGCCACTTTTGCTCTTGGTTGTTCTCTTCCTTTCTTTCATCAAATTGGTATTTACTTTGGTACACTTAGCTTTCCTGAGCACCAAGATTCCAAGAGAAAGTATCTGGAATACAGGAAGTGCTGCCTTAAAAAAAAAACACAACTAAAAAGTTGTAATTAACAGGTCAGTTTTGTGAGGTGAATAAGATTCAGCACTTTTGAAATCGTTTTGGTCTTGAGTTTTCAGGAAATCAAAATTTTTTCTGATAAAAATAATATTCACAGTAAAGAGAAAAATCTGAGGCATCTATAATTTCAGAGATGGAAGAACTTTTTAACATGCACCAGAAACACTCAAAGCTATGGGTAGATAGTTTAAGAACCGTGCTTTTTGAGTAGTCTAAGGAAGAAGTCATCCAATTGTCATTTATAATATTACTGTTGATTTGTTTTTTCTCCCCAATGGCATACTTGATCTTAGCACAAAAGCAAATTTCCGTATTTTAAAATTTTTTTGTCATTTTTCTTGTTACATTTTAACTTAAGGGAATGCTAGGATTGTTTTCAGTAACAAAAATAAGTCTGTCCATTTCCGTATTGGTAAATGCATTGTCACCTTATGGAAATGATCAAATTTAGGAAGTACTCAGTTGGGATGTCTTTTTGGATTAGAATATTTTACTGAAATGAAAATGGGCCTATGTACATTTGTAGATCTCAGGTTTTCTATGTTAGAATTTATGTACACTACGGTTCTTCATTCAGACAGAACTTTAGTTATTCTGTGTTGATTGCTTCATTATCTATTGATTATATAGGATTGGATAGAGAGACAAGATATTCAGCTATTAAATTACTTCTTGGAGTTTGATCATAAGTTGGTTAACCTTCCAGATTGTTAATATAATATATTATGCCTATTTAATTTTTTTTTTGCTTTTTGGAGGAGGGAAGGTAGGGCAGTTGGGGTTAAGTGACTGGCCCAGGGTCACACAGCTAGTTTTTTGTGTTAAGTGTCTGAGGCTGGATTTGAACTCAGGTCCTCCAGACTCCAGGCCTGGTGCTCTATTCACTGCACCAGGTAGCCACCTCTGTTTAGCTTTTAATATGCTTGTTGGTATACCTGTGACCAAAACACACAGATTTTTCATTCTTTAAGGTCTTAAAGTTTCATTCTTAAAGTCTTAGTGCAGTTTTAAATGCTATTAAATGTAGTCTTTGTGCACATGAATTTAAGACATTAACTGCTTAATTATTTTATTTGTGAATTTTTTGTCTCCATGTTCAGAATTATTGTTATAGTGATTAATTCATGAAAACATTTAGTCCTAGACCTCTGTGGTTAAGTAAGTTCTGAAAAAAAATTATTAGTCGTATTGGAAACTTATTGTATACTTAAACATTTATAGTTTTAAAAATAAGAGAATTTTAGAATTTAGGATGTAAGAGATAATCAGCAGGAAAAGGTTGTAAAGATGTAAAGGGCACTGGACAAAGGGTCAAAAAATCTGCAGTTGGGATTAGACTATGTATATTCTGACTCCTGGACCACACTCTTTCTCAATACTCTTTGCTTTTCCTGAGGAAATTGAGGTATCTTAAATTTTTTTCTTTTTTTTTTTTTTATGCTTTTTGGAGGACAGTTGGAGTTAAGTGACTTGTCCAAAGTCACACTGCTAGTAAGTAGTAAGTGTGCTTAGTATCTGAGGTCAAATTTGAACTCAGGTTCTCCTGACTCCAGGGCCAGTGCTCTATTCACTGCGCCACCTAGCCACCCAGTTGAGGTATCTTTAAAAAAAAAATGTTTGGGGTGTGGGATTTTTTTAGTGGGGAGGAAAATGTAGGGTAAAAATTGTTGTATTTTAGTTGTTAAACATCTACTATGTGTGCTTAGCACAGAGCTTGAAGGTACATGGTAGATGATTAATGTTTATTGACTGAGGGACTGACCAAAAGATTTTTTTTTCTCATGTGAATATTAATTATTAGGTATTGTGTTTTAAAACCAGTTGAATAGAATTTGCATTGGAAGTAGGGATTCTAATGTTTTTTTTGAGACTCCTTAGGAAATTAAAAAAAAGTAAAATAAGACATTGCAAATCGAATACCCACTATTGATGAAGAGTAGAGCTTCAGATGCCAGCTTGCTGATTTTAAGAGCGTCTGACATGCCTTATGAATTCAGGTTATGGGACTGTGCAGTTATTAAGTCTTCCATGCTTTTAGACAAATGTGCTCTGTTTTTGAGAGTGTACAAATCTGCTGGGTCCTGAAAACTATTTTTCTAGTGTTCCAGCTGAGATAATTATTAAACATTGAATGTACAACTCTAAAGTGAGCAAAATCAGATTCATGGTGGCCACTGATTACAAAAACTTCTTTGAAATGCTCTCTTTTTTTCTTAGAATGATATAACATTTCCCAAAGGAAAGCAAGTCCAAATTATGTTATTGTCCCATTTATCACCACCTGTTGTAGGAAAGCCAGGAAGTCAACAGTTGATTCTGCAGGAGCCTATCTTAAGTGCCATATACAGTAATCCATAGTGCTGTGTGTTGTTGGATATAATTAGCCACCATTGCTATGGGAGCCATCATTGCACTTTCTTACCTGCTCGATGTTAGAACTCGCAGCCAGGCACTGTTCTTTCAAAGAAGAATTCCTTTTTTTTTTTTCCCCTTAATTTAACTTCTGTCCATAAGAAAAGTTTGATCTGTTTGTTTTTAAGTGATAATTTTACCCATATCTGAAAGATAGTCTATAGAGTATGTAGCTGGAGATTTTTCTGTTACGAAATTAACCCCATTTGTTAATTTAATAATTCTAGCATGATCTTTGAGGGAGTTCTAGAAATAATTAACAATTAGACAATCTTTTAAAGATGAAAATTTTGAGAGGTTGTGGTACAGTGTAGAACTGACATCTGAAGATTAGGAAAAAACCTTAAAGTTAACATTCAAACAGGATCGAAGTGATTTTTAAATACATATTAAACATAGTGATGGGGTGAGGTATTTTAAGCTACATCTAAATATTTCTTTATGCAAAATTGGAATGATTGACATATAGCAGTGGTTTATTCTGTTTGGTTCAAGAAATGTTTAATTGTTGAAGAAATAGGAATTTTTTTCAAGAAAACTTTTGGAGAATTGGTTCAAACTAGGTTTCAGAATGACTTGCTGAGCACTTCAGTGACTTCATTGTGGTATTTGTGGAGCCCTAAGGGAAACTCTATTTTAGTTAGTCTGACAAAGGCTTGATTTACATTTTGCAGGTTTCAACAGGAATACTTAAAGAGATCTATTTCTTCCACGGCAACCAGTTCAGTGTAGTTATATAAAGTTGTTTTAAGACTTCTCTTCTTTGAGTCATCAATTTTCTTTAAATTTCATTTTTCTAAGTCAGGGAGGCATGGGGTGGAGTGGGTAGTATATAGAGCCAAACATATGATTTCTGATGGGGTTGCTTATAGCACCCTTCTCACCCCCAGATAGCTGCATTATTCAGCATTCAAAGTTTGCTAACTATTTGAGGTCTCTTTACATGTATCTTGAATGTCTTTGCAGGATACTAAATTGTTTGTCATGGGCTCCTGTCCTTGGGGAGTTTACAGATTTAACAATCAGACCCTGTATCTCCTTTTACTATTTACAGTAGCCATTTTCCAAACAATACTCGATAAAATTATTATCTTACTTTTTTTTTTAACATCATAGTGGAATTTTCATTCCTGGCTAATTAAAAGACTCTAGAACAGACCTTTGGACATTTGGATTGCTGTTCTAAAGTTTCTGTGTGATTCTTATTTATCATATTGTTGAATGAAATACTTTGTTATACTAATAACATCATCTTTCACTTAGATTTTTCTGATAGCCAGCTCTCATGACTAGTCTTAAACATAGATTGTATTTATTCATATTAGTCATAATTAGTAAAGCTTTCTCTTTCTAAAAAAAATAATACATGTTAACATAGAATTTTTATATCCTTCTTTTGCACATCATCCTTAAATCTTAACACAATGTTTGAGACTATTTTTCCTTTAAAATTAACATTACAGAATTTTATTTTTATAGTTCATATATTTGATTCTTGAAATAGACACAGCTTTATATACAGTAAATGGCACTGCTTTTATTTTGGGTATGGGCAGGATTCTAGGGAAGACTGGTGTTAACTTGTTTTTTCAGATTTCATCATAGATAAGAAGTCTTAAGGTTCAGCAGAAAGTACTTCAAATTTTATAGTGCTTAAACAAGTGGTGCTCCCTAATTTGCTAGACAAAGCTTTCCTTTGCTCACTGTATTTAGCTGTGTCTAATGGGCACTCTGGAACCGCTTAATTTTAGTTTTAGGGGAAAAGTGCCAAAGCTAAGAGAACTGTTTTCACTTTTAATAAATTCTCTAGAGAAGATTAAAGATGGTTTACCTTTTTTGATTTTACCTATGACCTTGGGCAAGTCAGCCTTGGACAAGGAACCTCTCTCCTGTTAAAGAATTGGGCTAGATGACTGCTAGGTGCCCTTCTCACTTTAATTCTATAATCCTCTCTTGAAATAACTATTTCCAAGTACAAAATTAAGTGATTTTTCTGTGACTTTTGATACGTTGTCTCTCTTGTTTGCACTAATATACAAAATCTGCTTCTTTGGTCAGACAGAAATCATTGCATCATAGATTTGGAGTTGGAAGGGTTAATCCAAGAGCATTGGCTCTGTAGTCAGAGGACTTGAGTTTAGATCCCCATTCTGATGGTTATTACTGTGTGTGTTTGAACCCAGGTTTTCCTCATCTGTAACCTGAGAGGGTGGACTTTGAGGCTTCTTCCTTATCTAGATCCATTAGCTTAGAGTCTAACTCAGGTCAAGTTCAGTGCTCTTAAACTGCTTCCTGTTCTTTCCTCTCTATTATCCTTGTAGATGATAAAATTAGATGTTTGCTCGTTTTGACAGCTAAATTTGACAGCTGCTAAATTAGTAGAGGTGACCAGAGAAATCATTTATAAGAATGTCTCTGAATTCTTTTAGTGTTTTACCAGACTGTAGTGTGACACTGACTACACATCCACTTTTCTTTCAGTAGGATCTGCCATGGAGCCAGCCTGAAATAACCAGGGACATAGTCACCCTCATGTTGCAAGATCCATATTTATGAAACAAAATAAAACAGACTGTCATTTTCTTAGAGGAGCTCTAATATCTCTTTTGGTAGGAGTAGGTGATGGCAAGGAAGGGAAATAAATTTGAAAACTTCATTTTTTTTTTCTCTTAAAGCTTTAAGGAGTGATAGGCTTTCTTGTTTCTAAGTTTATATTTTTTCCCTGTCTCTTTTTTTCATCTCTTCTCTTTAAATGGACAACCTCTATAGCAGTGGTTTCACACTCAGATAAAAATGGGGACCACCAAACCGTACAGAAAATCCCAGTCACATACTGGCTTAGAAAACCACATATTATCATTATCTATGTTTTATTGTATTTTTATTCTTTTTGTTAAATATTTTCCAATTACATTTTAATCTTGTTTGGGTTGTACTTAGGAATATTCTGGGCATTGTGCTCTGTTCTTGTAGTATGAGAACTTTGAATCCAAGTTAGTAAAACCCATTCTTTATCATTTGAAAGGAGATGCAAGAATGAATCTATAATCTTGAGTCATTTGCTGACTGGAATGGTGACAAGGCATAGGTCATGTGATGCTCTCTTATCATCAGCTTGATTTTGTACAGTAAAGTCTGTGGAGATGTTCTGTTTCCTGCATTTATCTTCAGAGATAAATTTTACCTGATTTTCTCCTTAAATGGTTGTGGTCTTGCAGAAAACTATTTGGTAAATGTTCTTTGTATTAGCAATGCTTTCTTTTTGTGTAGTGTGGATAAATTAATCTTTACTTGGTATCATGTCCAGGCACTTAAACACCTTTTTGTTTTGGGAGGTGGCAGGAGGGAAAGCTTGAAAAGTGGTAAGATGAAGCTCTGGTGAGGGCTGGAAAGGTAGAAGAAAGGAATGTGAAAGTAAATAAATCAGCTGTTTACTCATTGTTTACTCCTTGAAAATGTTGTCTAAGCTCATTGTCTCCACTTCTCCTTTTCTCATTTCTCCACCCTTTGCAATCTGGCTTTTTTGACTTCATTACTAAAACTACAGTCTCCAAAGTTACCACTGATATTGCCAAATTTGGTTATCTCTTCTTAGTTCTAATTCTTCCTGACTTTTCTCCTGTATTTGGCATCTTGGCTACCCTCTTCTCTGTATACTATTTTTTTGGGTTTTCATGACACTATTCTTTCCTATCTCACCTTCCTCCTGTCTTACTGTTGCTTCTCAGTGTGTCTACTTTTCTGGCTTGTTATTCATATCATGCTGGGTAACTGGGTGTTCCCTAAGGTCCTGGTCATGGCCCTTTCTCTTTATATACTCTCTCAGTATCATCAGCTCTCAGGATTTTAACTATCCATCCCAGTCTCTCCTATGATTCTTGCTTCAGTGTCATCAGTTGCTTATTAATCTTTTTAAACTGGATATTCAGTAGACATCTTAAACCCAGTGTGTCTAAAAGTGAATCTCATTATCTTCCAACCTCCTATCTTCAAACATGCCCTATGTCTGTTGCAGGCATCACCTTCTTCCACTGTCTCAGGTTCGTAATCTTGGCATTATCCTTGACTCTACCCTCCTTCACCCCACATATACAATCAGTTGTTAAGTCTTGCCTTTTCTACCTTCAGAACATCTCATAACTCCTCTCCACTCACACAACTACCACTTTAGTTCAGTCCCTTACCAACTCTTGCTCAGGTTATTGCAGCAGCCCTTTAATCTCTCTGTCTGCCTCAAGTCTCTCCGCACTTCTGTCCATCCTGCATTGTTGCCAAAGTAATTTTCCTTGAGTGCAGATTTGACCATGTGACTCCCCTGTCAATTCTAGTGGCTTTCTGTTGCCTCTAAAATAAAATAAAAACTCTTTTGTTGATTACCTTTTACAACCTTGCCCCAGTCTACCTTTCCATCTTCATTGGACAATACTCCATCTCCTGCACTAGGCATTGGAGCTAATTGACTTTCATTCTATTCATCACTCATGACACTCCATCTCCTGTCTCTGTGTCTTTGTTCTGGCCATCCCACATACTTAGAATGTACTCCCTCCTTCTCACCACCTCATAAGAGTGTCTTTAAGATGGAGTTCAGGCACCTTCTTTTACAAGAGGACTTCCTCCCTCTCTCCAACTACCTGTGCCCTCCCTCCCAAACGACCTTGCATTTAGCTACTTTATCTATATATATTTATTAACTTTATGGTTTGTTTTGTATTTTTGTATGTGTTTGTCTCCCTCATTATATGGTGAGTTCATTATGAATTAGTATTATTTTCTTTGAGCTTGCACAATGCTTGGCTTATGGTAGGTGCTTAATGAATACTTGATTGTGATTGAAAAGACAATTTAACTGAGTTTAAGTGCTCAGTACTTTTGAGAGTTTGCTTTTGAAATCTCTTAACACTTTTTTGATGTTTCTCTGTTTTCTGTGTGGTACTGTATCTGAAGAAGGAACCTGGGATTCAGTAAGCAATCACTAAAAGAGATCTTGAAGATCATCTTATCTAGTCCTTTCCTTTTACTGAGGAGGAAACAGATTTAAAGAATTTAAGTGATTTGTCCAAGGTCCTTCCACAGGGCTCCTGCTTGAAATTAGGTCTCCTGCTGTGCTTGTGTTTCTTTTCCTTACACCATACTCTCTTCTCTAGCTCCCTATCTACTGACTGGTTTATTGGGAAGATACCTGGAGAAAACTTGTAGAAAAGCATCCAAGTAAGCACTAGTGTATTGGTGAGAGGTAGAGTATGTAGTGGTTTGCCCAAGCTTGCTATGTAGGAAGTGTGCTGAGAGCACAGCTGCTTTTTGTTTTTTTGCCTTACTTTAAGCAGGTAATGGCTTTGGTTGATAACTGTGGTTTGAAGTGGTGAAATAACAGGCTTCTCTGTGGTTTTGGTGCACATTCAAGGAATTCTTTAAGACTGTTTTGGCTTGGTATGTGTTCTGGTCAAAATTGTGGCATTTATACAACTTGTCATTTAGCTTTGTGGTGAAAGCCAAAACATTTTTTCTCTCAAACTGACTATGAAAGATGCTTTGCAGACTCTTGTTTTGTTCGTCAATCAATCAGCAAACATTTATTAGCAGGTACTATGTACTGGGGAATATAAAAAGAAAAATAAAATAGTACTTTACCTCAAGATGATTACTGGGGGTAGGGGGATACATGTCACTAATGTGCAAAATAAAATGTAATTTTGAGGGGGAAGACACTAGCAGCTAGGGGATTTGAACAGACTTAATATAGAAAGTGAATATTGAAATGAGTTTTAAAGGAAACATAGGAATTCTTTTATTCTGAATTTAACCAGTGCTAAATAAGTCGAGCTTTTCCATGTCTCCCATATTTTCCCCAACTTTCCCTCTCACCTCCATTGAAAGGAAAATAAAACCCTTCTATGCAATATGTATAGTCAAGTAAAAGAAATGAAAATGTATGCATCATTCTGCACCTTGAGTTCATTATCTTTTTGTCAAGAGGTGGGTAACTGGTTTCTTCAGTGGTCCTTTGGAATGATGTTGGTCATTGAATTCATTAGTTTTATGTCTTTCAAAGTTTTTTGTTTTAAGTTGTTTTTATTTATTTATTTTTGAGTCTTCCTAATTTTATTTTTTTAAATTTATTTATTTTCTTGTTTACATCATTCATTTCCACAAGATTTTGAGTTACAAATTTTCTCCCCATCTTTCCCCTACCCAGCACTTCAAAACAGCTATCTCACTGTATAATCCTTCCACCAATCTGCTCTCTCCTCCTGTGTCCTCCCCTTCGCCCCTCTGACTTTCCAATAAGGGCAGGATGGATCTCCTTACCACAGTGCCTGTGTATCTTAATTCCCAGTTGGATGTAGTTAATAATAATAATATAAAATATATATGTATTTTAACATTTGATTATAGAACTTTGAATAACTTTGAATTCTAGATTCTTTCCCTTCCTCCCTCGTCACTCACCCCCACTGGAAGGAAAGGCAATTAAATACAGGCTGTACATGTGTAATTACACAGAACCTCTCCACAGTGAGCATATTGTGAGAGACTGATTATATGTCCCTCCTTCCTATCCTGCGCCCCTCTTGTTCTGTTCTCTACCCTGTCCCTGTCCCTTTACAGAAGTGTGTACTTCCATCAGCCCTTCCCCCCACCCTGCCCTGCCCTCTGTCATCCCACTTCTCATCCCCATCCCCCCTGCTCTCCTGTGTGGCAAGATACCCAGTTTAGAGTTTATGTCATTCCTTCCCTAATCCAAGTTCAATGAGAGTAAGGTTGACCCTTTCCCTTTTGCCTTCCTGTTCTTCCCCTCCATTGTAACAATTATCCTTTTCCTCTTCTATGAGATGATTAACCCCATTCTGTCTCTCCCTGTCTCCTCTCATTCTAATCCTCTCCCACCTCAGAATTTCACCTTTTAGAGTATT
>CM053586.1:302073181-302104465 GCA_028646515.1 Pseudochirops corinnae | reverse complement strand
GCTTCAGTCTCCTTTTAAACTCTGTTCTTTCTAGATCTTTCTCTGAATATAGGTATCTCCTTCCATCCTGAGACTTGTAGAGTTGTCTTATAACTGTGTGTTGCTGAGAAGAGTCCATTGTATCAAAGTTGGTCGTCACACATGTGATGTTAGACTCTTTTTTTGATTATGGCTTTTAGGTATTCCAGTAATTTTAAAATGATCTCTCCTGCATCTATTTTCCAGGTAAGTGTTTTTTCCAATGAGATAGTTCACTTTGCTTGGATTTTTAAAAAATTAAATTGGTTTGTTTATTTACTTTTAGTTTATAACGTTCAGTTCCACAGTCCCTTGAGTTTCAAATTTTTCTTCCCCTCCCTCTCTTTCCTCTCCCCCCCCCCCCATCATGGCGGCATGCACTCAGATACAGGATCTACCAATATCTTAACATTAATCATTAGTCAGGTTGTATAGAAGGATCATAACTGATGGAATGATCAGTGGGAAAGAGGAAACAAAACAAAACAAGAAAAAGAAATACAGGAAGTAGTTTGTTTCAATGTGCATTCAGACTCCACATCTCTTTCTCCGCATGTGGATATCTCTTTTGATCATGAGTCTTTTGGGGTTGTCTTATAACTTTACACTGCTGAGAGGAGCCCAGTCTATTGAGGTTAGTCGTCACACGTACATTGTGTCTATGATTGTGTACAATTTTCTGCTGGTTCTGCTCTTCTCGCTCAGCATCAGTTTATGTAAGTCTCTCCAGGTTATTATGAAGTCTGTCTGCTCCTCATTTCTTACAGCACAGCAGTATTCCATTACATTCATATATCACAACTTGTTCAGCCATTCCCAATTGATGGGCATCCCCTTGTTTTCCAATTCTTTGCCACCACAAAAAGAACCACTATAAATATTTGGATCTGTTTTATAGTAACTTGATTTCTCATAAAGTCATTAGCTTCCAGTTGCTCCAATCTAATTTTGAAGGAGTTATTCTCTTCGGTGAGTTTTTGAAATTTCTTTTCCATCTGGCAAATTTGACTTTTTAAAGCATTCTTCTCCTCATTGGTTTTTGGGCCTCTTTTGCCATTTGAGTTAGTCTGGGTTTTTTGCCTTTTTTTTTTTTTGGAGGGAGGAATGCAGGGCAGTTGGGATTAAGTGACTTGCCCAAGGCCATGTGGCTAATGTTAAGTATCTGAGGCCAGATTTGAACTCAGATCCTCCTGACTCCAGGGCCAGTGCTCTATTCACTGAGCCACCTAGGCTCCCCTTAGTCTGTTTTTTAAGGTGTTATTTTCTTCAATGTATTTTTGGGTTCCCTCTAGGAGGCTGTTGACTCGCTTTTCCTGATTTTCTTGCATCATTCTCATTTCTCTTCCCAGGTTTTCTTCCACTTCTCTTACTTGATTTTCAAAATCCTTCTTGAGCTCCTCCATGGCCTGTAACTAGTTCTTATTTTTCTTGGACGCTTTTGATGCAGGGATTCTGACTTTACTGTCTTCCTCCTGCTCCATGCCTTGATCCTTTTTGTCCCCAAAAAAGGATTCTATGGTCTGTTTGTGCTTCCATTGCTTGCTCATATTGGCAGCCAATTACTTGACTTTTGAGCTCTTTGCCATGGTAGAACTCTGCTTCCAGCATGGAGAGAGCTACGTCCCAAATCACTGATGTTTTTGCAGCTGCCAGAGTGATTAGGTAGGCGCCCTCTTTACAGCCCCCACATGGTCTGGCTCACTGGTCACACACCTTAGGACCACCCCCTAAGACTGCGATCCAGATCCAAGCAGGTCAAAGCAAGAGCGCTTAGCCTCTGAATGGTCACTTTGTCCCTCTACAGTCTGCAGGCCAGGAGCTCTGGAAGCAGCCACAGGGCAGTGGCTACGGCTACCGCAGCCACTATACCTCCTCCGCTTCTTGCTCTGGGGGTAGCAGCTGGACCACACTCTTCTGTCCACCCCTGGACCAACCAAATTCCACACAGACCTTTTACTTTGTCTTTGGCATTTATGGATTGAGAAGTCTGGAAACCACTACAGCTGCTGGTGATTTACTCTGGTGAAGTCTGCTTTAGCCGTCTGCTCAATGGGGTGTGCCCTTGGGCTAAAACTCAGTCTCAGGTAGGACTGCCCTCAGCTCCCAGTGCACTGCGATGAACCCTTCCAGTTGGCCTGCCAGGATTCCTTCAGTGGGAGAGTTATTTCTCTCTGTCACTTTGTGGGTTCTGTAGCTCTAAAGTTTGTTTAGTCATTTTTTTACATGTATTGGAGGAGGTGGAAG
This sequence comes from Pseudochirops corinnae, assembly GCA_028646515.1. Lineage (NCBI taxonomy): Eukaryota > Metazoa > Chordata > Mammalia > Diprotodontia > Pseudocheiridae > Pseudochirops > Pseudochirops corinnae. Next base: position 302,102,203 of record CM053586.1, on the reverse strand, counting down.
CTGGAGTTGTGCGGAAGTCCTGTTTCAGCTCCACCCTCCTCTCAGGGCAGTTTTAAGTAACTAAAGATACTAAAGCTTAAAACTATACTAAGACTTGGGCCACCAAGTATATAGTAAAATAATATTTTTCAAAATCTAAGAGCAAGCATCATATATATCTGTGTATGTGTGTGTGAAAGGAGTGCATTTTCCAGTAAGATTAGAGGTAAATTAGCAGGAATGCCCCTTACCACCAGTGTGTGGTTAAATATATGTATTTTGGCCTTTTTAAGGAAAACCTTTTAGGGCACCTTTTTTTTTTTTAAAGGTGGGAGATAGCTATTTTATCTCTCTAATGTAGTTTTCTAAAAATTGAATGCTACTTGCTGTCTTTAATTTGGAGAATTCTTAGCATGTTTGGTAAACGAAGCAATTTTAAATAGAGTTTTACAGGTATTTTTATCTCAAATCTACTGATTTTTTTTTCCATAATGATAATTTTTGCCTCATTAATTTCAGGCTTGTTACTCTAAACAAATTCAGCAATATCAGAAATAGTTGAAATTGATATTGTTCCTAAACTTGCACATAAGTATATATCTATTGTAGTGAAAACAGATTTGCAGTTATTTTATTGTGCTTTGCAAACCTACCTATTTCCCTCTATGGTAGGAAACTATGCTGTTCTTTTACTTTCTTTTTCACTAAAATGAGAATGTTAATTCAGTGACTGTAGTCCGATATGGCAACTAAGGATTTGAGTTTAACTTTTCTACTTACGCTGCTTTCCCAATCCCCTTATCATTTCTTATTGCTCAAAATGTAAATATTTTGTCTTTCCTCTTATTAGTATCTCTTGTTAACTAAATTGTCTCTGAAGATTGTTTATATAGGTAGACTTGAAATAGTTCTTAATCCTGTAGGTGTGGGTGTTGTAGGTACCTCCCAGAAAACTTTCAGGAATTTCTGCCCACCTACCAGGTTTTCCCTGGAGGGCATGTGAGAATTTTTTTAAGCAACCAAACATACAACATACAAACAAAACACCTATTTAGTGTGCTTGTAAAGATATAACCTATTTAGTGTGAAAATACTGGCCAAGGGCTCTTTCAAGAAAGACACTTTCTTGAATGAACTAAAAACAATTATCCACCAGAAGAATCACAAAATGTTTTCACTGAAGTTAATTTGTTTCTCACTTTATCCTCAAGGGTAGAAGAAGCAATTCCTGTGTGTGTGTGTGTGTGTGTGTATGTGTGTGTGTGTGTGTGTGTGTGTGTGTGTGTGTGTGTGCGCGTGCGCGCGCGCCTTGCTTATATTTTGTTCTTAGTATTACATCTCATTGAAGTGGGCTCTCTTGATGTAAACACAAGTCTTCAAGAGCAGCTCATCTCTTACCTAGAATAGACTGATAGAATTAATGGTCTGTTCAGAAATGTAGAAAAGAGGCTCAGGATAAGTTCTCTGGTTTGCATGATTGAGGGGATAATGAATTCCATTTTGGTGGGCCAAGGCATCTCCTTGGCAGACTGCTTTTAAGGGGTGATTAAAACAAAAGAGAGGTAAGACTGAGTCCTGAGAAGATTTAAAAAGTTGAATTCAGCTATTAATTGAACACCTAATTTATGTCTAGCACTGTGCTAGTCTGTTAAATATAAAAAAAAAAAGAATGATGTCATGGAGTTATTTAGAATAGCGGTATCAAGCTTAAATAGAAATGAGGGCCCCCAAACCATACACAAGGATCCCCACAGTCCACATACTGACTTAGAAAACATTATTTTATGTGAACTATGTTTATTCTGTTTTTGTTTCATTAAATATTTCCCAATTACATTTTAATCTTTTTAGGCCACATTTTGGAGAGTTGTGGGCCTCAGGGCCTTGTGTTTGACATTTCTAATTTAGAATATTGGTGAATGTTAGGGATGTTAGAGAGGACCTACTCTTATCTCTTCATTTTACCAAAGAGAAAACATGTATAAAAAAGTTTTAATTTGCTCAGGACCACAAGATCATTGGTGACTAATGTTGTGTTCTATGACTAGAACCCAGTGGCATTGCTCTTTTTATAATTACCACTCCTAAAGCACTTAAAGACCTTACCCATACCCTCAGGCTGCCCCTCTATTTGCAGGACTTCAAGGAAGAGCAAAGAATTCCTCCCGAAGCCCCCAATTAAAGAGGGCTCCCAGGCCAGCCATTTCTTAATTTCCCATCAGTTGTACTCTTTTGGACTGGACTCTGTCATACCCTATTGATGAATACATCCTCCCTATCTCTTTTTCAGCTTCTTATTGGATTTTGTCTTCTCCCATTAGATTGTAAGCTCCTTGAGGGCAATGACTCTTTTCCTTTTTATATTTGTATCCCCAATACTTAGCTCAGTGCCCGTTAACACTATAGGTGCTTAATAAATTTTTATTTTACTGACTAAGGAACCTAGAATCTGTCTACTTGGCAGATGATGACATACCAGGAGCATTTAGAGAACAGTATAGCAAAGTATATCATTAAATGATCCTTATATTTGAAGGATCTTTATACTTTAAGGATCTCTCAGATATCCTTTCTACTAGTATAACCTTCCTGTACTTTATTTAGTTGATGGTCTTCTTGAGTTTCTGTGGTCCCTCCCCCCCCAATTTATCACCTGATGGCCAATATTCTGGTAATAAGCCTATGACAAACTATATTTCAATTCATGTTTTGAATTCAGATTCACATTTGAAGCCTTTCAGCTTGGTATAGCATTCTAGAGCTTGGCTTCTGCTGATATAGCCTTGGAGAACCCAGATTCTTAGAGTAGGACATTAGTGGCAAAAACTGTATGTACCAGACTGCATTGTAGTTCAGAGGAGGCCAAGAGTCAGGTGGTGGCCCAATTAAGAAAGGTTTAGCCCCTCCAAAAAACAAAACAAAGAGAAAGGTTTAGCAGAGGTGCTGTAAATAAGTGATTTTTGATTTTTAGTTTTACTTTGGATTCCTCTTTCTGTATATTATTTTGGAAAATGATGAAGGTATAGTTTCCTCTCTGCTCTCCCTTAAAATTACATTTTCATAAGACTGCATGTCTATAAAACATGCATCTGTATTTCTTTGTTGCAGTAGCATTTTTGTTAAATGTTTATTCCCTCTTATATAGATTTTCAGGATCTACCTTATTTTCTGGTGTTGGGAATATCATAAAGAAAATAAGATTTTAAGAGCTGTCTCTTGTGGCTGGACGTGACAGGGAGGGCTGCTAAGATGGAGTGATTGTCAAATATGGACTTGCTTTTGATAGCTAGCATTCTGTTAGCCTTTACCAGATTTTATTTGTTTTGTTCATTGAAGGATTAGATTGTGTTAAACTAGAGTTTCTGTATTTGAGTGGTTACCTAGTTCCCTATTTCTTAGTGAAATACAATGTGAACCAGATGTAAAGAGTAAATTAACAGTTTGACTTTGCTTTTCTAGACCTATTGAGTACCAATTTTGATTCTACTTATGAGTGAACTTTCTTTTTGAGTGAGCACTCATTTCTTATTGCCTGAGATTATACATTTTCCGTGGATCATCCCTTGTGTACCAGGGTTCAGATGGGTGAAGAAAAGAACAGAAAAAAATAACTTGAGCTACTCAATTTTCTCTTTCTTGGGAATGCTGTCAGTTTAATATTTGAGGTACTTATTTTTAGGCATTTGAAAACAGTGATATTTAGCAGCTTAATATAAGATAGACTTTTTTTTTAAAAAAAAAAACCCATATAATTGTAGAATATAAGCAAAGGAATAATTATATTTATGAGGTTGTTAGGAAAGAAGAAATTGAAAGCTGTGATTGTTCAGATTTTCTCTGGGGGAAGGGGATTTCTTTCCTCTAGTCCAGGAAAACTTTCTGGAAGAAATGCTATTTTTTGAACTTAAGCAGGCACACACATTTTGCTCATTTTGAGACTAGTTTATTTCATGAAATTTTAAGGTTAGACAGTATAAATGACAAAATCAAATAAAGTGAATATTATATATTTACTTTTTATAAAATTTCTATCTAAATTGATATGCATTTTGATGTAGTATTGTTATGGATAAAATTGAGGGTTAATTTGGAAATAGAACTTGGACAGCACACGGTATTTTCATTCATTCATTTCATTGTGAATTGACTTCTTTGCTAAATCTATGGCAGAGTAACATGTGATATTCTTAGCTCATGACAATGCTTTGTTTCATAGAAAGTTTTCCCTCCAATATATATATCCAATAGGATTTTATTTTTGTACTTCCATTATTTCCATCTTTTTTCATGAAATACTGTTGTATTCTCAGGACTAGTTCTCACATGATAGCTTTTCTGTAGAAGCAGTATGGTGGTGTGTGTACACACACAGACACACAGACACAACACACACTTCTTTAAGCAGTGTTTCAAAACGGTTTCCTTGATGTCTCTTGGGATGAAAATATATGAAGAAAATATGCCTGTTTCTTGGAAACTGTACCTTTCTTGATCCATCTGAACATAACAGCAGGTGATAAGAAGACCCAGTGATGGCAGGGGAAAGTTTACATTGAGAGCCAGTTTACTTTCTCTCTCTGAGTGGATTCTTAAGCCAGTATTTGTAACTTTTAAATTGTTTTATTTTCCTGTTTTCTTGCTTTCTTTCCTATTATGTCTGTTTTCTGATTCCACTCCTTAGAGCTTATTATTTTTTTGGTTTCAGATTGTGTCCTGTATCTGAAGCCTTTCTTAACTACTTTTTGCTTGATTTGAAATGTTTTTAGTTTAAATATCTTTGGTGAAAAAGTATATGCAGTTATCAAGGGTCTTGAAGATGAATGTAAATTTGAACACTATTTAATAAATATAATTTTTGTATTTTGTAAACTATCCATTGAACCTAGTAATTTGCTTAAAACTTGATTCTTACCTGTTGTCTGTAAAAGTTGTATTTAATCACATAAATGCAGTTGCTTAAAATTTCATCAGTTGCCAAGTTTTGAATGAAAACTAAGAATTTTCTTAATTTTAGAATTATAAAAATTATAGAAAGCACCAAATTATCCATTATTGTGGATGAAACTTTTCTTTTAGAAAATGAGGTAGAAGATTACTACTGTGTAATTAAAGTTGAAGTCCAGAGAGGCTATCTCTGAGGAATAATATTAAAAAGCTTCTTTGATCCATATATAGCATTTGCAAAATTGTGTTGTTGGGAATGGCATACTAATTTAAACTTTTCGTAATTTTTACACTACCACCTCCTTTGTAAACTTTTTCAGACCCAGATCAAGAAGATTGAATAGATTTCTATAGGACTCTTTGTGTCAAGGTCTTAACTTTAATTGAAGGAGAGTCAATACTTTAAATAGACCTGTGATTTCACTGGTGTGTTTTTCCCCCAGAGAAGATCACAGAGATCACAACTCTGCTAATAAACCTTTTTATCTTGTGCTGTTTGCAGTGCTTTTTGAATCATTTAGGCCAATATTTGGTAAAGAAAACTTACTAATATTTAGAACTCTTTGCTTTGGGAACTGAGTGTGACTATAGCAGTCTAGTTGCTCTGGGATGCATTTGATTTAAGGTTAGACTCATCTTAGGTTTCTTAATTTAAAGTATCACAACTTTTCTAACTAAATAAATTAAAGATGAATTTATTTCCTTTTGATTTCATGCTTATTTTGATTAAATTGTTTGCATTTTCTGTACTACTCACAAGATATAGTTCTAGAAATGCTAGCAACAGCATTGAGAGAAAGATATAAAGTAATCAAAGGTATAAAGATATGCAAAAAGGAGGTAAAACCATTTCAGTTTGCTGGTGACATGATGGTACACTTGGAAAATCTTAGGGAATCAGCAAAGATAATAATTCAGATAATAGCTTTAGCAAAGTTGCAGGCTACAAAATACACTTTCAAAATAAAACAATTTCCATATAATAGTAACAAAATCCAAGAAGGAGTAATAGAAAGGGAAATCCCATGCCAAATTAAAAAAAATGCTTTTTAAAAATTGTATATGCTTTTTCTGTGTTGGAGGGACACTTGTTAAAGGTGGTTGAAGAACTTCACATGATGTAACTGTGTGGTGTTTGGAGCTGTTATCTAAAGAGAGCAATACCCACCTGCATCCTAAGGAGCACTCACATTTACAGAGCACTGTATAGTCTGCAAAGTGCTTTATGACATTATTTGATTTGATCATTATAACAGCTCTGTTTTGTAGATGAAGAAACTGAGGTCCAGAGAAATTAAATGACTCACCTAAGGTTATATAGCTGTTGTTGAACCTCAGTCTTCTAGAATTCAAGTAAAGCCTCTCTCTACTACGTTCAACTTCCTCCCCTGGCAGATCTCATAGTGAGATTTCTGGTGAGTGTTTTGAAGCTGGGGGTAATAGAATGCTTTAATAGCTATCCCAGTTAGGGGACGACCTTAAAATTGGATGCTTACTTATTTTTTAAAAATCAGTGCAACTCTACCTGGTCCATTTTGTGTTTCTTTAAACATATAAAAGTTATCCTGACATAAAATAGGGAGCACAGTAAGCATATCATAGTAGCAACTCCTAAAGGACCAAAGGGGCAATTTATTGTTTACTTCCTGGACCATAGTCTCCCTGAATATATAGACAAATGTGCTTAATACCAGATTTTCAAACTTAGCACCTATTTTGGCTGTCTAAGCAGTTTGTAGTGGTGCTTGATTTTCATCATGTTAAAATTTAAGCTTATTCAAAATATAGCGTTGTGGTGTTCAAGATAATTGCAGCTTGTAACAGTAAGCACCCTAGCACACCTAGGATGGCCTTCTAGCATAGGTTCTTTGATCCGCTTTTAAAGGAAAAACTGCTCAAAAAGCGGTTAACAGCATTGAGAGAATCAAAGAGGGTATATTACATTCATTAGTTCAGGGGAAAGGTTAGTACCCTGAATGTGGAGAAAATACAAGCAGAGAAAGTAGCACAAAGACCAACAGACAGGGCTCCAACTGTCTGAGTAAAGCAAGATTGCTATATACTTTACATACATCACTGGATCAAGGAAATACAGACGTCTAAGCAGTTGGGGGCTCTGAACATAACAGCTACTCAGAGTCTCCACCAGGAAATCAAAATATCCTTTTCATGAGCGAACCCCCAAAGCAAAATACTAACCTCCCAGAATGTATAACAAAGACTTGGCATCTGATTGGCTGAGTGCTGAGCAGCTTGAAATTCTTTTTGCTGAAACACTTAATTGGAAACTCCCAGTAGCCCAGAGCCTGATTAGCTCTGGGCCAGGGCTCTATGTGCCTATTAATGGACAGGGAAGATCTTCACATTCCCTTAACATTATAGAGCCCAGGTATAAAAAGAATAATCAGAAAATATCATGTTTTTATAGGTATATGTAGAAGGCAGTGTGCTTGATTTGGAAGAAGTATGAGATGGTCTTTGCTGTCAAGGAGATCATAATCTAGTTGTGGAAACAAAAATATAAAGAGAAGAACATACATAAAAAACTAACAGGAAAATGCTATAACTAAAAAACATGCTTTTAAAATTTATAGGATGGAGAGTGGACTAGAAAGACTTCACAGAGAAGGAAGGGATGTGAGCGGAGTCTAGAAGAATTTCATAGAATTAAAATAGTCAGATATTGAAGACCTGTTATGTTTTAGATGCTCAAAGAACTAAGTATAAGATATGAAGCTCAGGTTTACTGCAGAACTGTTCTTCTTTGCTACCTCCAAACAGGTAAACCCACTGAACACAGTGAATTTTAAAAAGTATTTAGATTTCTCCTTTTCCTTAGGAGATTTTTTTTTGGAGGCAGGGGAATATTAGTAGTGTTTCTCTATAGATGTATCTATTAGCTTTATTGAAACCATTTTGTGTTTTAAAGTGCTAGCCTTGCTGTCTAGAGGAAAGTTTTGTTTTTGCTTCTGTTTTTGTCTTCACCATTCACCATTTCATTTTGTCTGGTATGCTCAGGTCTGATCCTCACCCTTTCCTTCTCCCCTAATGAGGAAGACTTTCTGATTTGTGATGGGAAGGGAGGAGGCACACAAAGACAGTGTAAAAAGAGCACAGATCTGACTGGCAGCTCTCTTGTTCATGTGTGAAATAAGGCTTTTCTAGTCTTGGAGTTGAAGGCTGATTTTTGAGACTGAGAAATAATTTTGCAAGCTTGATGAAGTTAGGGTGATGATGTGATTAATGTGACAAGTAAGGTTACTTTCTTCAGAATTTTTTTGTCTGTTTGTTGAATACACCCCCCTTGAAAAGTTTACTTGTGTACAAAGAATTTGTTCTCTCTTATCCAGCTAACAAAAAGGGAGGAAAGCAATTGTTAATTATTACAGATTGAAAATTGGCAAAAAGCAATTTAGATATTTCCCAGACTTTATCTATATATATTTTTTAAGTAGCAGATTAGAAATTTTCTCTGAACTCTATTAATAAATTGCCAGAGAATTGTATATGTTTTTGTTTTTAATGGCTAAACATTTTAATGGAACATCTAGATTGATGCATGGGACAAATATATGCTTCAACTGTTAATTAGAAAACTTTTCATTAAATTATCAATTATGATTTTTTTGGGGAGGTGAGTTTTTCTCAGCAAATGTAGTTTAAAATTTTAAAAATTTGTATCCATTTTTTGGTTTTCCTTCATTTCTGAGTCTCTTACCACTCCTCTGTCTCTTATAACGATGAATATTTTAAAAGAAAATCAATTACAAAACTAACCACATTCGACAATTGTGACTTTATGTGTAATATTCCATACCTCTAGTCCCACAGCTCTGTAAAGAAACTACGTTTTAAAATTTCCTCTTCATTCTTTTCTTAGAACATTAAGCTTCTTGAGGTAATATGTAAGCTACCATGTACAAATGAAATGTAAATAGGATTTCTTCATTTAAGGTCTCTATATTTTAAAAATCGTTTCTTTTATTGAATAATATACAGTTGCTCAAAATGTCATCAGTTTCCTAGGTTTAAATAAAAACTAAGAATTTTCTTTTCTTTTTTTTAGTTTATAAGTGTCTTTAAAAAAAATTTTTTTTGTTGATTTGTTTGTTTACTTTTAGTTTACAAGATTCAGTTCGATCCGTTGAGTTTCAGATTTTCTACTTACACATTAGACATTAGTCTAGTTGTGTAGAAGGGTTGTAACAGATGGAATGAACAATGGGAAAGAGGAAACAAAACCAAACATGGAAAAGAAAGAGAGCATGTAATTTGCTTCAGTCTCCATTTAAACTCTGTTCTTTCTAGTTCTTTCTCTGCATGTAGACATCTCCTTCCATCCCGAGTCTTTTAGAGTTGTCTTATTACCCTGCATTGCTGAGAGGAGTCCAGTTCATCAAAGTTGGTTGTCACATATACGTTGTCAAAACCAAGAATTTTCTTGGCAAATTATAGAAAGTTATAGAAAGCACCTATTGATGATTATAGATGAGACTTTTCTTTTTAAAAATGAGTTTGTGGCATAGTACCATGTATTAAAACGTGGTTCTTAAATTTTTAGGGATCATTGTTAGGTCCAGGCCATTGTGGGCAACAGTTCTTTTGGAGATAATGGTAGAAGTTTGGTTTATTTGTTATTGTTGTATTCTTTAGGCTATTTTTAGTATGGGGATTTATTCTTTTTTTTCTACTACTATTTATTAATATAATAACATTTTACATTTATATAATAATTTAAGTTTTGCAAAGTGCTTTTCATCTGCTTATCTTATTTGACCTCACAGTAATCCAGTAAGGTTCACAGTACAGGCATTATACCTGTTTTATAAAAGAAGAAACAAATTCAAAGAGATTATGATTTGCCCAAGATCATCTACACAGTGGTAGAGTTGGGTTTTGAGCCCAGTAGTTTGTCTGACTCCAAATCCAGTGTTCTTTCCCATTACAATATTTCCAAAAAAAGTACATAACATCTAAATATCTATATACCATGGATAGTGGAATTTTTTGGCATTAAAAATGTGCTCGTAAAAGACTATTAAAATGTGTCCATCCTTTGTATTGTGCCCTAGGTAGCAGCCTACTTTGCCTATTTCTAGTCATGCCACTATTTGCCAAAATCTAATTTCTTTCTGCCTGTGTCTGATGACAGAAGATACCCTTTTGCTCCTACTATGAATTCTGTCTTTGGATGCTAAGTTGCAGACAACACGGCATAGAGTAGATCGGCTTTAAATTGATTAATTACTGACTTTGGACATCAGCAGAATAGAGGATAGGAAGAAAGCAAGCACTTACCACTTAAAAGCATGAAAAGATGTTGGGAGTCAGGGTCATATATAGATTTAGAGCTAGAAGGGATCTCAGAGGACTTCTAGTCAAATCTCTTCATTTTACAAAGGGGGAAACTAAGGCCCAGGAGATTAACTGATTTGTCGAAGTTCACACAAATAGTAAACATCAGAGGCAGAATTTGAACACATCTTCTGACTCCAGCATCAATTCTCTTTTCTCACTTGTGTTATTGCTTTCATTTGATCTTACAAAGCAAAATTTTCTAATAGCAATTTACTATGCTCTCTAGAAGATATTAGGAACAAAATTGGTTTCCATCTTAACTTTAAACTCGGTTTGAACCCCCTCCAACCATAGTGTACTAAAAAAAGAATATTAGGCTTAAAATCAAAAGAATGTGGTTTTGAAGGGGTTGGACCAGGTGAGTTATAAGGTTCTTTCTGCCCTCATATCCTGTATGCATCAGCACAGCGCCCTGCTCATAGTAGATGCTTCAGTTTGCTTCAATGGTTATTTATTGTTTATATAGTTCTTATATATTGTTTCTATATATAATATATTCTATATATATAAATAAACTATATTTATATAGTTTGTGTATATTTTATATATATTCTAGTTACTGGGTTTTACATAGGCAGTGGGTGGAACAGTGAATAATAAGAGTGCTGGACCTGTATTCAGGGAGATTGGAATTCAGATCTGGCCTTAGACACTATCTGGGTAAGTCACTTGACCTGTTTGCCTCAGTTCCCTCAACTGTAAGATAAGGATAAATTATAACCCCTACCTTGTAGTGTTATTATGAGGATCAAATGAGATGATATATGTTTTTCTAAAAATAGCACTTTGCATTGTGTCTGGCACGTAATAAATAGGTGCTGTGTAAATGCTCATTTCCTTTCTTTCCCCCTTTTAAAAAAAATAAACAATACGGCCCAGTTTACCACTCCAGCCTGAGTATTGCTCTCCTTACATGTTTTCTACAGCGTAACTGAAACGTGTTTATTCAACCTTTTTTTTGAAGTTCTCCTGTGTGTGGGCATTCTGCTCCTTCCCATGCCTACTCATTCCACTTTGGAGTAACTCTGATTGTTAGGAAATTTTCCTTCATATCAAATCTAAATAATTTTGCCTTTGTGTGATTTCTATCTACTATTTTTCCTAGTTCTGTCCTATGGAACAAATAACGAATCTAATCCTTCTTCCCACAACAGCCTTTCAAATAGTTAAAAGAAGACTATCTTGCAGACCTTGCTATTCCCCCTGCTCTCTCCCTTCCTTCTGACTAAATACCCAATTCTTATGTGCCATGAAATTGAAACCTTCTATCCTTGTTGCTTTCCCTTGGATTCTCTCCAGCTTATACGTGCCCTTCCTAAAATGTGATGCCTAGACATGAACACAATACCAAGATACAGTTTGACCAAGGTAGAGGAAATCAGTGGCTACCCCCACCTTGTTCCATGAAATTATACCTCTCTTAATGTAGCCCAAGATTACATTGACTCTTGGCAGCAATTTCACACAAATGACTTATAGAGGACCCCTTGTAGCATTTTGTATTGTACCTCATTAATGTGCTTAGTTTGCATTATAGTTTTTATCTTATCTCTTGTTAGACAATCGTACAGGAGGGCAGGGACTGTGTTATTTAATCTCTCTCTCTTTTTTTTTTTTTTTTTTGCAGCTCTACTAGCAACTAAATGGATATACTTATATGCCTTGGATTGAGCTTTTCACTCAGCCAGTTGTTTTAAGACAGTTATTGATGCTTAGAATAATGTGCACAGGCCAGTTGGATGTTTGTTAAGAGTTACAGGGAATAAGATATAAAAAGATAACTCATGTATCAAAAGTTGTTTAATTTTATTGATACTTTTATCTCTAGACTGATATGGCAGTCTCAAGAGAGAAATGTTATATCCATGTACCAGATGGATAAACATACTCAAATATATTAGTGATCTCATCAGTTTGGATGTGTGCAGCAAATCAGATTGTAATCCATCTTGTAGTCCAGTGGTTCTCAACCTTCCTAATGCCGCGACCCTTTAATACAGTTCCTCATGTTGTGGTGACCCCCAACCCTAAAATTATTTTCATTGCTACTGCATAACTGTAATTTTGCTACTGTTATGAATCTATCTGATATGCAGGATGTATTTTCATTGTTACAAATTGAACATAACCCACAGGTTGAGAACCGCTGTTGTAGTCCATCCATTCTGCATTACTCTTGCTCATGTAACTTAATCACAGGGTTGCCACCTGAAGTACTAAGGACCTTCCTCTTTTTCTTTTGGCTTTGAAGAGGGTACTAGTAGATACTAGTAGACCTCTCATCCCTTGCCATATTACCATCTATCTTTTCCTACCATATTATTTTCCTAATGGCTCTTTTATTCTTGTTCTTTGTTGAAGCTCATTTGTTATTTGCAGTTTGTTCACATCTGCATTTCTCTTGCCCACTGTGTCATTTTATTTTTCATTTTTTCAGACTTTTTTTTTAATGTCTCTAAGGTTTGTGAAATTGGCACATAGGTCAGTCAGTAGTTGATGTTCTTGTGGTTAGCTTTTTTTGATGTGTAAATTAGGTCCAAGAGTTACTCCATACATTTAGTATCTTCTCCTTTTTCAGATATCTTGTGAATTGTTCTCTCAGTGCTTTCACAGTTGTAGTATTACCAGTGTGGATATCATCTGAGTATACCTGGGCCTAATTTGACTGCCTTCCCTATCTTTTTCTCATTGGCATCATTTCTGCCTCCTATAAGCAAAGCCAGAATTGGTTAAAGTCCAAGTGTGATGCTTCTACTGTTCTTTACAGTGAAAAGTTATAAAAATCTGTGCAGGTGGCTTCCATTTTTTTCCTATTGGTTGTTTATCTTTCTTAGATCTATTACCAAGCTCTCTTTAAATTGATTTTACCCACTATTGCTCTCTGCTTTAGGAGAGTCTTCATAATCTTTAGTGTCCTTCTTCGTAAGAGTTCAAAAAATAGGCTATATAATTAACTGGTATTGTCTTTGACCTCCATCTTTCTCTTTGTAGCAAATATTTTTGCCAGTTGGCCAATATTTTCTGACCAAGGCACTTTTCAGGCTTGGGATTGAAAACTATATGTAGGGGAAATGAAGTTTATGTTATGATTCAGGATGATGTGTTTTTAGTGTATGAGATGGAGAAGGAAAGTAAGTTAAACTTTTTGCTTAAGGATTCTTTTTCCAATTTTGTTTAAGTAGACTCTGTTTCAAGATCTTCACTTTAAGTCTTGAACTCCTCTTCACTGTAAGTCTTGAACTCCTACATAGTAATCCTACCCTGGCAAAGGCTGCATTCATCCTGTTGACTAAAGTGCTACTGAACAGGTGGTGGTAGTGGAGGAAAATTCATTAAGGGAGAAGAAACCTCACAAACATTTATCCCAGTGAAAAAGTTGTGGGGTTTATATGTTTATTTCCTGTGGTCGTCTGCAAGTTTGTGTGAGAGTCATTTGTTCTCCTTATTTCCTGTTCTGTCATAACCTGCCACCTGCTATGTGGCTGTACAAAGTAACACTTCCATTACATATCGTTGTTTAACAAATTATGTTTTACTTGACAGACACCGATTGTGATCACAGTAAAACAGATCTAGGAAACTTTTATCTGTGCACTAAATTTGAAAGTTGATGGATGTATATATACTTGTAACATTATTGGGAATGGGATGAGGGAGGTGAAGAATAATTTGGAACTACGTGACTATAGTTGTTTCCTTTGCCATGGGGGTGGAAGAAAATAATTTACACATATATTATGTTTTGTAGCCTGTAATGTTTCTGGATTGAGAACTGGAACCATTTCCAGATACAGCTGTGATTTAAAAAAAAATTAAATGGAAAAAGATCAAGCCAACAAACCATCAAATTATAGTACAATTTGTGCTTTTTTGCTTTATTCTGACATCAGGAAAACTTATGTAGCAACTGTGCAGCAGATCTGATGATGGCATATTTGGCATCTTTGCTTTTGGACCCTGGAGTCTTAAGTTCTCATGCTTTGGTATTTGAGTGAATGTGGGAAAACTTTATTCTTAAAGGAATGAAAAAAGCCAAAACAAAAGAAAACATCAAACTCCTGAGAATAAAAAAAACCAATATTCCACTTTGAAATGAAGAGCAAGTTAGTAGCACTTGGGGATGTGTTGTTTGGGGTCACCATCTGTGATGTATAGATAGGTGTGAGTACTTATCGGCCGGATTGTGTTGTAAAAAATTCCAAGAGTTTGTCCAAAATCTTAGGTTTTACATATTTTATGCGTGGAATATCACTTGTAAAAGAATATTGCCTGCAGCATCAGAGCTTTTTTGTTAGGGAGATTTTGTTGTGTTGATATTTATTATGGTGTTTTGCATTCAGAGAGTCCTTGACTTGTTCAGATTTCCGAAGCATAAGTTGGGATTTTGTCATAGCCAATACCTACTTTTGGGTGCACCCTCTCTAAGGTATAAATTAAGGTGATAAAATTCAGTTAGACAGTAACTTCTAGACTATAGTTCCCCATTAGTTACTCTTCCACTTTTAATGTATGAGGTCTTTTCGCTTCCTTTTTACCCTTTAAATTCCTGTTTGGCACATAAAATTTCTAACACCCTTGCCTCTTACTATACTTAAAGTCTTTTAATACATCATTTCCCTCCATGCACTCTAGAGTTCAGCCATGCTAGCTTCACTTGCTGTTCCTCACATGGCGGTCCTCCATCTCTCATTGATATACTTTTGTACTGGCTCTCTTTAGTGTCTAGAATACTCTTCCTCATAACCTTACACTCATAGAATATCAGCTTTTCTTTAAGATTTGGTTCAAAACACCACTTCCTGCAAGAAGATTTTCTCTTACTAGCTCAGGGATTCTTAACATTTTTTTGTGGTAGTGAGGTGGCATAATGGATAGTGCATCAGTTCTGGAGTTGGGAAGACCCGGTTCAGATCTGGCTTCAGACACTGGTTGTGTGATTTTGAGCAAGTCACAACCTTTCTCTGCTTTATCTGCCAAATGGAGATAATTATAACACCAGGTTGTTGTGAGGGTCAAATGATCAAATAAGATATTTGTTAAGAACTTTGTCAGCATTGCCATCATCGTCATTGACCTTTCTGGAAGTATGGTGAAGCCCTTGGGCCCCTTCTCTGAATAAAACTTGTAAATCCATAAAATAAAATACACATTATTACAAAGGGAATAAATTATGCTGAAACACAGTTATATGATATCTATCTATCTGTCTATCTATCTATATCTATTTATTTTGTTTGTTTATTTTTAAATTCATAGACCCCAGGTCAAGAAAATCCTTATTTGGTCTTACCAGTGCCTTCCACTCTAAGGCTGCCTTCCATCAACTCTGAACTTAATCTTATGTGTATTGACTTTAGTATATTTTGTCTCCCCGGTTAGAATATAAGCTCCTTGAAGGGAGAGGCTATTTTTCTTTTTAATCCCCTGGTTATAGTGCTTTACACCCATAGCTATACTCACCATTTCAGTTTAAATAGTAAGTCACTACTATGTGCAAGGCATTTTGCTGGACTTTATAGGGATACAAAGGTAGGTGTAATAAATAGGTCCTGCTCTCAAGAAGCTTGCATTCTGTTAGATAAAGGACAGATTTCTAACCATGATAAAAGGGCAAGTGGTTTAGGCTGAAGTAGGGTCCAGGTCTAGTTCCTGTGAGAAATTGTAAGAAGCAGAGATCACTTTTACTCTAGGAGCAGATAGATTAGGAATGGCTTCCTGAAGGAGATAGCATTTGATTTGGGCCTAGCCAAATTCAGAGAGGTTCTTTACTATGTAGATTGGTAATAGGTTTTTCTGCAGCAGTAACTCTCAGAAACCATTTTAAAAGTTGTGGTATATGAATGTAATGGAATACTATTGTGCTGTAAGAAATGGGGAGGAGATGGACTTCATATTCACCTGGAGAGGTGTATGTATACAAACCTGTGCTAAGTAAGAAGAGCAGGACCAGGAAAAATTTGTACACAATCACAGAGACATAGTATGTGTGACAACGAACTTTGATAAACTGGACTCTTCTCAGCAACACACAGTTATAATAAGACAGCTCTACAAGTCTCCTGATGGAAGGAGATGTCTACATTCAGAGAAAGATCTAGACAGAACAAAGTTTAAATGGAGACTGAAGCAATCTACATGCTATTGTTCTTTTCCATGTTTGGTTTTGTTTTTTTCCCATTGTTCACTCCATTGGTTAAAACCCTTCTATACAACCAGACTAATGTCCAGTGTGAAAGTATTTGCAGATCCTGTACTTGATTGCATGTTGCCTTGGTTCAGAGAGAGGGGAGAAAATCTGAAATTCAAGGTGTGGAACTGAATCTTGTAAACGAAAAGTAAATAAACAAATCAATTTAATAAAAAAAAAGTTGGAGTTGTTGGTTACTTACCTCAGTGGAGAGAGTCTCTGCTCCAGTGAAAATAAAAAATGCTTGAAGTATTATATAACTAAGGGCCTATTAAAACGAATAAGAGATGGCAAAAGTAAACTATTAACAATTGTCCAATCATGCTTATATTAGTTGACAGCATCTGTAGCTCCTTCAGTGTGTTTCTTCTAACAATTGAAATGATAATGCTAGTAGTCTTTAGATGAATAGCCATTCCTAGTCAATTTTCTTGGTTCTAAGATCTGTTCCAACCACTAGTTTTAGTGTTGATTTCTTTAGACAGTTGACTAGTCTGTGTTAAGTTTGAGGCGTAGGTTGATGTTTAGTTTGGTTCTTTTTATAGATGGAGAGAATATGGCATTTGTTCAGGATTATACAGTGAAAGAGCAGATTGGCTAATGTCAGAATTGGTAGCTTCAGCCCTGCCTCCAAGCCTTCTTTAAAATTGTGTGTGTGTGTGTGTGTGTGTGTGTATACATGCATAGAATTATCACTAGAAAAGCTTAAGATGGTTTGTGTGAACATTCACTGGTTACAGATCAAGGTTTGAGGTATCAGCCTTCTTGGGGAGTAAGTTACAGAAGGGCAATAAAATCAGGCGCACACGTGCGTGCGTGTGTGTATGCACACACATGTGTTTATGAATATACAAACTAGAAAAACAAATATGATCACAAAATGGGGATTGTAAATGAAACCATGAATTGCTAATAGTAATACAGCTTTGATGTATATGTATATAATAGTTTTAATATATACACATTTAATACTGCTTTTATGTGTATACTTAAATAATATGTGGCATACACTCGTGTAATTTTATGTCATTGTACCAACACTGTCTTGCTTGTCTCTGTCCCCTTCTGTACTTCATTCCATGTTATTTTCTATATTTTTAAGATGTTTCCTTTACAGTCATTTTCCCCTGGAATAATTCTTCCCTTCGTGAAGTAAAAATAAATGAGTGTTGTAAATGATCAATCTGAATATATCTATATCTATCTATCCATGTATCATTCTATAACTACAGTTTATTGCCTTTCTACCAGGATATAGGAAGCATGCTTCATCATTAGTCTTACGGAGTACTGATTGGTCATTGTATTGATCAGAATCTTTCAATGTTGTTTTCTTTTACAGTGTTATGGTCATTTTATAATAGTTCTGCTAACTTTGTATAACTGGTTATGCTAACATTACTACATTAATTCATATAAATCTTATGTTTTCCTCAATCTGTTCCTTTCCATTTCTTATGATGCAAACTAAATCTTCATTTTAAACTCCTAAAATATAGTTACATTTTGGGAAATTCCTTTCTTTTGAATAGCAGCTATTCCATGGACTTCATAGCTAATTATCACAGGAAAAACTTTAAATGGTTTGTGTAAGCATTCCCTGATCACAATTTAGGGTTTGAGATATCAGTCTATTTACTCTTGAGGGATGAAATGTTACAAAAGGAGGTATCAAAAAAAAACCCTTTGCTTTTTTGCAATGGGTTTGCCGCCAGAACACAGGTGTTGTGAAAACCATCGCTAAAGCTCTACAAAAATGGGCAAGGAAAAGACTCACATTAACATTGTCGTCATTGGACACGTAGACTCTGGCAAGTCTACCACTACCGGCCATCTCATCTACAAATGTGGTGGAATTGATAAGAAAACCCTTGAGAAGTTCGAGAAGGAGGCTGCTGAGATGGGAAAGGGCTCCTTCAAATATGCCTGGGTCTTGGATAAACTGAAGGCTGGACGTGAGCGTGGTGTCGAGCGTGGTGTCACTATTGATATCTCCCTGTGGAAATTTGAGACCAGCAAGTACTATGTGACCATTATAGATGCTCCAGGCCACAGAGACTTTATCAAGAACATGATTACAGGCATATCTCAGGCTGACTGTGCTATCCTGATTGTTGCTGCTGGTGTTGGTGAATTTGAAGCTGGTGTCTCAAAGAATGGGCAGACCTGTGAGCATGCCCTTCTGGCCTACACACTAGGTGTAAAACAACTGATTGTTGGTGTAAACAAAATGGATTCCACCGAGCTCCCCCTACAGCCAGAAGAGATATGAGGAAATCGTCAAGGAAGTCAGTACCTATATTAAAAAGATTGATTACAACCCTGACACAGTAACTTTTGTGCCAGTTTCAGGTTGGAATGGTGACAATATGCTGGAGCCAAGCTCTGATATGCCTTGGTTCAAGGGATGGAAAGTTGCTCGTAAGGATGGCAATGCTAATCGAACTACACTGCTTGAAGCTTTGGATTGCATTCTGCCACCAACTCGTCCAACTGACAGGCCCCTTTGTCTACCCCTCCAAGATGTCTATTGGTACTGTACCTGTTGGCCAAGTGAAAACTGGTGTTCTAAAACCAGGCATGGTGGTCACCTTTGCCCCAGTCAATGTTACAACTGAAGTAAAGTCTGTCGAAATGCACCATGAAGCTTTGAAGGAGGCTATGCCAGGGGATAATGTTGGTTTCAATGTCAAGAACATATCTGTCAAAGATGTACGCCGTGGTAATGTGGCTGTTGATAGCAAGAATGACCCACCTATGGAAGCAGCTGGTTTCACTGCACAGGCTATTATCCTGAACCATCCAGGCCAAATCAGTGCTGGCTGTGTACCTGTTCTGGATTGTCACACTGCTCACATTGCTTGCAAGTTTGCTGAACCTGAAGGAAAAGATTGATCGTCGTTCTGGTAAGAAGCTGGAAGATAGCCCCAAGTTCCTGAAATCTGGTGATGCTGCCATCGTTGACATGGTTCCAGGCAAGCCTATGTGTGTGGAGAGCTTCTCTAATTATCCTCCTCTGGGTTGTTTTGCTGTTTGTGATATGAGGCAGACCATTGTAGTTGGTGTTATCAAGGCAGTTGACAAGAAAGCTGCTGGAGCTGGCAAGGTCACAAAAATCTTCGCAGAAGGCCCAGAAGGCTAAATGAATATTCTGTACAACACCTGCCACCCCAGTTTTAATCAGT
The DNA here is from genome assembly GCA_028646515.1 of Pseudochirops corinnae. Taxonomy (NCBI): domain Eukaryota; kingdom Metazoa; phylum Chordata; class Mammalia; order Diprotodontia; family Pseudocheiridae; genus Pseudochirops; species Pseudochirops corinnae. Next base: position 302,082,550 of record CM053586.1, on the reverse strand, counting down.
GGTAGAAGAACAGTCTCAAAACTGTTTGTCTCAATTGGCCATTTAAGTTTAATAATAAAAGACTGGTTAATGATTACAATGCATCATAAAAGCTTTAGGAGGAAAGGAATTTTTTTGTGGACCATTTGTTTCGCAGCAGTTTTAAGTTATTAGTTTTTAAAAATCAGTAATTTTTAAATGGAAACAACTTGACCAAAAATCTGTCACAGTATTTTGAGACCATTAAAACAGTTTAATGCGGAAAAAAAACCCCTTTATTTTTCATACTCATTCAATAACCATTTATTTAGTATTACATGACAGACACTCTGGAAAACACCAAGTACAAGATAATAATAAGTCTCAACTTAAACATGTAATTTCTTTTATTGATGCTGAAGCTAGTGTGGATCACTTGTGCTGAGGAATTCTGACCTACAGTAGGATTTAGCCATTTGGGAGTCCACACTAATTTCATCATTTATATGGTGAGCTCTTGGCCAGGGGAGGGCAGTGGGCTCACTTGCTTGCTTAAGTAGGAGTGAACAGACCCAGATCTGAAATAGGCAGGTCAAAGCTCTCTTGCCAGTTATTAGTGAGATTGTGCCCTTTAGTATCTGCTGCACTTAAGCTCTAAGTGAGATAGGATGAACCAGTCTCAAAACAAAGCAGAAAAAAATAAGTAATCTCGGTGAAGGAGAGGACAAAAGCAACTAAGTATATTAAATCCCAGTTGTGTTACTCTATCTGCAAAAGACTTTTTCTACAGAAACGTTGCCTGATTATACTAAAAGTTGATTTGTACCAGGTATGGGAGCATAATTACTTCAGATTCCTAAAGTATATTGGTATAACATGGCTTCTTAATGCCTTGGTAAGGGAAGCCAATGTTCCTTCTGGCTTGAAAAGGGACAGCTGAGTCATAGGGTCATTCTATTTTGCCAATTATAAGAATGAGCACATGATACATCTATAGACCAGATAGGAATGGAGTGGGGAGACTGCCAGGGGTTGAGGGTAGGAGAATAGGGGCTAAGTGGTGTAATGAGGGAAAAAAATTCTAATAGAAAGTAATCTTTCAGACTTTGGACAAGAGAGGATAGAATATCCTTATAAAGGAACAGTTGTAATTCTTCTCCAAGACAAAATGAAGAAAGTACTGTAGTCATAGGTTGAAGAAACTAGTCTAGTGTTCTCAAGACAGATAAGAACAGAGAAGAGTCTCAGACTCCTCCTAGGCATGAGTTTTATGATTAGAGCCCTAATACTAAAATGGAATTAATGACTTTATGATGATTTTCTTGGTGCAGAGAAACTTTATTAGTCACCTTAGTTCCAGATCGTTAAGATTCAAATATTCCAGCAGAAATTGTAGAAGGTGGAGCCTAAAGCATTGGTCTGTGATGTTTTCTTAATTAATTCCCTGGGTTAGGAATATCAGAAAAGAAGCTACTTTTCTCAACGATTAAGTTCTTTGCAAACTTGATGCACCAAAAAGCTATTCCATAATCCTCATTATATGGCAATACTGATGGTCATAAGTCTTTGGAGAAATGAGCATAGAATTAAGTAATGAGGTTTCCTGTAAAAATCTCAGGTTTAAAGAAATGTACAATCTTCATTTGAGAATTAGTCTCACATCTGAGTTTTAAGGTGATTCTAAAGGGTAAAAGAAATTAACATTATGAAGTTCTGAATATCTATTTCATGACAATGTGTTTTAAGAGTATTGACACTAGAGTCAGATAACCTGAGTTCAAACCCCATCAATGACATCCTCTTTGTGACTTTGGTTAAGTCACTTAACCTCCATGAGCTTCTGTTTTCATCTGTAAAAATAAGGGAATTGGACTAGATGACCTCTGAGATCCCTCCCAGCTCTAGATCTCTTCACCAGGAATAGGAGCTTTGTACTCCCTTCTTTGTACTCCCTTTGTTCTCCCTTGCCCAGTAGGTATGGAAACCTGAGAGACAGAGGAAGTGCAGATTTTTCTTAATTGGAGAAGTTGGTAGTCTTTTGTGGAATAATTGAAAGAGAAAACTTGAGAATATTGTTCTAAAGTAATTGTAAAATGCCTGATTATTCATGTGAACTCAAATATTATTGTTACTCTGCTACTCTCTATGATTTCTTCTGTTTTGGCTACTACTTGTACTTACCTGTCCATGATTTAGTATATATGTCCTAGAGAGTTGTCTAACGCACATAAAGGCTATATATTTTATTAGGGTTAAGAAAGACCTCACTGAATCACTGATGTCCCTTACTTCTCCATTTGTAAAATGAGGTTGGACCAGATAACTTTTCATAGCCCTTCTAGCTCTAAATATATGATCCTGTCATTTTTATTGGCTCTTTTCTGTGCGTGAAGTGCATTAGATAGAATAAAGTTCATTAGATGGTGTAAAAAGTATTTTAGGTAAATCTTAGCTTTAGTGTGCTTCTTAAACAAGAAATCTACAAGATCAACATATATGGACAGTATGCGATATTAAGTCATGAGCCAAATTACTAATGTTTCTTTCCAATAATGCCTTAATTCAGCTACTTCAAAAAGTCTGAAAATTTTGTGATTCATTACCTACACATCAGTAACTAAAGGTCTGTTTATTTCTGTTGCCATTTACTATCTTCTTCATTAAGATTGCTAAAGTCTCTTGAAAATAGCATGAAAGGTTCTTGAGCTGTTTTTTGTAACTAGTATAATTAGAGGTGCTTTGGAGAATAATGTAGATTGTTCCTGTCTTTAATTTAGAGAAAATTGAAGAAAGAAAGGGCTTTAAAAAATGAAAAAAAAAAAACCCAAACTTAATTTGGTTTCCCATTTCTTCCTTGTTCTAAAAAGGAAAAAGAAAGTACCTAGACTTGCTGCTGAAGGCTAATGACTCCTTTGAAGTATCAGGCAGTATAATTCTATAGCATTTTCTTTTAGCAGTGTGATCCCAGAGATAATCCTGTTGAGTTGCTTTGAACAGAAAAGACTAATAATACTAGAGGGTACTGACTGCCTGCTGAAATGCAAGAAAGAATTACTCTTCTGTTTTCTACCTCCGCTCCCATTCTTAGCAGCTTCTTTTTCTGAGTTTGTAAGGATGAGCTCAGTAACATTTGCTTCATTTTTCAATCACTTGTTACCTCACATTTTCAGTTCTTCCTTTTCCAAATGTAGTCTCCTTTTTCAGTTTTACTAGTTTGAAAATTCAGTGATTCTACTTAGATTGATTAATCATTTGCACTGTGATTTTCTTAGTAAAAGAATTCCTCGGGGGAGGGAGAGACAATACCTTCTGGGGGAATGGTGGCCAGAGAAGGGGATTTTGCTTTAGATCATAGGGATGGTGAGTCTGCCGTAGGGCAATTTATTAACAAGCCATTTCCAAATGGTCTTGACTCAGTGATTCTATATAACTCTCTCCAGAGCAAGAGGTAGAAAGATTATGCATACACGGTGGCAGATCAGATGGGAAAATATCCTGCGTAGATGGGGTGTGAAGTACATTCTGGTATAGCTAGATACAGTATAAGTTTGTACTCATTCAGACAAGACCACTCAGGCCTTTGGCAGAATTAAAAATGTAAATGGAATAGTTTCTCTGGGGGAAAGGGAAGTGGTCTCTGAAGGGCTTGTCCAAAGGATGAGGAGAAGGATCTAGGTGAGGAGAAGGAACAGTAGGGCAGATGACAGGATTTCTAGGGTATAAGAATAGATGACTACACGGGATGTGCTATTCATTGGGAAAGATACTAGATTAGATGTTAAAGATAAAACAGACATGGTCCCTGGCCAAAAGGAGTTTACAAATTAGTGGTTTGATAAGATATTCACATAGAGAAATATAATACAATTAAGAATATGACAAGTACATAAGAAGTCCAGAGTAGTGTGACATCAGATGAGAAAGAAATCACTTGTAGCTGTAATAGTTGGGGAAGATAGTTGTTTATCAGATTTGTAGAAGAGAAATTTTGATTAGACTGGAGCAGTGATATTAAACTCCAATAGAAACAGGACCCATTAAACCATACATTAGGATCCCTGTCTGTTTGACTTAAAAAAAAACAATACATATCAACATTTTGTGTGTTATATTGTATTTTCATTTATTTTGTTAAATATTTCTCTATTACAATTAAATCTGCCAGTTGCAACCTACTGTTTGTCACTTGGGGTAGAGCATTGAGTTGAATGATGCTTTGATGCTGTGAATTTAATCAGATGAAATTCAGCAGGAATAAATGTAAAGCCTGACCTTGGATTAAAAAAAATTAACTCTACAAATACAATATGGGGCAAGTCAGTTTATCTGAAAAGACATGGGGTTTCTAGGAGCTATATACTCAATACAGTATACGAGTTGGTAGTGTGACATGTGAGCCAGAACAGTACATGTAGTCTGACTGTACTAAGAGAGGCAAAATTTGCAAGAATGAGTTAATGGTAGTCCTTTTACACTTGGTGCTGGTCAGCCTATGTCTGGAGTATTGTATTCAGTTTGGAGCTTGTAATGGCAGTGTAATTTGAATTTGAAGATCCCTTTGTATTGGCAAAGGTAACAGGTACTTAGCACTTAGTAATTAATCAAGCCTCTGTTAAAGAAACAGAAGGTGTGATCCCCTGTTGCTGATGTAACAGGAAGGGGCTGAGCAGGGAGAGCGATACTGTATATAAGGAAAAACCCCAGAGAGGGAGAGACAGATCTCCCTCCTTGGAGAGAAGGATTTTGATTTTGAAAACCTGGATAGAATGATTTTGATTCTGGGAACTAGCTGAAACTTCTGCTGAGTCCAAAGGCCAGCTGGAGCAGCTGAGGATTCCTGAGAGCCAGTCAGAGCTAAGGGTCAGCCAGAGTTGCTAAGGCTGCTAAGGATTTCCAAGGGCCAGCTGGAGCTACTGAGGAGTTGCTGAGGATTTCTGAGGGCTAGCCAGAGCTGCTGATGACTGAGGAAGTATGACTGTGATGCTGCTACTTTGCATGAACCTGTTGGTGGCTTTGTTAAGCTTTGTCTTCTCAGGAACAGAGATTGTGAAGGATTTGATATGGTTTGGACATTGTGAATTTTAGTGTGGAGCAGGACCTGCATGGAGAGCTGGGCAAGGAACTTGGAGCTGTCTGCCTTTGAATCCAAGTGACTGGTGGATTCAGGTAGGAGCTGCCTGCCTTGAGTCAAGATGAAAAGATCTCTCTGTGAATTACTGAATAGTGATGAAATTGTAATTTACTAGTGACCTAGGGGTGGAGGGTCTGTGTATTTTCTGATGATTGAATAGTGAATGATGAAGGATGACTGAATGATTGAGTTGATTGAATGATTGATTGACTAAATGATTGTACTTAGTGATTGATGACTGAATAAGGGACTGGTCGAGTTAACTTAGTGTGCCCCATGAGTGGAGAACTTTGTCTATTGAACTTTGTGTTCCTTGAGGAGGCAAACCTCCTTAAGGATGATTGAATGATTGAGTTACTAAATGATTGTTCTTTGTTGAAAACTTTGTGACCACTGTGGTGGAAACTATGTGGCCATTTTCTGTGATAAGTTGTTTGAATGCTATATTTTGATTTTCTGGGATAAGTTGTAACATTATGAATGCTGTACCCTGATTTTCTGTGAATATTTTGCTCTGACTTGTTATTGAATAGAGTGTTCACTATACTTTGTAATCAGAATCTTGAAAGCTGTTCACAGCAGCATTCTTCTGGAAAGCTGCTTGTGCATGGCTTGATAGAGCTCCACATTTTAGAAGAAATAATGATAAGCTGGAGAGTAAGGAGAAGGGGGCAACTAGGATAGCTAAAGGCTTCTGGTTAATATTACAAGAAGGTTGTTTGAAGAAGCTAGGGATATTTAGCATAGAGAATAGAAGACTGGAAGGGCAGGAAGTGACAACTGTCTTCAAATATTTGAAGAGCTTTCATGTTAGAGTGAATGATCAACAAACTTTGTTAAATGCTTCAACTAGTAAGTGCTACAGATAAAAGAAAAACAATCAGAAATAATCTCTGATTTATAGAAGTTAAATTCTAATAGGAGAGGAATTAAACATTAATTTTTGGTTCCAGAGAGCAAAACCAGGAGCAGTAGGTGTAGATTACAAAGAAACATATTAATATATATCAGGGGGAAAAAAAACCTCACTAGAAAATAGAGCTATCTATAAACTGGGAGGGGCCTCCATCAGAGTAGTGGTTTCCTTCCCATCAAAGGTTTTCAGTTAGAGACTCTGACCACTCCCTTGTCATGTATATTGAGTGGGGATTGAGTTATGGGTTCAATGAGATGGCTGCTGGGATCACTTCCAGTACAAATTCTGTGCTATTTGAGGTGGTTCTTGAAAAATAAGTAGGATATCAATAAATCAGGATGAGATAAAGGTGTTTTGAGTAGAAGGAATAGCATAGGGAAAGGTTTGATGGTGAGAAAGTGTTGGTGAGTTTGGGAACAGCAACTTCTGGTACTGCCACCAGTTCTTCATCCCCTCCCACCTGGACTGTTGGAATACAACAGTCTTTTAGTTGGTTTCCCTGTCTTAAGTCTCTCCCCACTCTAGTCTATCCGCCATCTGGCTGTCAAATTGATCTTTCTAAAGTACAGATCTGACTGTGTTATTCCCTTTTTAAATCAACTACGGTATCTACTGCCTCCAGGATCTAATATAAAATACTCCTGTTTGGCTAAAGCCTTTTATAACCTGGCCTCTTGGTACCTTTCCAGCCTTTTTACAATTTGTTCCTGGTCTCTCCCACCCCCAACATTGAACTCCTTGCTGTTCCTTTCACACAACACTTTGTCTTCCACCTCCATACATTTTTACAGACTGTTTGTCATGCCTGGAATTCTCTCTGTTGTCATCTTCAGTGACATTTGCTTCCTGGATATTCCATGATCAAGATGTTCCATCTTTCAGCTCCCTGCATTTTCTTTGGCTGTCCTCCATGTCTTCTGGAATGCTCACCTCAGATTGCCTACTGACCTCTTTTGCTTCCTTGAGGTCCCAACTAAAATGTTAACTTTTACTGAAAGCCTCCCCCAGTCTCTCTTGATTTTAGTGCCTTCCATCTGTTAGTTATTTCCTTTTTATTCCATATATAGCTAGCTTTGTATATATTTGTTTGCATGTTGTCTCTCACCTTAGGATTGTAAACTTTTTGAGGGCAAGGATTATCTTTTGTTTCCTTTTGTATCCCTAGCACTTAGCATGGTGCGGAACACATAGTAGATGTTTAATAAATGCTTATTGATTGGTTGATCTCCATCTCTAAGCTTCCTTCAAGGCCCAATTAAAATCTTACCTTCTATAAGACTTTATCTTCCGTAATGCTAGTGCCTTCTTTCTGTGATTACTCCTAATTATACTGTATATATTTTGTTTTTATACATGATTGTTTCCTTATTGCTTTCCCATTAGATTGTGAGCTTTTTAAAAAATTAATTTATTTTAGTTTTTAACATTCATTTTTACGAGATTTTGAGTTCCAGATTTTCTCCCCATCTCTCCTTCCCACCCACCCCAAGATGATATGCATTCTGATTACCCCTTCCCCTGGTCTGCCCTCCCCTCTGTTACCCTCCCCCATCCCTCTCTCCCTCACTTTCCTGTAGGCAAGGTAGATTTCTATACCTCATTGCCTGTACAGCTTGTTTCCCAGTTGCATGTAAGAACAGTTTTTAACATTTGGTTTTAAAACTTTTGAGTTCCAGATTCTCTTGCTTCTTCCCCCCTTCCCTCCCCCATTGAGAAGGCAAACAATACAATACAGGGTTATACGTGTGTAGTTACGCAAAACACTTCCATGATAGTCACGTTGTAAAAGACTGGCTATATTTCACTCCACCCTATCCCACCCCCTGTTTATTCTGTTTTCTCTTTTGATCCTGTCCCTTTTCTTTTTATTTTTCAGGGGAGAAAAGGTAATTGGGGCTAAGTGACTTGCCCAACGTCACACAGCTAGTTAAGTGTCAAGTGTCTGAGGCTGGATTTGAACTTAGGTCTTCCTGACTCCAGGGCTGGGGTGCTCTATTCACTGTGCCACCTAACTGCCCCAGACCCTGTCCCTTTCAAAAGTGTTTGCTTCTGACTACTCCTTCCTCCAATCTGCCCTCCATTTTATCATTCGCCCCTGCCCATCCCTTCCCCCTACTTTCCTGTAGGGTAAGATAGCCAAATGAGTGTGTATGTTATTCCCTCCTTTAAGCCAAATCTGATGAGAGTAAGGTTCACGCATTTCCTTTCACCTCCCACCTCTTCCTGACCATTATAAAAGCTTTTTCTTGCCTCTTTTATGTGAGATAATTTATCCCATTCCATCTTTCCCTTTCTCTTTCTCCCAATATATTCCTCTCTCACCCCTTAATTTTACTTTTTAGATACCATCCCTTCATATTCAACTCATCCTGTGCCTTCTGTCTCTCTCCACACACACACACACACACACACACACACACACACACACACACACACACACACCCCTACTAATACTGAGAAAGGTCTCATGAGTTACAAATATCATCTTTCCATGTAGGAATGTAAACAGTTCCAACTTTAATAAGACCCTTATAATTTCTCTTTCCTGTTTACCTTTTCAAGCTTCTCTTGATTCTTGTATTTGAAAGTCAAATTTTCTATTCAGGTCTGGTCTTTTCATCAGGAATGCTTGAAAATTCTCTATTTCATTGAATGTCCATTTTTTCCTTCTGAAGTATTATACTGTTCTACTGGGTAGGTGATTCTTGATTTTAATCTTAACTCCTCTGACCTCTGGAGTATCATATTCTAAGCCCTCTGATCCTGTAATGTAGAAGCTGCTAGATCTTGTGTTATCCTGATTGTATTTCCACAATACTAGAATTGTTTCTTTCTGTCTGCTTGCAATATTTTCTCCTTGACCTGGGCATTCTGGAATTTGGCTACAATATTCCTATGAGTTTTCTTTTTCGGATCTCTTTTAAGAGGCGATTGGTAGATTCTTTCGATTTCTATTTTGCCTTCTGGTTCTAGAATATCAGGGCAGTTTTCCTTGATAATTTCTTGAAAGATGATGTCTAGGTTCTTTTTTTGATCGTGGCTTTTAGGTAGTCCAGTAATTTTTAAGTGATCTCTTCTGGATCTGTTTTCCAGGTTAGTGATTTTTCCAATAAGATATTTCACATTATCTTTTACTTTTTCATTCTTTTGGTTCTATTGTATAATTTCTTGATTTCTCATAAAGTCATTAGCTTCTATTTGCTCCATTCTAATTTTGAAGGCATTATTTTCTTCATTGAGCTTTTCAACCTCCTTTTCCATTTGGCCAGTTCTACTTTTTAAGGCATTCTTCTCCTTACTGACTTTGTGGGTCTCTTTTGCCATTTGAGCTAGTTAATTTTTTAAGGTGTTATTTTCTTCAGTA
>CM053586.1:301975813-302073081 GCA_028646515.1 Pseudochirops corinnae | reverse complement strand
TGATCATTTTCCCAGCCAAATGCTTGACTTTCTAACTTTTTGTTAAGGTAGACTTGGCTTCCATTGTGTAGAGTGTCTTATCCCATACTTGAGGGGTTTTGTGCTGATGTTTTAAGAGATCCTTCTAGTTGCCTGTAAATTTCCAGTTCTTCAAGGTGGTATGATCAAAGGAGAGATGTTTACTTCTCTCCTGGCCTGTGCTCTGGTCTGTGAGTGACCCCAAGTGCTCTTTTCTGCCTTGGAGCTGTGAGGAGGATTCCCTCTCCAGTGCCGCCACAAACTCCACCACACCAGCGCCCTTCCTCATGCCAGGACCACCACCCAGTCTGTGACCCAGATAAAAGCATGGGCAAAGCAAGAGAATACTGTCTCAGAGCCAACAAAGAAATCCCTGCAATATCCCTCTGATCAGCTGTTCAATTCCCCCACTGTCTGTGGGCCCAGAGCTTCAAAAGGAGCTGCTGCTGCTGCTGATGCCACCACTACCCCTGGGTTGGGTCCAGATTGCACTTGTTTTCTCACCCTGGTCTGACAGAGTTTTCCCACTGATCTTCTATGCTATCTTTTGCGTTTGTGGGCTCAAAAGTCTGGAAACCACCACTGCTGCCAGGGATTCAGTCCCCTGAGGCCTACTCCAGCACTGTCTATGCTGGCTTGGTCCTCTCTGGACTGCAGCATGCTCCCAGCCCGGTGTGATAGACCCTTTCTGTCAACCTTCCAGGCTGTCTTGGGCTGGAGATTTGTCTCACTCTGTTATTTTGTGAGTTCTGCAGCTCTAGAATTTGTTTAGAGTCACTTTTTTTACAGTTATTTGGAGGGGGCCGGGGGGAGAGCTCAAGCAGGTCCCGGCTTTTACTCTGCCATTCCCCCCACCCCCTCATTCTGAACTTCTTTAGTGCAGGTATTGATTTTTGCCTTTTTCTCTATCTCCATTTCTTAGCACAGTGTTTGACATACGATAGTTGATTCAACTTGTTAACTACATCATTTTGACTATTGAATAGATTACCTGATGGAGAATAATGTGAAGTATGGGGGATCTTGAATGTCAAGTTAAAGAGTTTCATTTTTATATTCAGTAGCCAATGGAAAGTCATTAAATAGATTTGAATTATTATATGGCATAATCAGAGCTCTTCATTAAGTAAATTAATACAGCCAGGTCCCAATTAGTGGGAATAATGAATCTCCTGAAGTGATTATTTGAATTTACACTGCATATTTCCACTGGGCTGGAACCAGTTACTATATTTTACATAATTAAACTTTGAATAATGTGAATTTGAATTCATAGGATCACTTTAGGGGATTCATTATTTGCACAAATGGGGACCTAACTATACTCTTGTGGAATGTAGGATGTATGTAGTGTCTGTCGTATCCTTAAGAAGGGAGAGATAATGATGAGAGTATATGCTATTTTGGATCTTATTCTGATAATAGAAATGGTAGGATCCTTGAGGGGAGGTGATCTTACTGTCTTTGTGTGATGATGATAAAGGAAGGGAACATTGACATACTTTTACATACCTCAGATTTGAACAAAGTGGATTTCATAGTTCAAATAAAGAATAGGTAGAATCCCATAGCCTATAATTCTGTTTTGGGAGCTAGTTCAAAAATAAGCTTTTAAGAGTCACATTCTGCTTTGAAAGCCTTATTAATTCTGTTCAGTGAAATGACTAACTATGGTTCCAAAGGATCCACAATGAAACATGTTGCCTACTTCTGCTGATAGAGAGGTGACAGACTCATGGTGAGTATTGAGGCATAGCTTATGGCCAATGTAGGAATTTGTTTTGGTTGATTATGCATATTTGTTACAAGGGCTTTGTTTTTCCTTTTTTTATTGAAGTGGGAGGGAGAGATTAAATTTTTAATTGAAAGAATTATATTTATTAGTTAATTCTGGGGATACAAGCACAGAGGGTTTTAATAAAGAGAAGGGGAACTACGTACAGAGACAAATAATGTGTGCACCACAAGAAACTCATTGTGTAGCTCAGCTTTTACAGATGTACGAGCCTCCTATGTCTGTCCACGAACTTAGCCTTGATAAGTTTGGAAAGGCTCCTTGCTAAGTTGGCCTCTGGCTCAGGACTGTTTTGACAGGAATTCTCAGACCATCTGCTAGGCTGCATTGGATGAAGTAGGAGCCGCGTGGATGAAATCACCGATCCTTGGAAGTCCGTACACATGGAAGCAAGCCCAGGAAACTGTATTTGAATACAAAGAGTAATATAATATAGGATAAGAACGTCAGGCATGCTGAAGCCTACACTGAGCTGAGGCTTGCCGTGTATTTAGTAAGGGCAACAAAAAGGGCCTTTTAGTCACCATGGCAGGCAAAAAGGAGATCTTGGATGAAGTTGGACTGCTGTGTGTGGGAGTGAGTGGGAGGATGGTGGTGCCTTCTCCTTTTAGAATCACGTGGGGTAGATTTTGTTTTTACATGTCTGTATACATGAACCCTTCAGTAAAATGTAAGCTCCTGAAGGGCAGCACAATTTCACCTTAAATATAGGTCACTTAACTTGTGCGCATCTGTCCCCTGGAAAGTCTTCACAAAGTGGATTACTCTCTGGAAAATGTCTGTGCAACCCTAGTAGAAAGTCTTCTTTCTGTGCAATCATCCCTCTTTCATTTCCCCCTTTAAAACAGGAGAAACATTTTAAAAGTAGAGAGAGAAATAGATCACAAAAGACTATACTTGCTAGTAGAAAATTGGGCTGAGAGTAGGTCGACAGTGCAGAAAAAGGACATTTTCCCTCTTTCATCACTATTTTTACTTAAGAAAAGGTGATGTCTGAAGTCATCATCAAAGTAAAAAATGTTGGAAGAGTCTTGGGTTTCCTAGGAAAGAGAAAAATGGGAGCTTGAATTTAATTGACTGAAAACTGTATATCACGTGTTAGAGAGGTATCACTCAAGTGTATCTATCTAGTACAAAGAAATTGATAACATTCCACCCACATGCTGACTTGCTTAATGCTGTAAAAATTCTGTTAGGAGATTATAATGAAAGGGTTGCCCAAGAAGTAGTTCTTACCCCAACTGTCTAAAAATTCAAGCTTAGAGAGATAAGATCAAAGCCTAAGAAAATAGTAGATGCTTTTGCTATCCAATAATTTTGTTCATCCAGGTCAAAATGCAGTAGGAGCATACCACCCCAATTCTACTTCTACCCAAATTCTGGCTTGGCCCAAAAATGTGTCTCTTATTGGATGGATGTTGACAATCTGGAGGAAAGGGATCATAAAGAGGTCCTGCCTTGCCTTTTTGTCAAGTGTCTTCTTCACTCAATGACCCAACCCCAATCTCCACACACATAGAAAAATCTAGTCTTTACAACCCTTCTGTTCCTTCCTCTTTAAATTATACGGTCTGTTGCTATAATATTAACTCTGTAGAGTAACTCTCTTAAAACATACTCGGCACATCAGTTGCTTCAGGTTGCTTAAAAACTATTACTAAATTTTATTTAAAAGTCCTTTTCTTTGTTTTGGAGGCCAACTGAACTTTACATTACTTTTTCAAAAGTAATTTTTATTTAAAAATGAGACAGTATGTGAGCAGTAATATTGCCAAAGATTTTTCCTGAGGCCAGCTTTTAAGTACACAGGAATATGTGAGGATTTGAAAAACAAACTGAAAAAATCTCATGCCCTCTTGCTGAATGAAATTCTCTATTGAAATTGGTCTAAAAATAAGTAATGTTAAGCTATAAAATAAATATTAAGTGCTAATAATTCTGAAGAAAATAAAAGAAAAAACATAGTTATTGAAACAACATTTTTAAAATCAGTGTGAAAAAATGTCAGGAGTTTTGAAAGCACTTTGCAAACTTTAAAGGGCAAGATATGGATGGTTGTTTCAGGTGGAGACTACTATACCTTGGGGGGAGTTGCTACAGTACAGGGTCTGGTTCTGCCCTTTGCAGGATCAAGAAATGAATTTTATCAGTTTACTCAGTAGTGATTTTTCTGTGGGTTACTGATTCATACTAAAACTCGCATATATACCAAAATGCACATTTATGAGCTTTTAATAGAATATACATCCTTTTCCCACATAACAAATCCTCCAAATACCTGAAGATAATAGTTTTCTTTAGCTTATTAACATCCTCTTTTCCTTCAACTGATCCTTATGTAGCATAATTTGAAGTCCTCTTCTCCCTGCCACTCACCATCTGAGAAGTGCTCCTAAATGTGGCCCTCAAAACTGAATATAATACTGTTCTTAACCAGGGCAGAGTAGAGTCCCCTATAACATTTCTTCTAGTCCACATTTCTTTATCTGCTCATGAGATCAGAGGATCATAGATAGAATGTAAGGACTTGTGTTAGAATGTAAGCTAAGAAGAGAGTGCAGTGATTGCAGCCATGATAGTGACGTTTCAGGAAGCAAAAGTGAGTTCTTCTCTGCAAACGCTTTCTAACAGATCTAGAAAATGCACCAGACCTAATCCTGATGGGTGAAATCCAGAAAAAGTCACAGTGAGCTCTTTGTCCTGCCCAGGGTGGCATAGAGAAACATACAGAGAAGTCTTTGAACACTGGAAATGGGGTCATGCTGTACATTGTGAGAGAGCACTTATTTCAGTACACAGGAAGAGGCTATACTAAAACAAAAGGAGATCTCAGGCCCATATGGGACAGCCCTAGACTGTAACAGGGACAGGTGCCAGAGGTGCTGCTCAGAGGTTCACTCCTGCATGGAGTGAGAAGGGGGCATTGTGGGTAAGGAGGACCTGGGCTAACACAACCCCAAAGAAAGCAGCAAGAGGATAAGCCCAGAACTCTCCCCTGACTAGAAGTTTGGCAGAGCCCAACCCTAACATCATCTCTCAGGAAGAATAGGCAAGCAAACAAAATCTACCATAATGTACTAATGTGGTGACAGGGATATTCAAGATACAAATGCAGAAGAGAATGATTCCAAAACATCTACAAGCATTTCTTCAGAGGAAAACACAGTTTGGGCACAAACTCAAACTAAAATTCCTGTTCTTAAGAGATGAAGGAAAAGTTTAAGAAAATGGAATGTGAGTGCTTGAGGAGCAAAAGAAAAAGAAATTAAAACTATAGAACAGCAAATTGGAAAAGGAATGAACAGTTTGACAGGAGAGGTATGAAGCCTTCAACAAACTAGAAATATTAGAATGCACTAATCAGAAGCCATTGGCTCTATGAAACAACACAAAATACTAAAACAAGTTCAAGAGACTGAAAAAATAGGAGGAAATGTAAAATATCTCATAGCAAAAACAACTGACCTGGAAAACAAAGTAAGGAAAAAAATTGAATAATCATTGGACTCTTTAAACATCATGACCAAAAAAAAAAAATATAAGCCTAAATATCCTCATTGTAGATTCAGAGAAGTTTTAAAAGAAAACTGCACAGATCTCTTACAACCGGAATCCAACGTGCACATAAAAAGAATCCACTGGTATCCTAAAAGAAACTCCCAGGAACATCGTAGCCAAAACCCAGAAATTCCAGGTCAAAGAACAGTTACTGCAAGCAGTTAGGCAGTACCAAGGAGCCATAGTCAGGAATTTCTGATGATTTAGCAGCCACAACTATAAAGGAGCAGAGAACTTGGAATATAATATTCCAGAAGGCAAAGGATTTGGGCTTACAGTTAAGAACAACTTACCCAGAAAAATTTGAGTACAATGCTACAGGATCTTTGATGAAATAGAGGACTTAGAAACAATCGTAATGAATAGACCAGAGCTGTGGAAAAACTTTGAAGTACAAACACAGGAATGAAGAGATATTATAGTTCAAAGAAGTCATCCAATTAGACAAGGCCTACGAATGGTTCTTTTATGTTTTGGTGATATTAAAAGGATGAAAAGAAGGGGAAAGAAGAGGAATACACAGACATTATACAAATAAGGAAAAAGGGCTGGAGGGGAGTGGCTGACACTTGAATCTTATTCTCATCTGAACTAGTCAAGGAATAGTACACACACATACAATTGCATACAGGAATATATTTCATCAGTGAAATAGGAGGTGAGGGAAGGGGGAATTAGAAGAAGGGTAGAGTAAAAGAGGGATTGGTCCTAAGCAAAACTAACTCCAAAGGTGAACAGAAATATTTACAACTCTTTTTGATGTGACAAAGGATAGAAATCCGAGGGGATGCCTACAAATTAGGGGATGAAAGAACAAGTAATGGTACATAAATGTGATGGAATACTATTAAGCTGAACTAATCAGCTTAATGACCAACCAGGATTAGAGAATGAATTCCCTGAATGCCTTCCTTAAATGGTAGAGAGTTAGGGAAGAGATGTCCTATGCCTGTCTCCACCTTCTTCCCAACAGAGGGAGGGAGGGGTCCCTAGGGCAAGGGTACTGAGGAGGCTTGAGTTTCAGAATTCTTTCACCTTGTAGAATAATGAGTTTCTGGAGATCATGAAATACAGATCTTCAAGGTGGGAAGTAATGAGGTGAATTCCCTCCTTGCCTTCCTCAAACAAAAGGTTTGGGAGGGGCTCTCAGATATCCACCCTGCACCTTCTCCAACTGGATGGTCAGGATGGTCATATCTAATAACTTACCTTCAATTCAATAAAAATTTAATACAGGACGTTGTATAAGGAGCTGGTAAAGGTATGAAACTTTACTGGGACAGGTTTCCTGACCTCATTTAGCTTAAAATTTAATAAGGAGATAAGACATACCTAGAAAGCCAGGATAAATGATAGTGGGTGACCTTGGACTAGTCATTTAACTGTTCTAAGCCTTATTTTTCTCATTTGTAAAATGAAGTCTCTTTTAGTTCCAGATCTATATATACTCTCATGATGTTAAGAACATTAAAGAATTGCAAAACAAAGGTCTTCCTTTTAAAAAAAAATTAAGGAACATTACCAAATGAGGAAATTGACTACTGGCCTCTGGAAACTCTCAGTGATCCCATGCAGTATTTTGTTGTTCATGGATTACTTCTGAACTTTTTAATAAAAATGTTATATGCCAAATTGTATATTTCTCTTTTAGGGGGAAGTTTTTAGTTTTTTTTTTTTTTTTTAAGCGAGAAGTGGACAGGAGAAAGAGTCAGAGCACTCTGCTCCAATGAGTTATCAGGATTGAATCACCATTCAGTAATGTGCTACATAGTCCTGGACTATCCTGCACGCCTACATGAGCAAGTCAATGATGTCTTTGTTTCAGACTGTTGTGGAAGAATGTATGAGCTAATCGAATAGTGGCAGTTTAGTTCCATGGTTTTTATAAGATGGAGTAATTCTCAAAAGGTCCTAGACATTCCCTTCATCAAGTGGTGAAAATGAGCAGAAAATCCATTCTTTCTTCTTCCCTAGGAACCCATTCTGAAAATGTCACATGCCACTTACCCTTGTTATGAAAGAGAATGTTTAAATAGATGTTGCTTCACAATTTGTACATAGAATGGAAACTGGACATCTTCAAGCTTTGTTGGCTTAGCATTAAAAAATCAGAAGAAACAGCATGTGAATCCTTTGCTCTGGCATTGGGATTTATTCATCGTTTAAAATTGAACTAACTTCTACTGCCAGGTCTGTGTTCAGCACCACCTTACAAACATCTGGGTACTTAGGACTTTTCTGATTGAATAGGGAATGTTGGCAAGGATACTAACATGTTTTCCAGAAATTACTTTCTAAGATGTGTTTCCCAGAGCTTTCAAAAGGGAGGGTTGATTTTAGAGTTGGCTCTGTTTTACCAAACAAAAAGATAGTGTCTTGTGTTAATTATTAATGGAACACTAAAATTACAATTTAAATTTATAAATTTATATTGGCATCATCTTAATAAGATAATGCTTTGTTGAGAGATTATTTTTAAAATTTCGTTTTGTTCCACCTTGGAAATCAGACAAAAACCAGCACTTAAATCTTTTAGCCAAAAGACAGCCATTCTCCTGACCACCCTCACTATCCTATTTTAAACTCTAGACTATTTAGTTCAGAGGCAAGAATGCTACCAACTGTCACAGCAACATTCTAGAAATAGCCTAGGAGGGAAGGTTGGTGTGTTTAAGGAGGGTGCACCAAGCATAACCTGCCACACCCACACCCACACCCACACCCACATAATGTAGGGTCTCATCCCCAACCTGTTAGCCATTTGTACATTTTGTTTCCCCTAACTAGATTGTAAACTGCACTTTTGTTTTTGTGTCTCCACTATCTAGTACGAATTGGTCATTTCTTCTCTGGCTTCATTTACCTCCATCATTCTCTACTCTCGAATTGTTCTTTCTATTTCTGTCCTGCTTTTACAAAACCATTTGTCACCCCCATCATCTGCTTCTCTGCTTTTGCTCCTGGGCTGCTGAACACTGTAAAAGATCATAAAACAAAATTTGAGATAACTATAAATTAATGTTTTCTAATCTCAACTGAGCCTTCATTTCAAAGCAATCGTTTTATCTTTGACTTTATAACACAGTATTGTTTTAAATATTCTCTCTTTAAGCCCTCAACTCTGGCTCTCCTACTACCTCTCTCAGTAGATAATCCCTGTTTCCTACTTAACTGAGAAGATTGAGGCCATCTGTTGAAATATCAGAAGCATCTACTACAAACTAGGCTTGAGGATACAAAAAAATAAAAATGTTATATATTCCTTGCCCTTGCAGAGCTTACATGCTGTATTGTGAGCTGTCTTAATTTTTTGCATTCCACACTTAAATTTCACAGTATCCTAATTCATCCTTTTCTCCAATCTGAGAGAGCCCTGCTCTTTGCCCTTGATTCCTATTTGTTCCCTGAATCATATTTTCCCTCTGCTCCCCTTTCTTTTTAAAGCAAATGAAGACTGTAGTTAGCCTCAAATGGAATGAAGTTGTTCAGTTCCCTCCCCACAGTAGCCAAAGAGATGCCCTTCCTGCTCAATACATTGCTTTCTCTGATACCTTTTTCTGAATCCATTATTTCCTTGCTTGAGAAGTGTTTTAGTCTTCTTAAAATGTTTTTACCTGTGTACTTGCCACTAATTTGGCAGCACTGAAGACATCTATATCAGCCCAGCCCCAGAGGTCAATGTTACATTAAGAGATTATTTGATAAGGCTGTAGTAAGAGTCATCCTTCAGATTTCTGGAGTGTAACACTATATGTTTTTTGTAGAGATCATAGAGGGTGATCAGTAAGGATTTATTAACTACCTATTACGCACCAGGTTCTATGTTAGGCACTGAGGATATAAAGGCAAAAATGAAATAGTCCCTGTCCTCAGGAAGCTTATATTCTATTGTGAAAGATACACATATGTGTAAAATACATACAAAATAAAAATACATGTAAACAAGACAAAAGCATTAGGGGAACAAATTAAAATAAGATAGGAGATAAAAGAATGGAAATAAGAAGGAAATAAAATGTCAGTTATATTTTTAAAAAAACATGGCATGAAAAATCTTGAGGCTAGTGGAATAGCGAAGCTATGAGAGGCTGAATTTTTGTATCACATGTAGATTTTAAATGTGTCATCACTTAAAAACCACAAGTTCATGTTAGTTTCCTATTTTCTTAGTATTCAGTGTTTTATGCACTTTCTCCTCTTTACCTAATCTTAGTGGAGTCCTTTCTTCTTACAAACAACACCCTCTTTGTAATTCATAAACTTAAATAAAAGTTAAATATCAAAGGCTTTTTTTCTTCCTTAAATTCCTACAACCATCCTGCCCAATTACTCTCAATATTTCTTTTATCTAACTGGTCCTTGGATAGTGGAGCATAAGGTGATGATTGAGATGGGGCCTTTGAATATGCCTAAGAATTAGGATCATTGGTCAAGATGTAATTTTGTGTCTAATTTTGCTTTCACGTAATCTTTTTCTTCCTCTCCTGTTTTTTACATGTGGTATAACTACCACCTTAAGAATTACAAGGAAATTGAAGTGCAGATTTGAGAAGAGGGTGAGAGGAATTAGTGTAGTTGGGTAGGATGAAGTACCATGAAGCAAGAGAGAGACTATTATTGGTATTTCTTATGCATTAGAGTCTTGATGTGAAATAAAACACTTTTATTTCATGTATCTCCACTCATTTACTAAAAATTGAAACTCTGTTACTTAAAGAATTTCCTTTGAATGTAAAATATAATGAATTCAATTCAACAAACATTCATTAAACGTCTACTGTGTGCCAATTAATATTCTAGGTGCTGGAGTTCAAAGACCATCCCCCCTTTCCCCCCAAAACAGTCCCTGCCCTCAGGGAGCTTACAGTTCTAGTATGCCAGAAGCAGCTAGGTGATACAGCAGATAAAGTGCTGGGCCTGGAGACCGGAAGACATTATCAATCACCACGGTCATCATTTGCAGTTGTATAGCACTGACTTTGTGCCAGGCTTCATGCTAAGCACGTGACGGATATTATCTCATTTTATCCTGATAACACTAGGAGGTGCTATTATTATAATATTTCCATTTTACAGTTGAAGAAACTGAGGCAAACGGGTTAAGTGACTCACTTCTTCAGACCTCAGTTTGAGTCTCGCCATATACACTGTGTGATCTGGGGCAGGTCACTTAGCCTCTGCTTCATATGACTCTTGGGTCACATTCTCCTCCTGGGTACTCTTCTTCTTTTTAGGATTTTTGGGTATTTCTTTGCTATTGACTGCTGCTTCTCAGTCTGTTTGCTGGATTATCATCCATATTATGCCCCCAACTGTGCTTGGCCCTGGACACGACTTCTTTTCTCTCTCCTGATTACCTTATTTGCCTACCATGGATTTAATTAGGATTTCTATGCAGATAACTTTCAGATCTTTATCTCTAACCCCTAGTCTTTCCTCAGGCTTTAGTACTACACAACCAGTTACCTTTTGGACACTTCAAACTGGATATTCTGGAGATATTTCCCAAACAGAACTTAATAGCTTTTTCCTCCAACCCACCTTCTTCCAAACAGTGTTCTTTCTGTTGAAGACACTACCATTTATCTGTCTCCCTATCTCCTGTCTTTGTGCCTTTGCTTTGGAATTCCACACCTGGAATGCTTTCCTTCCTCCACACCTTCTAGAATCCCTTTTCCCCTTCTAGGTATCTCTCAAGCACCACTTTCTACAGAAAGCCTTTTCTTGATCCCTTTACCGGCCAGTGCCCTCCATTTCAAACTCCCTTGTATTTCATGACTTTATATCCATTTACATTTATTCAGTATATATCTATCTGTGTCTTTGCCTTCATTAGAATATAACCACTAAATTAGAGATTGCCTCATTCATTGTATTTGGATCCCCAGCCCTAGCACTGTACAAGGTATATAGTAGGCATTTAACAAATACTTATTGACAGATTGAGAGTAGGGATTGTTTTATTTTTTATATTTATATCTCTGGTATCTAGATAGTGCCTAGTTCATAGTACTTACTTATAAATACTTGTTGATTGATTAAACTTTCTACACCAAAATGCATCATTTCAGCTTTAACAGTGCCCCCAGAGCAATTAATTTCTTTTAATAGGCTTTTGATCAGTTAGTTGTATATTATAGTAACTCAGTTAACCTTGAATCAAAATTTTAACTAAGCACTTGTGGATCTAGGACTGTGCTAGTTTACTTATTGATAAAATAAAAGGTAATTATTGTCCCTGTCCTTGAAAAGATTAGAGTTTTGTTGGGAGAAAACATATTCCAAAGAGGAAACAACACAAAATAATAAATCAGATTATTATTTTTTTTGGCTTTTTGGAGGAGGAAGGCAGGGCAGTTGGGGTTAGTGACTTGCCCAAGGTCACATGGCGTGTGTGTGTGTGTGTGTGTGTGTGTGTGTGTGTGTGTGTGTGTGTGTGTGTGTGTGAGAGAGAGAGAGAGAGAGAGAGAGAGAGAGAGAGAAGTGTCTGAGGCTGGATTTGAACTCAGGTCCTCCTGACTCCAGGGCCACAGCTCTATTCACTGCACTACCTAGCCACCCCAATAAATCAGATATTTAATAGGACATTTCAAGTAAGGGCTATTAGGAACTCAGAATAGAAATCAATGTGGATTAGAATAGTTGGCTAGGACTTGTAGTAGGAGATGGATCCTGAGCTAAAACTTGAAAGATGAGTAGAATTTAGATAGAAGTGAGGGAATGTCATTGTTTCATATGGAATGAAATGAGAAAAGAAAAGGAGATAGTATTTTTGGGTTAAAGATTGAAGATACGTGAAGAAGGGCCCAGATGTGGTAGCCCATGCCTGGGATCCCTGACCCTCAGCCTTTCCTAGGGAGGCTGAGACTGGTATATCATTGAGCTGGGCAGCTCTGAGATATGCAGTAGGGCTAAAGCTAATGGATCAGGTGTGAACACTAAGGCCATCACCAATATGGTGAGCCTCTAGACCAGGCTGCCTAAGAAGAAGGGAACTGGCCTAGGTCAAAGCTTCTTTAGATGTTAGTTATCAGTGGGATTGCTGTTTTGTTTCCAGCTTGGACAAAATAGGGACACTCAATGTCCCCAGCCTCTTTCTCCCCACTTCCCCAAAAAGAGGAAGGGGGGGGGGTAGTTAGAATATCTGAAGCAAGATAATAGTAACGTTGCAGAGTTTTAAGAAAGTTTTGGATGGGTGAAAAATACAACTTGATTTTGGAGAACTTTAAATTGAATTAAGTTTGATGACTATATTTGACCTTAAATTTTATTCTCATTTTATTAATTTATTTGACGTTAAATTTTGTGCCAGCTTGAAAAGTTTTAACTAGATTTTCTTGTTAATAGGTAAATTAATATATATGCTTGCATGGGTGCTAGAATGATGAAGGTGAATGATAGGTAGACTGTTCTCTAGCTCCTTCCCAGCTCCCCCTGGACTGAGGCATTCCTGAGGGAATTAATGACTGTTGGGGGAGGGGGTACCAGACTTCTGGCAGAGTATCAGAGGGAAAGAGAAAGAGACTTGCTCTTACTCCAGAATGTAAATAGAAAGGTGGACGACATTCCATTGTGGATGAATGGGAAATCTTTCTGTGGAATGAGAACTGTAAAGCTTTACATCTGTTTTAAGGTTGAGAAATGATGAATTATTGGATATTATTTCTTCTTATTCTGCTTCTAAGTGTTTAGACAAAAGATTGAAAACAAAGAATGGGAAATATTTTCAAAGTCTGAGAAATTTACATTCTTGGGCTGTGTGTATAATTTGTAGTTCAGGTCTTCTCTTCTGCATCAGTTTGAGAGAAAATTTCCTCAGTGACTGTAAGTACAGAGTTATGGGTTGATTGAATAATGGTTTTGATCTTGCCTATTTAGGACTTCTATTGGTATTTTGTTCAAGTAGCAGTTACCAAGTTGGCTCTATCATAGAAAAATAATCTTCTTGTAATAAGTCACTAGAGTGAGCAAAAAACCTTCCTCTAACAATACCAGTTATATTAACGTAGTCTTAGAAATTCTGATGAATAGTTTGATTTATATTACAGATCAGGGACCTGGGGGCTGCAACAAGTCTAGGCTTAACCTGTGTTGGGTGGAGGGAGGTGGAAAGGGCAAACTGACTTCTGAAGCTTAGTTTGAAGGGAGTTCATTTCCATTGCACAACACACAAATTGAGGGGATGAAAAATGAAGAAAGGGAAGCATTAGCTTATACTTATCTCATGAAGGCATCTGCTCACAATCAGGCACTTGTAGAGAGAGTGCCAGTTGGCGGGGGTTTTCGGGATGTAAATTGTCCATCCGCTCAGAAGAGCAAAAGTACAAGGAACCCTTGTATAGGGGATGAATTCTTAGTCCAGGAATAAGAAAGGGAAGTTTTTTCATAGAGATTTAAATGACATTTACTTGTGTTTTCTACTCTATTTACAGTTTTCAGCATGCCATTTCCCCTGATATCTCTGCTGCTATCACAATATGAGTATCTTGATTAATAAGTTTTCCTTATTTTCTTTGCTATTACAACTTATTAAGCATCCACTGGGGGAAAAATGAAGGAGGGAGTTTGGGAACAATAATTTTTTTTCAGTAGTGTCTTGCAAACCGTTTGTTCAATTTTGTTTTTCTCATCCTTGACTTGTGTAATTCTTCCTGCTGTTTAAAAATTTAAGTTTCTGAAATTAATCAAGTTCTTTATTTTTTCTCTCTGCCCTCTCCTTGGTTAACAGCTAGTCTTTTCACCTTATTTACCATGGAGGGGAGGGGAGAGAAGGGAAAATGTTTTTTCCTGTGGAGCTCTGAAATAAGTTAATAAGCTGGCATTACAGGTGCCAAATACCCTCTAGTCATTATTGATGACTTTGAATAGATGCACCACATACAGTAATCTCTTTCGTATTTGTCCTTGGAATAAAGGTTAGATATCTGGAGGCGGCATCTAATATCAATGCCCTTTGGAAGGAGGTTAAAGGGATGCTCCAGGAGAACATTTTATTTTATGGTGCCCTGACACGTTTTGAGCAGAGAAAATGTAAGTTGAAGTCAGGCAGTGAGTCTAAAACTCCATATTTAGGCTCTATTTATTAGTTGTAAGGATAACCCAACCCACATAGGTCAGGTGCAAACTTCATTCTGAGAGAGTTTGAACTCTAGAACCTCACGTCTAGACTTCTAAGTGTTCTTGTAATTCTTTAGTTATACATATCTCAGATGGCTTGTATTTTCCTTATAAGCCCTCCCCCCTTTAAAACATTAATTTTTAAATAAATAGCTAGAATTTCTACCTTGAAAAGTAACTATTTCTATATTACCTTCTAATCAAGAGAATGTAACTATGTCCTCCCAGTAAATGCAGAAAGTTCCTGACACAGAACAGAGTTAAACAAGTTGTGGCTTCTGGAAAGAGAAAAGATAATCTTCTTATCTTTTAAAAAATATACTGAAGCAGAATTTAATTCTTCTTCACTTGTCAGTATTTTATTAAATATAACAAAAGAGCTGGGATGTGTATAATGCTTTGAGGTTTGTAAAGTGCTTTAAAAGTATCTCATTTGATCCTCACAACTACTTGGAGGGGGGAGAAAGAGATTCTATTATCCCCATTTTACAGATGTGGAAACTGAGGTAGACAGGTTAAGTGACTCGCCCAGGGTCAAACAGCTAGTAAATCAGTGATTCTGGATTTGAACTCAAGTCTTCCTGACTCCACATCTGGCACTTTATCCACTGTACTACTGTACATATAATGATTGTTTAATTTAAAATAATTGTCTGGTGGAAGGAGGAGGCAGGGGCAGAATGACAAGTTCAAGCCATAGAGAATGATCATTGATCAGTGCTTCTGATTCACTATTGATCAGTGATCATTGATTACATCTACAAGAAAATCCACAAAATTGTAAACTTGGAAAGGAAGTGAAAAGGCATCTGGTCTAAACTGTACATGAACAGGAATCTTCTCTTAGAGCAGAAGTTTCAGCTTCTGCTCTAAGACCTCCCAGGAACCCCCAAGTTTTTGAAAGCAGCCCATTCCATTTTAGGAAGTAGAATTAGGTGTTAATTTGAATATTTAAGGGATCTTTGATTTTTGGAAGATGTGTTGGGTACTCCCTTCACTGACACGGATCACAGCTTTTCTATGATTTAATTAGATGTTCTTTTACAGCTGTGTGATTGAAAAAAATATTATTGGTAGCCCACTTAGTAATGGGTTTCACTAACCTCATTCTCTTCCTTAGAAAATAGCTCACATAATCCGTTCTCTGGCTGCTACTCCAAGCTTTTTTAGTTGGATAGGACCCACCGAAGTTTGAGCCACATTTGCGTAGCCTTTCAGAGATTCGTAATAGGGGAAGGCCTGAGAAAAGTGTTCTTCACATGAAGCCTAAAATTTGTATGTCTGAACCTTTGCTGCTACTTCTGAGCCTTTGCTCCTGCTTTGGGCCTCTGGAGCCCAGCAAAGCCAGGCTCCTCCCTCTTTCACATGGTAGCGCTTCAGATACTTCAAGTTTTCTTCCCCTCCAGGCTTTCAGTTCCTTGATCTTTCCCAGCCTGCTCTCTAGGTATCTCAACATCCTGCTTGGTCTTTTCTAGATGAGTTTGAGCTTGTCAATGCCCTTCATAAAGTAGCAGTGCCCAGAATTTAACTTCCTATATGAGATGATGACCTCCTTTCTATACTCTTGCGTTTTTGTTAATACTGCCTAACATTTCATTAGGCTTTTGGATAGCCTAAGACCTTAAGACTTGTATATTTACAGTGCATTGAAATGCCCAAGTCATTTTCACACTGACTTTATCTGGCAAAGATCTCTCCCCTGCCACGTGTTCTCCCCAATACTTGTAACATTATTTGTTTGTTTAAAACTTGAATAAATATATCTTCGGTAGATCCCACACGTTATTCTTACCTGTTGTATCTTAACAGTGAAATATATTCCTAGAAAGAACTGATTTACAGGGACATTGTGGTTTCATTGCTTTTGGTTTCTTTGTTTCATATTTTTTATATTATGCTTGAGTTGTTTATTTTCTTCATGTAGGTCCCTTAAACCTCACAAGTCATTCAGTGAATTAGCAGAGTGAGTGAGATTGCTTCTGGGTCATCTTTTTGAGTTTGACTGAGTGGGAGTGAATGCTGGCTTCATTCATTTAGCTGTGTCCCAGGATTTCAGGCATATTTGACCTACTGGCCTGATTTTGAAGGTACTGGAATCAGAATATTTTAAGCGTGGGTTTTATCTTCTGAAGTACACATCCCATGGAGTCTTTCTTGAGGTTATGTCATTTGTGGAGGTTTTTTCCTCAGTGATTCCTTTCAGGCAAGTGTTATTGGTAAAACAGCAAAAATGTACAAAAAACATAAGTTTATTAAATTGTTCTGGTATTAAAGCAACTGTAAGACTATAATAGTAGTTTTAATATGTGTGTCTATTGTCAGATTGTTTTGATTGCTCATAAAAATTCTCTCATATGACTCTTTCATTAACTCGCTGTAATCAGTTAACTGACTATTGGGTAATTAATTTTGTTGTAAAAGTACATTAAATGCTTTGCTTTTGCAATTGAATAAATTGAAAAAAGAATTCTGTTCAGTAGAATTGTCATGCTGTGCTCCATCTGGAATGCATAAAAATATAATTTGTAAGAAGTGACTATTCTTGCTTTAAATTAGGAAAAACGATTTCACACTTAGACTGATTCAAAAATGAAAAAGGTTGTATCACTTGATAGTGAGTTAACCTTTTCTCAAATCTTTAAGTGGAGGCTGGATGGATACTTGTTAATGTTGTAAATAGTATTATCTATAACTTGGATTAAATGATCTGAGATTTTTTGATTCTATGATTACTTTTCCATTGATGATTAATTGAGTTACCCAACATCTTCCACTGTGTGTGTGTGTGTGTGTGCGTGCGTGCGCGAGTGCACGCACATGTGCATGAGCTAAAAATGGATGTGACCTGAATATTAAAGACTACACACACCATTAAAAAAAATGAAAAGAACATTGCATTAGATAAATCCTCACTTCAAACCTGGACTCTCATTTGTGAGACATTTCTTTGTAGCTTTACCATTTACTATTAGCTTGGTGTTGAGTATCCTAGAAAGACTAGATCTTCCACATCTTTGAAGTTTATATAATAAAAGAGACAGATGAGTGACTAGAGATGATCTACTCAAACCCTCCCATTTTAGAGGTCAGGAAACTGAGGGTCAGAACGCTTAAGTATTTGTCCAAGGTTACACAACTAGTAATAATAATAACTGACATTTATATAGTGCTTAATTTAAAAAAAAAATGCTTCATCTCCATTACCTCATTTGATCCCAATAGATATTTATTAGTATTACCTTTATTTTTTAGTTGAGGAGATTAAAGCTTGGAGAGGGTTAAACTTTTAAGATTGGTAAATTTCCAAATAATCTTCAAAGAACTAAGCATGTTCCTGAACAGTGAATCAGAAATCACAAATTGCTTTCATATTCCTCTGAAGTGTTTATAAATTTAGAACTTGTCTTTGATTGAAAACGTACTGCCTTTCACTTTGCTGCTTTTCTATTTTTTAGTGACATGTTTTGAGTTTTCCAGCAGTTTTGTTGGGTCATCCACTTACACTCAGATTGCCATATAACCAAAAGCTCAAATTTGCAAATTAAATAGTATGTGTACTTTCAGTGTTTGTTCTTGTTCAGTCCTGTCTGACTCTTCATGACCACATTTTGAGTTTTCTTAGCAGAGATACTGGAGTGGTTTGCCATTTCCTTCTCTGGCTCACTTTACAGATGAAGAAAGTGAGGCAAACAGATGACTTTCCCAGGGTCGCATAGCTACTAAGTGTCTGAGGTCACATTCGAACTCATGAAGATGAGTCTTCCTGACTCAAGGCCTAGCACTCTGTCCACTGCACCACCTAGCTTCCTGTACCCTCAGTGTTGTGCAGTGGAGAGAATTCTAGGCTTGGGATCAGAAAGATCTGGCTTCAAATTTCTCTTGCATTGTGTAGTTGTGTGATCATAATCAAGTCATTTAACCTCTATAGAGCCTCAGTTTCCTCATCTGTAAAATGGTGTTAATAATAGCTATCAGAGGTACCTCACAGCTATTTTGAGGCTCAGATGATACAATATCTATAAAACACTTATCCTCTAGCCTTTGTTTTCTGGCCTCTAAGGGATATCCCCAGTTACCTAGTGACTGATTTTTCTTTCATGGCCATTGTTGTGAAACCTTGCTAAATAAAGCCTTTTTGAAAATCTGAAACGTTAGCTGGGTGGTACAGTGGTTATTGAGTGGTCAGCCTGGAGTCAAGTAGACCTGAATTCAAATTTGGCCTTCGATGCTTTCTACCTTTGTGACCCTGGGCAAGTCAGCTAATGTCTGCTTCAGTTTCCATATTTGTGAAATGAGGATCATAGCACCTGCTTACCAGGGTTGTGAAGATCAGATGAGATAATAATTGCAAAGCTCAGTGCCCAGCTCATTGTAAGCACCATCTACATGTTAGTTATCATCGTTATTATTTACCATTCAGGCGCATACTGCATTATAATACAGTATGAGACAGCCACTACAATCTTGGAACCTCTGGGCTTTCCCCCTTCAGAGTAAAAATAATCATGGCATGTATCTTAGCTGTCATTGACACACTATACAATTAGGGAAGCAGGAAGTATTGTGCATTCCACTTGAAAAGGAACTGTTGTTGAAGTCTGTTGCTGCTTCTTACTTCTTCCAAAATTCTGTCTCTTTTGTACCGTTTTAATTACAGAGTGAAGTCTAGAATTTTTCCTCACTCCAGAAAAGATATTCTTGCAAGAGCTTTTTGTGATTCTTCCTTCACTCTGTTCAGCCTTCAGGTGATTAGTAACATTGCAACTTGCACTAGAGAGCCTAGATGAGAGGATAGAGCCAACAGCGACTTTTAAACCACTCAACTGTACCTTATCTGTACTCTTGCCTATACATTTGTGTCTGCTTCAGGATCCTGTATTTAGCATTGATTTGACTTGAGATTTTTTTCTGTTAAGGGTCTGTGTTTGTGTTGTATGTGTTTTATGTACACAGTGTCTGCTGAATTGAAACAATAACAGCTGGTATGCAGCTGTAAATATTATTCTGGCAGTTCTTCTGTAAGTCAGCTAGTTGTACCAAGAAAGTTGGAAACTTTTTGAGAGTGTTTTTCCATGATTACTATTAACTATTTAAAAGACCACATAATAGTCTGAACAGCTCATCGTCACTTTATTTTATTTCCCACTAATATAGTTTTATAGTGTAAGAGTTTGTCATCTCCAAGTCGTCTCACTACAGGAAAGCTAGCTACATCATTGAGGGTGTTTGGTGAGAACGATAGTAAATGAGAGAGTCCCAGTTTGACACTGTCTTAAGTCATAGTGTCCTAATTTTCTTAATCTGGGACAAGGAAAGACACATTGTCTGAAATTCTGTTTAAAACAACAACAGCAACAACAATGAATAGCCGTTGTTATTCAGTACAGAATTGGAGTGGTAGTTGTTTCACTAGACCCTCATGGAATTCCTCAGAACTAGAAACAACAGAGAAGTATTTATGTGCCTGAGCAACCAGCCCTTGAAGATAATCGTGAGACTGGAGACCTTTCTTTCCTACACAAGGAAATTAAAAAGGCTTCATTGTGTAGGAGATTTAAGAATAATTTTTCGGGGAAAAAATTTTTTTGGCACTTTATGAACAAAGGCTGAATTCTCATTGTTAATTTTTAGGCTTTCTTATTGTCTGTCCTACATTTCTCCAGCTTAAGTTGCATCCTTCAGAGCAGGAAGTGTTGCTTAAGTTTTTGGTGCTTCTTTTCTAAACATCTGCCCTTCAATTTTTGTTCATGAAAGGTATGGTGTATACCCCAAAGCAAAAAATGTAGTATAACATTGAGAAATGAAATATTTTCTTGAGTGTGTGACTCCATACTTTGTGAATATGGAGTGAGAAGTAAAAATGTCCTAGGTATTGAAACCCAATAGGGGGGATTATTTGTTGATTTAAGCTAAATGTCTTAGATTTCTTTGCCTTGTCCCTGAAGATAGAAGCAGTATGTTGGGGGGTTTTT
Source organism: Pseudochirops corinnae (assembly GCA_028646515.1). NCBI lineage: Eukaryota > Metazoa > Chordata > Mammalia > Diprotodontia > Pseudocheiridae > Pseudochirops > Pseudochirops corinnae. The sequence continues at coordinate 302,052,621 of CM053586.1, read as the reverse complement.
GTTTGTGGTGTTGTTTTTGGTTTATGATCTAGCAGCATTGCTTGTTGAAATTTTATGTCTTGTTTCAAACAAGTTCAGGAAAAGCATCTACCTTAGACTTTGCTCTCTTTGGGTAGTATCGTGGGAAAAGCAATGGAGACCTGCTTTCTAATCCTGGACTCCAACATACAAACTAGCTATGTGACTTTGGTCAAATAATTTTCTTATTCTGTACAGTCCAGAGGACATTATGATAGTTGCCTAGCATTCATTTTAACTTCTGAACTGCCTCTCTTTAAAGCAGGACCACATTTTATCTGGGACCAATCCATGTACGTAAGAAATGAAGCACTTCCTAAGGTTTAAAAATCTCAATGTAACAGTATAGAAGCTTAATCAATACCTGTAGAGGTGGCCTTAAGTTGTAACAGTGAATTTAGAAAGAAAAAGAGAAGGACCTAGGGCAGAGTCTTGGGAAACACACCTAATTGGTGGGCATGATATAAAAGAATGAATGAATTAGTTTAAGAAAAATCCTATATTAAGTGCTTATTATGTGCCAGTCAGTTCCTGTACTCAGCAAGTTTACATTCTTACACATATCAAACCCCAGTTTCAATTGAAAACCCCAAAGCCCCAAACCAGAGTTTGTTCTAAGAAAGAGGCAAAAATTAGGTTGGGTCCACATTTGTATTTTTCTCAAGCTGGCTCAATTTGTGGGTAAAGGGTTATATTCCCTTCTAAAAGTAGGTGTTCCCAAGGGGTGCCAATCAGCTGTGATTGGTCAACACACTGGGAAGTGGGCTATTAAAATAAGATCTTGTGTACATGACTTAGGTCACTTTATTTTGGTCAGTGGGAGCTGCTATCATCCCAACATTTGGGCAGAGGAAATACCTGTTCTATTTGACCAGCCTCCCATCATACCAGACCACTCCTAGTCTTGGGCTGTCAAGGCAAAAGAATCTGTCTCCATTTAAGCATCTTCTAATGCAGTCTGGTTTTCAGTAATGTCCTTGTGAAGAACTTTAGAGAGAGAGGAGACTTGGAGCTCTGAGTCTAGAAAATTTTTCACATAAGGAAAGACAGCATATAGAGTTGGGGAAAGGGCAGTGGGAAGCAACCTGATTTGGAAATGTGCAGGAATAATCATAGATGAAGGTCTAGCAAAAGAGACTGAGGAATGTTCCGATAGGTAGGAAGAGAATTAAGGTAGAACAGATTTGTGAAAATTCAGAGAAAATAGAATATCCAGAAGGGGGGGAATGATAAAACAGTATCGAATGCTGCAGAGAAACCAAGAAATATATAGATTGAGAAAAGGTCATTAGACTTATTAATTAATAAATTATAAATAATTTTGGTGAGAGCAACTTCAGTAAGGAGAGTTATAGGACAATATTGATTATGATGGGGTTTAGTGAGGAGTTTTTTGAGATAGGAGGAGACTTGTACATGTTATAAACAACAAGGCAGGAGCTAGTAGATAGATAAGGATTGAAGATTAAAGAGAGAGGGGGTGATGGAGGAGCCAGCAATCTATTGGAGGAGGAGGAGATAGGACCAATGGTATGTGTAGAGGAATTGACCTTGACAAACAGGCCACCTCATCATCAGAGATTATTAGGAAGAGGAGTGGTGGAGGAGGATGTGAGAGGAATGGGAGATGCAGAAGAGTGAGGAAATTCCCCAAATGACATATGCTCAGTGACGTCCCAGGCAGAGAGGAGACCCACTTCAGTGAGGAGAGATGAGAATGGTGGTGAATGGGGCAGGATGTGCTGCTGCACTGAGGATCCAGTTGAAATTAGCCAGCACAGAATTGTGTTGGACCCTTCAGGACAGGGACTGCCATTTGCCTCCTTTTATTTCTGGCATAAAAGCTGTCCTTCATTTTGAAGAGGACCAGTGACATCAGAGGGTGATGACTTGCACATGGATTGGATTCAGGTGAGACAAAATTGCACAGTTGATCATTCTCACCCTCTCTTTCAGAGTCATTGAAGTCACATGGCAAGACAAAAGTCAGTACTACTGGCCTGGGATGCTGTGGATGACATTGGTGTCTTTGATGTCCAACCAAACTCTTCAACTACTGCTTTAACCACTTTCATGGCCTTTGGAAAAAATTGTTCTCATTTGACCATTCTGCCAGGGAATTCTTAAATACTTGGGGTAGACATTCCCCTAACTCACTGACAGGTTTGCAACCTATTACCCTCAACCTAGTTTAGCCCACCTACTGAGAAAGTGTATGGAGTGTTCAGGGAGGACTAGGACCTCTGCTTGAGGGCTTGCCTAGCCTTTTTCAGGGCTGCTCGTCCACCTTTGGTGTTCAGCTTTCATCCACCTCTCACCTGTGACTCCAAGAAGCTGTAGCATGTTGTAGCTCCAGTGCAACATTCAGGCCAGCATAATTCTGAATCACAAAATATAATGGACTTGCCACATGGAAGACAGAACCAAAACATTTATTTAAACACCAGAAAGCTGAATCCCAAAGCCAAATCCATCAGAGCAGCAAAGAAGTTGATACATAATAACAATGCAGAGGGTACCGCCATCCCCAAGTCTTCCCCCTGCTAGGGCCTTCTTACAAATGAATACTCACAGCTCGCTGCCTGCTTCCTCTCTCTCCCTCAGCTCTAACTGCTCCACCTGTTCAGCAGGCTTCTCCCACTACAGGCTTCATGTGAGTCAAACTCATGTGATTTAGGCTTCCATATGACTTAAGCAGGTCACATGGGCCTATTCATGGATGGGAAAGATCTTCCCGTTAAGCAAAAATACATCACCATTACACATGTGCAGCCAACACATACCCAGTAAAAAAAGTCACTTAATAAATGTTCATTGATTGATTTTTGGGATTTCTTCGAGATTAGATCTACAGTGTATTAGTAGAAACAAATGAGGCAGATAGTTGGAGTAATCCAGGGTTGATATTTAGTAAGGTATTGGCAGCAGGAACACAAGATAGCAGTAACTCTCCATTACCTATGGGGTCCACACTTCTTACCTTCTTATACGAGGCCATCTGTGATTGGACTGCTTACCTACACAGTCCTATACAAGGCTATCTGTAATTGGACTGCTTACCTGCATAGTCCTATTCTTACTATTCTTTAAACTATTTCCTCTGTTCTAGTGAGACACACCTTCCCATTCATACCAGGTTCTTGTTTACCCCCTTGACTTTTTTCATAGTATTGCTCTGGGTACCAGAAAATTTCTTTCTTCTCTGTTTGCCTAGATCTAACTCATTCTTCAAGGCCCTGCTCATATCTTGCCTCTTCCATGAGGTTTTCCTTTTTGATTGTACCTTTCGATGACCCCTCTCTCTCCTACATATTCCTATTACATGTACAGCTTATGCAGCATAATTCAGTGCTTAATGCTATCATATTTTATATTGTTTACTATTATTTCTTGAGTTTAGTCATGTCCCATGCTCTTGTATCCCATATTACTTCTCTAAACCTTTTATATCCTAGAGTGCATATAGCAGGTGATGGATAAGTACTTGTTGATGGATCATAATTTTTACTCAGGTATATTCATGGCAGATGGAGTAGATGACTTGAATAAATACAAGCTTAGAGCCAATCTTGTAGTTGGAACATTCCAATTTACTTATTTTTATCAGAATGGAGTTTGAAGTCCACGTTAGTTAAAAGCTAGTAGTACAATATGGACGTTTGGGCTGCTGTTGCCTAGTTTTTGTGTTAGCCTCATCTAGAGGGGTACAGTGAATAGAATAGACCTCAAAGCCAGGAAGACCTGGTTTTAAGAACTGCCTCTGATACATATTGGCCGTGTGACTCTGGGCAAGTCACCTGACCTCCCAGTGTCTGTCTAAGCAACTCTCTACAATTACAAGTAGTAAAGAAGGTGCCAGCTTTCCTTGGCAGAATATGTTTCCTCACTTGTGCATTGCCTCTATCAGTGGAATCTTAGGTCCTGGCCCTGCCCTCATTTTCTCTTAGGTTTTTTAAGATTCTGCCAGCTCTGATGGCACAAGTTCAGTATAGTGTGTGGTTGCTGCTGTCAGCCATATTAGTTTGACTTTTCCTTCTTTGGACAGATAAAGCATTGATCTATTGTTGGTGAAATAGCATATGGAAGTTTTATATTCTTGGGTAAGAGGGGATATTTTTTAATGAAAAAAGCCTTCTCAAACAGTCTGTTCCATGTAGCTGCATGCACCCCTGAAATCTTCACAGGAACATATAGAACTATTTCACTCAGAAAATCAATGCTGGAATTTTTTTTTCATTTGTTCATTTTGTTCAACAGAAAGTTCATCAAGTTGCTTCATTTTTGAATGGTCTGTCAAAATGGCATTGATGTTATTATTCTGGGCATTAGGGAAAGGGAACTTAGGGAAGACACTGCTTGCATTGCATTCACTACAGTGTGACACTACTTTTGTGTCTGGTCTGGGCAAAATCAGAGAGAATGAAGGTTGAATGAAAGGTTGTGTAGCCACAATATTTTAGAAGGAAATAAATATTCCATAGAGTTTAAGTAAGTGCATGGTTTTTGTATGATGTCCCTTGACTACCTGGATAAATGTGACAGTTCATAGTCTTATAAATTGAAAACTGGAAGGAACTCTTTTTTTTTTTTTTTTAAGAGACCATTGGGTTCAACCCCATCATTTTACAGATGAGGGAACTGCAACCCTGAGAGGTTAAGTGATTTTACCAAGGTCATAGAAAGAGCTAGAGGTAAGGTAAAATTTGAACCCACGTCCTCTTGACACCAGAGCCCGTTAGTTCTTTTTCCATTATACTGCAGGGCCTCCAAGCCCAGTTTTTGGCTTTAGGGAAAAGACTCTTCATTTTCACTCTCATAAATGATACAGTCAGTATTTTTAAAGGGTGATCCTTTCCTCTTTGATGGTCTAACTCTTAATCCCTCTTGGCCCCAGTTAATCCATCTGTAAAGTGAAACTGGACTTGATACATTTTACTTCAGCAAAGATGTATTCGGTGCATACTGTGTACTTGGGTTTACAAGTTGCTGGGGGAGAGAAAAATGAATGAGCCCCTGTTCTCATGGGGCTGGCATTCCTGGGGGTGGGGATTGGATGTGCCAACAGACAAACATAAGTATGCACAAAATAATTCAGAGATTTCATGGCAGAGCACTCCTAGCTGGGGAGAATCAGACAGTTCCTTAGGTTGGCGATATAACCTGAACTGTGCTTTGAAGGAAGCAAGAATTTCCGTATGATAGAATTGGGGTCTTGGCATATTGCAGATAGAAGACCACTTATGCAGAGACCTAGTGGCAAAGGATAGAATGCCAGGAGTCAAGGAAGAGTGGGGGCAGTTTGCCTGGAATGGAGAGATCATTGAGGGGAGTTAGGTAGAATAAAACTGAGAAAGTAGGTGGGAGCCAAGTTGTGAAGAGCTGTCAGTGTCAGGCTGAAGAGTTCCTGTTTTATTCAGGCTATGAGATATATCCACAGAACACTTGCACTGGAGAATGACATTGTCATACCCTGTACTTTAGGAATATCCAGTTTGGAGCATGGTTTGAAGAAGTAACAGTGAAGCAAGAAGACAGAGAGACTAATAGGCATTAAGAGTTTGCCACCTTACTTATAAAGTACTTAGAAAGGCCTGAATGAGGGTGGACACTGCATAGAGAGAAGGGGATGAATGTGAGGAATATTGTGGAGATGGTCTCTAGACTGTCAGTCAATCAGCAGTCAAACTTCTATAAGCCTTTAATGTGTACAAGAACTGCTAGGCCTAAGAGATACAAACACAAAAAAGTTTTTCACATCAAGAAGCTTACATTTTATTGGGAGAGATAACATGTATACATACAAGTATATGCAGAAACCTCACAAAATAAATACAAAGTTTTAATGAGCACATACCAGTAATTAGGGGGATTCAGAAAGACCTTATGAAGGAGGTAGCATTTGACCTCAGCTTTGAAGGAAATTATGGATTCTAAGAGGAAGGAGTAAGGATGATGTCCATTAGTAGCAGTGAGGCTTTGTAAAAGGCATAGAGATGGGCTGGAGGGTCATATATGAGGAATGGCAAAAATGCTGGTTTGGATGCACCACAGAGCGGATGACAGGGAGGAAGGTATGCTATAAGCCTAGAAAGGTAGCTTAGAGCCAGATGTTAAAAGGTTGTAAAATGCCAGATAGAAGAGTGTGTATTTGATCCAAGAGGCACTAGGGAGCCAAGGGATTTGAGCAGCCCAGTAACATAATAACCAACCCTGTGCTTTGAGACCATCACTTTGGCAACTCTGTGGAGGCAGATATATGAGACCATTTATGTGGGGCAGTGAAAAGAGTACCGGATTTGAATTCAGAACACGTAGATTAAATCTTGTCTTAAATAATTCCTGTCATTGTTTAAAAGGAGAGGTTTAGATTAGATCCAGGAACACTTCACCTGGTATTCATGAACTTGTTTTAAAAAAATATTTTGATAACTATATTTCCATACAATAGGTTTCTTTCACAATTTTGTATAATTTCTTTTGTGTATTTAAAAACATTCTGAGAAGAGATCCATAGGTTTCTCCAGACTTATCAATGGGGTCTATGTACAGAAAAGATTAAGAACCATTAGTTTAGTTGATCAGCAAAGTCCCTTCCAGTTTTAAATATATATTATGCTTCAGCTACATTATGGGTAAATTAGACTTTTGTGTGCCAGTCTGGCAACCATTTTATAATTATTTAATTTGGTGAATGTATTGAGTGCCCCAAAACTAAGTTAAGAAATAAATTTTTAAAACATAATCTGTTTGTAGGTTGAAGACTACCTGTATGTTAACTTGGGTCAGCGCAGCATGTCGTATATCAGATTTGTTTTGTCTTTTTTGCTTTGAAGAGCAAAACTTCCCATCCTATATATCCTTTATTAACCTTGGTGTGTTTGATCTATAGGAAAAGCCTTTGACATCACATATGTGCGCCTGAAGTTTCACACCAGTCGCCCTGAGAGCTTTGCTATCTACAAGCGTACCCAGGAAGATGGGCCTTGGATTCCATACCAGTACTACAGTGGCTCCTGTGAAAATACCTACTTGAAGCCCAACCGTGGTTTCATCAGGACAGGCGGGGATGAACAGCAAGCATTGTGCACTGATGAGTTCAGTGACATTTCTCCTCTCACTGGAGGCAATGTGGCTTTTTCAACATTGGAAGGAAGGCCGAGTGCCTACAACTTTGACAATAGCCCTGTGTTGCAGGTAGGGGTCTGAAAAATATGATAGCTTTGGAGGTGGCAAACTGCCCAAGAACGGAATTGGGAAGGGAAGTATTTATTTACAGACTTAAAGCATTATTTGAGAAATGACGAGTGGATTAAATACCTAGTGGATGGTCAGTTGTATTTTATGTTTAATCTCTCTATCCATTATGAAGTTAAAACAAAATTATTTTGTTTTAACTGTTAAGTTAAATTTTATAAACTTGTTTTTTTTCTTTATAAACCACTTGAAGATACCTTCTGAGAAATGAATTCAGTAATTATTTCTTGAATTGAATAGTTTTAACATTAACTTCCATAGTTGAGACAGGAAACTTTGTGCTTCAGATTTTTAAAGGGAATGTTAGGATTTGACTTACTTCGTTTATTAGCTGTATTTTCTTTTTCCTCTTTGACATTTCACATGGAGTCAGACTCATTTCAAATATTGAAAGGGTCACTCAGATAAAATCAAGGCAGGCTTCAGTGTGTATTATTAATTCCTTTCTAAATCTGTTTACTTTGAATCTTCCATGAAAGTATTACAAAATGACAGATGTGAAAACTCAGTAGACAAATTGATTTCCCAATATATGTTCATTTTCTTATGATATCGGTGATCTTTTGTGGACAGATTACTACTACAGTGAGAAGAAAAAGAGTAGTTAATTCTCAGTTGCATAGGGGAGAGCCTCTCCTTTGAATTACTTTTCCAAAAAGAGACATCTAGTCAAAGTAATTTGTACATATATGTTTGGTAAACATAGAAATAATATGTAAGTATCTGAAAGGAGAGCTGTGTGGCTGTACCATGACCTAAATTTGTATAAATAGGATAGAAATTTTTCTTTGTAGGGAATAAGGAATGAAAAGTTAAAAGTGGTTACTGTTTTGTGCCTTTTGGGACCTCTACTGATAAACTTACAAGTGATTTTGTTTCATAGCTCTACCTCACATTACCTACTTGTGTCTTTATATTATGGAACCATTATGTACTGATTGGTTGACCACTGATACTTATGTGACTGAATTTTGACTAGAGGTTAATGAAAAGATGAAAAAATCTTACTAGCAAAGTTAGGGTTGGAGGGGAATTGACTTCATTTGGCTAAAGGTCATGTGACAATGTAGCCGCTTCAGGGTGTGTTAATTTTCAGAGGGAAGGGAAAAATTGGAATTGGTTTTGTCAGTGTTATATTAACATTATAAAAGGTTATTATGTGTTTTGTCTTTCTTTGCCTTTACTCTTAAGTGCCTCCTTATCTTGGCTTGTAGACATCTAGTTTTAGAATCTCTGTTCTAATTCTCTTTTCCCATTATAACTGTGTGGTCCTTGAATGAATGCATAAGACAGCACTCTGACTTTCTTTAGCTCACGTCTGTATTTCTTTGTGAATGTATTTGCCTGTTTTTGTTGTGTAGTAGTGAAAGTGTAAGGTGAACAGCTTTTCTGAGAACTCTGTTCCAGGTGAATATTCTTAGATTTTTATGATAGTCCTTCCTGCTCCCCCTCCCCAAAACAGAGATAGGAAGCATTTGACATTGAAAGAAGAGAAATACTCAGAAGGTAGAATAGGCTTCAATAGGTGGAAAAACAGAAAACTAGGGACTGAGTTATACATAAATTCTTTTACTTCATCAGGCAAATATTTAAGAGCCTTTCACGAAGCATGTATGCAAAGGTATGTAGGTACTCATTGGGTGGAATATCAGTGCCCACCTTATGTGGTAGTCACACGTAGGTAGCAACAGTCAGGTTTCACTTTGCTTCATTGGAGGGAACTTCCAAAGTGATGAAATTACAAACCCATCGGGATTTCATGAATATGTGTGTTGTATGTATATGTGTTTGTGCATTTTTAACATCTTAGAAAGAAAACAATATAATTTGTATAGGAAAGGTGATCACTGGAGTAGGATTTCTAAGGGGTTATCCTAACATTGGGCATATCTTTTAGTACCTCCCATTTCTATTGACATTCACTCTGAGTCAGGAGGGCCCGAAATATAGCCATTAAGTGGAACTTGGGCAGGGACCTGTTGTGGTCCAATCTCCGAGCTCCAGAGTGAAATGGATTTAGGGTTTGGTCTAGAGAGAAAAGACAGACAGGAAGAAAGAAAGAAAAGAGGGAAGGGACAGGGAGAGAGAAAGGAAGGAAGGAAAGAAGGAATAGTAACTGTTTCTTTTTTGACCAACAACCCTGAGGGTCTTCCCCTCTCAGTTTGATTTTTTTTTTTAAAATTAAAGGGGCCATCTCTTGACTGACTTCTTAAAGAGGCCTATTCATTGAATGGACATTACCTCACTCAAAGTGAGAACCTGAAAAGGCCAGGGTCTCCCATTGCATCCTGAGCCATCTCCGTTCGTCCTGATGGATATCAGGCCCCTGAACCCAGATGCCTCTGGAGGAGAGAGGGAAGTTGGTGACCTTCCTTGCACAGTCCTCCCTCACTCAAATCAAGGTCAACTGCAAGTCATGTCATCATGTCCCTGATGTCATGGTCCTTTTTGAGAACAAAGGACAAACACAATAGCCCATTTCTTTTTTTTTTTCTTTTTTGTAGGGGCAGTTGGGTTTAAGTGACTTGCCCAAGGTCACACAGGTAGTAAGTGTTAAGTGTCTGAGGCTGGATGTGAACTCAGGTCCTCTTGACTCCAGGGTCAGTGCTCTATTCACTGCACCACCTAGCCGCCCTAACAACCCATTTCTAGGAATGAAGGCGTTTATTGCCATCTAAGCCAAAGAAATCCTGTGGGAATAAATGAGCTAATTTTCTGAAATTCTTGGGACTTTTTATAATTTCACTTAACATAATAATCTTGAAACATATAGCTCTGTCCATTTGTATATAGTATTTTTTTTAGGTGCCAAACAATTTGAAACTGGCATAGACTCATTACGTCACCGTAGAACTTTCAATTAAGACAGCACTTAAATAATTGAAGAATGTAGAGGTTATAGACACATTTTAAACAGTGATTAAATACAGTAATACGATTAGCTAATTGAATTGTATACAAATAAAGTTAATGAAATTGTGAAATTATAAGTAGCAGTTGTTTCTAGAGTTCTGCTGTACTAGGTGAAAGCAGGGAAATTGCCCTCTGTTTACTTAGGTGATTATTCTTGAATGAGATGGGGTAGGGCAGGGAGGGGAGATGAAAGGAGACAGAAAGGGAATGGGGAGAGGGAAGGAGAGAGAGGAGACAGACGGGAAGAGCAGAAAGGGAGAAAGATTTCAAGAGCTGCTGAAAGTGAAAGAAGAAAAATCTGTGTGTGGTGAGATGATCTTTGTGCATGGTTTAGGAAAAGATTCGAAGTGAATTAGTTGATGTAAGGGAGGCTATTGAATAGAGCTGCCTAAAAATAATGGAAGCAAAAAACAAGAAGGTAGAAAAATATTAGCAAGGTGAATGTCATTGAATATGACTAGAGAGGATTGATATTGGAAGGTAGAACTCCAGTGAAATGCCTAATTTTGTACCAAATCTTTGTTTTGATTGTTTAAAAAATACATTATTTTGCCTCTATATTTCTCCCTCTTTCCTCCCCCCCCTGCTTTTTTTTTTTTTTAGGAATGGGTAACTGCCACAGACATCAGAGTAACCCTTAATCGCCTGAATACTTTTGGAGATGAAGTGTTTAACGACCCCAAAGTTTTGAAATCTTATTACTACGCAATTTCTGATTTTGCTGTGGGTGGTAGGTAAGTAGATTATTAAATCATAATTAAAAATCAGTTAAGTTTTTTTTCCTCCCCCTTTTTAACAGTTTGGCTTACCAACTTGTTTATAACTACATTTATTGATTCTGTTATTAAATTTTATTATTTTTTTGAAATAAGATGATATCCTTCTGATTAATCCTCTTCACACATTCTGTTTTTCCAGCCAACCTAACCTACTAGCTATTCTCTGTGCCATTTCACAAAGTTCATGCAGAAGTTTACCTTACACTCTTAGAATATTTTGCTTCTTCAAGGCTTAGCTCAGCTGCCTACTCTCACCATAAACCTTTCCTAATATGCCCAAAATATAATAGCTTTTACCCTCCTGAAATTATTTTGCATGTAACTGTTTTTATTTTAAATCCCGTTTTTTTAACTAGCTTTTTACATGCTGCCTTGTATATAATACTAATAGAACTAGGAGGAGAGTTGTCTTGAGAACTGTTCTTTGGTTTAGTTTTAAGTATTCAAGGTGATAAACTTATAAGTTATTTTTTAAAAAACTGTATCAACTTAAGTCTGCATATTAAATGGTTCTCATGACTAAGACCTTATGCTAATTGTTCTCAAGGAAACAAAAATAATGAGACATTGTTACTTCCATCCATTGAACAAGTCATCAAGTGTTTGTTAAGCACTTTCTACATATGAGGTACTGTGCTAAGCTCTGGGGATACAAAGACAAGAAAATAGCCCCTGATGCTAAGGAGCTTACAGTCTAGTGATGAAGACAACATGAAAGCAACCATGTGCAAAAAAGATATCTGCAAGATAAACTGGAGATAATCATAAAAGGGAAAACCCTAGCATTAAAAGGGGTTGGGAAAGGCCTCTTGTAGAAGATGGGATTTTAGCTTGAGCTTTGAAGGGAGCCAGGGAAGCTAAGAGATGGAGGTGAAAAGGGAGAGAATTGAAGGCATGGAAGACAGCCCATGAAAAGTCAAGAAGTAGGGAAGTGCAATATTATGTATGATGGACAACAATGAGGTCAGTGTCACTGGAATAGAGAAAGTTGTAAGAAGACTAGAAAAGTGGGAAGGGGAAAGGGCCTGGTTATGGAGAACTTTCAGAGCCAAACAGAGGATTTTATAGTTGATCCTGGAAGTAGCTGGGAGCCACCGGAGTTTATTGAGTGGGGGGTGTGACGTGGTCAGACCCGCACCTTAGGAAGGTCAGTATGACAGCAGAGTGGACGAGAGTAGAGTAGGGAAAGACTTGAGGCAGGATGACCAACTAGTTGGTAATTGCAATAGTTCAGGTATGAGGTGATGACCTGTGTCAAGATGGTGGCAGTGTCAGGAGAGAACAGGATGTATACAAGAGATGCTAATAAGGTTGAATGGCCAGGATGTGGCATCAGATAGGACATGTGGGGTGAGAGAGAGTGAAGAGAGAGACATTAGGATAACAGTTAATTTGTGAGCTGGGGTAGTATGCTAGAAAGTTTATAGCACAGTTAGGAAGAGAGGAGGGTTTAGATATGTTTGAGTTTTGGCAATGTCCAATTTTAGAGGAACAGGAATAGCTGAAGATGTGAGATTGGATGTCACATGAGAGGATTAGAGCCAGACTAGTAGAATTGAAGATCATCTGTTTAGAAATATGGAGTCATTGATTCCACAGAAGCTGATGAGATCACCAAGTGAAATAGTATAGAGGAATAAAAGAAGAGGGCTCAGGACAAGGCCCTATGAGACACCCATGGATTAGCAGGTATGACCTGGAGGAAGGTCCTACAAAGGAAACTTGTAGGAGTTCTCAGATAAGTAAGAGGAAAACCAGAAGAAAATAATTTTCCAAAAACCTGAAGTAAAAGAGAAGAGGGCAGTGGACAGTGTCAAAGGCTGCAGAGAGGTTAAGAAGAATGAGGATTGGGAAAAGGCCATTGGATTTGACAATTAAGAGCTCCCTGGAAATTTTGGAGAGAGCAGTTTGGGTAGAATGATAGAGTCGGAAGACAGACTGTGTAGAGAAGAGAAGGGGGAGGGGAAGTGGAGGCACTTACTGTGGATGACCCTCAGGAAGTTGAGCCCCTTAAGGGAGGAGATAAATGGCAATAGCTACTGGAGATGGATGGGTCAAAGGAGGGTTTTGTGGGTTTGGTTTTGTTTTTTTGAGGATGAGGGAAACACAGTCCTGTTTGTAGGCAGTAGAGAAGCAGCTAGTAAACAGAGAGACACTGAAGATGAGTTAGAGAGTGGGATTGAGAGAGGGAAGCAATTTATTGTGGAAGATTGGATGGAATGGGGATACTTATGTTTGTAGAAGGGTTTGCCTTGGCAAGAAGGGCCAGCACTTCATGTGAGATGGGGTGAAGGAGGCAATAAAGGGAGAAGAAGCCAGAGATTCCTGAGGATTATTCTGTGAGGAGAGGAGTAGGGGACAAGGTGAAGCTCATGGTAAATGCCCTCAGTTTTTTCAGTGAAATAAGAGCTGAGATCCTTCCTTTAAATTCCTTATCGCTCAATTCCCATGACCTATTCCTCCAACTCCCATTGACTCTGGTCAGCCATAATAATACCCTTGATCTTGCCATCACCCACAAGTGTCCACATCAATGTTCGTGAAGCCTGAAATTCCCTTCCAATCTCAACCTGTGGTCTTTTCACCACTCCCTGCACCTTAAAAGCCCAAAATCTGTTCTTTATCCTCACCACAACCTCCAATCTCACTACTCCTCAGTTCTTTTCCAGGGGCCATCACCACCACATTCAGCTGAGAGAGTGGGAGGAGATACATAAGAGACTTTAGGGCAGATGAAAAAGTTTAGAAAGGTTGCTGTAATGACAGTACATTGATTAAAGCAGTATAAAAGAGTTGCTTTGCTATAGTGAGAGCCCAGTTGAAATTATTTATTTTTTATGGACTCAGTCAACTCAGTTTTGTGATTTTCTCCACCTTCATTCAATAAAACAGCAGATGGGGAAATTATTCCAAAGCTGAGGCTTGTCAGGACAAGATCAGCACTAGGATAAGGGTGCTAATGTTAATGACATATGAGATCTTCCCCACCCATAAATAGGCCTCACATGGAGCTCATTAAGGAACGCTTGCTTTAGAGGAGGCTTGCTTGTCGGAAGGCATTTACACCTTTTACTAATTTCTAATTAGGTGCTGAGTCTTGCGGGTTACAAGAGCTTGCAGAGCGTTCTGGCTCTGAGAAGTGTATATATACTCTTGAGTTGATATTTTGCTTTGGGGGCTCACTTATGAGAAGGATCTTGTGATTCCCCAGTCAAGATTCTGAGTGTTTGTATGTTTAGAGCTCCTCAATTGCTCAGATGTAAAGGATTTTTTGATCCAAGGATGTATATAAAACGTATAGTTGATTCAGCCAGTCAGAGCCCTGTCTGTTGGTCTTTATTTTTCTGCTTTTATTTTCTCTGAAGTTCAGGGTGCTGACTTTTCCCTGAACTAGTGAATGTAATTAAAAAAGATTACTGACCCCTTAACCAGCTACCTTTCCTAGTAAAGCAGATCTAAAAACCGATGCTAAGTAGCCATCTTGGGTATGCCAGTGTGGTTGCCGCTACAGGGGTCAAGATAGAGAAGGAAAGAGTATAACAATGTGGTGGTGATGGCTCCTGGAAAAGAACTGAGGGGTTGTGAGATTGGAGGTTGTGGTGAGGATAAAGAACGGATTTTGGGCTTTTAAGGTGCAGGGAGTGGTGAAAAGACCACAGGTTGAGATTGGAAGGGAATTTCAGGCTTCATGAACATTGATATGGACATTGTGGGTGATGGCAAGATCAAGGGTATTATTATGGCTGACTGGAGTCAGTGGGAGTTGTAGGAGTAGGTCATGGGAATTGAGTGATGAGGAATTTAAAGGAAGGATCGGTATGTTTATTGGTGAATTTGTGAGGAAAGGAGAGTGTCATTGGAGGCTGGCAGATTATTCAGTTTAAGTTGTCCTTTGTGCAAGAAGATGCGTCTGCTGGCTGATGTGTGCTTTGAGATGTTTTTTTCATTGTTAATGTCAGGCTTTACCATCTTTGACCTACTTCACTTTTTACTTACCTCTTAGTGAAGTGGCTGACTAATGTTAAGGTTGCTATTGTGACTAGTTTTCTTTTTCTTTGTAAAGATCATTGATTTATTAAAAGTAAACCTCGAAGTACTCCAGCTTATAGGAAGATGGTAGTAATTGAATGTAGTTTAAAATAGGTGCTACAGCCTATAAACTGCCTCTACAATGCTTTGGGTAAATAGTTAACCACACGAGTCCTTTGTTTATAATCATAACAGCTAAAGAGTTAAACATTAAAAAAGGTACTAACAATGACCACTTATATAATCAGTTGTGTTTTTGGCTATCATAAACTATCTCTGCTCAGAACTTTTACTTTATCCTGATCTAGAAAGTTCTGAAATTCTCTTCAGTTCTGTTCTGTTTTTACAAACTCACAAACTTACTTCTCTGCAGGTGTAAATGCAATGGACATGCAAGTGAGTGTGTGAAGAACAACTTCGATAAGTTGGTGTGTAATTGCAAACACAACACCTATGGAGTAGACTGTGAAAAGTGTCTTCCTTTCTTTAATGACCGGCCGTGGAGGAGAGCAACTGCAGAGAGTGCCAGTGAATGTCTGCGTAAGTACCTGCTTTATAAGTTATCTTTAGATTCCCTAACAGAAAAAGGGAGCAGGTAAATTACTTCATTTTATATTTTTTGTTAAGAGAAAAATTCAGAAAGAACAGTTTTTCATTTGAAAATTGAGGGAATCTGCAGTCATGTTAGTAGGAAATTACAGACATAAACAAAGAAGTCAACTACATACAAATGTATAAATCTCTGTGCTTTATGATAATATGTTGATGGATATGCTTACAGAATGGGGCTTGAGTCATAAGAATTCAGACCTTTGTTTAGGTTTGTATGTTATTCCTATCTTACCCTCCTTCTTGGAAAATCAAAGCAATATAGATCAAGAGAGATCTTTGCGTATGTGAAAGAATATCTATGTTTATGGTATATTAACCCAATGAGGGTTTGAGCACAAAGCTACTAAAAATCTGTGTATGGAAAAAGCAAGTTAAATGGTTCTCCATCAACTCTATTCTGAGAATGCTTTGAATGCTTCTGTATATAATGGTATATCAGCCATTATGCAAAGAACTATCTATCCTTAATTTATAGCTAGCAAGCTGACTAGTGAGATGACGTTACCTAATGTACAGACGTTGTCTTAAAACACTGTTTTACTGTACAGTGTGTCCCTCCTTAAAAAAAAACCAACATAACTTGACATATGCTGTATTTCAGACTTCTACTTTATGTGGAAGGAGATTGCACAAGGCTTTTACTACATTATTCCCCAGTTCACTAGTGATTGTAAACTTATAAGGCGCTAACCAAATGTTGAAGATTCTAGGGATGGTTGCCATTATGAACAGAAATAATTTATCCCATAAAAACTTCATTTGGAAAGTGTAAGGCTAAATTTCTCGATTTAGTTCTTTCAGACTTAAAACAAACACCTGTGATCATTATGGAGATTATACCTTGATGATTTGGAATGCAGAATTTCTATATGGTAGGAAGCTGTCTCTTAAGTGAGAAGTATATCATGAGGGAGCGAAAATAGAGAGTTAGTGCTAAGAACACCTCCAAGAGTGCAAAGAGAACCCTTCTCATTGCAGATTTTTCTTTTTTATAATAACTTATTTGGCAAAATGCTTGTTCTAAAGAAAACTTGAGTGTGGGGATATTTTAGTAAATGACCTACATTGATATTTGCTAACTAGAAATAATTTTATTGTTTTTATTTTAAACTTAAGGTTAAATTTAGGTTTGTCAAAAAAACAACATGCTTTTAAAAATCTTTTTATTCCATTCTGATTTCCTGTAAACTGCATTTTAATGGTATCTTTAATTAATGTACAGTACTTCATATAAATATTTCATGTTAACTAAAATAAAGATAGCATTACAATGTATTTCTGTAGGAAAAAGCAAAGTATTTCACAAGAGTATGTCATCTCACCCTCATAATAACCCTTTGATCATCTTGTTTCATTGATTTAGGGTACTGAAGCTCAACAAAATTAAATGAGTTTCCCATGGTCTCATAGCTAGTTTGAATCTAGCCCTCTTTCCACTACACTATACTGCCTTTAACTTTGTTTTGTTATATCATCTTATGTTGCAGTTATCCCTGTAGTTTCCTTTTTAAATAGAAGGAAAAGTGATCATCATTTATAATTTACATGAGGATGTGGGGGCCAAGCAAGAATAAAATCCTGGCCTTTCTGACTTTTACTGTGTTATTATTTTAACAATGATAACGTTAAATTGCCCTATCAATTTCATAAACTATTCAATATAAACTTATAATTTTAAGACAGAATTATAATCACATATAGTAATAAGAATTCAATTGTTTGAATTACTTTTTAATCAAGCAGCAAGTCCTTAGCCTCTTGCAGTTATATGAATGTCAGACTCCTTGGCATAGTGATGTCAGAAGGTGGCAGAGAGATGATGAATAGATTTTAGTTTACCTTGGAAGAATATAGAGGAAAAAAAGTAATTTTCCATTATTCTTTCCTAAGAGAATTATTTCATTTATTTCTGAGGAGGGAAAAAGTATGAAACCATATAGGCACAGTTTGCCAGGGAATGAAATAAGAAACAACTTATATAAACCCTGAAAGAAGCTATATTGGTATTCCATCTTCTATTTGAATCTTCTTTCTCTCTTGGCAAAAAAATGCAGTTTAAAAAGTAATATAGGCTTAATTTGTAGCTAAAGTCATTGATGGAGAACTGTAAAGCTCTAGATCTGCTTGGCCTCAGAGGGTGGAACCTAGACTTAATGGGTGGAAGTTTAAGGGAGGTAAATTTCAGCTTAATATAGGGAAGAATTTCATAGTAATTAGAGCTATCTAAAAATGGAGTGGGCTGCTTGTGAAGTTGTGAGTTTGCCATCACTGGGGTGTTCAGGCAGAGACCATGGTGTGAACCATCCATGACCACATGTTGGGGATGTTGTAGACTTTGTAGAGGGAGTCACTGCTTCTGGTAGAAGACCTATATGACCCTTTTTTACTTTATGAGATTCATATTCTTACTTGATTACTGTTTCTGTTGAGCTCTAGAGCAGAATTATTCCTCTTCTACATCCTTCCTTTCTTTTGACAAGGTTTACAGAATCAAATGATTTAGAACTCATCTCATCTGTGTCTCATCAGTGTCTTCTTAAATAGTTGCCATACTTTTAAAAAAAAATTACTGAAGCAGACTTTTTAATCACAAACAACCTGTCAGTTTTTTTAATTAGTAACTGGGCAAAATAAAAGGAAGGCATTAAATACAGAAAAAAAAATTAAATACAGTAAAAAAAAGTATTCAAGACAATTCCACTTGTAAGTCAGCCGACTCTAATCTAGAACAAAGGTATTTTATCCAGCTATGTAAATATTCTTGAGTTAATTTGCCTCTGTGTGTGTGTGTGTGTGTGTGCGTGCGCGTGCGTGCGTGTGTGTATTTGCTACTTAGATTACCCTTCAAAAAAAACTGGAACACATATTTGCTGAGCTGTGGCAGACAGGTGACTTTTGGCAATCATCTACTACTGAAAGTACCTCCCACCTTATCCCATAGCTCTGTGACTTCTAGCTTTGGTATTAAGTCTGGTGCTTCCCTCTGTTTGCATCCATCAATTCAAGATTCTGCTGTAGTACTGTCAGGATGCTGAGGCAAGAGAGAGAGCTTTTCTACCTACCTGACTGGGGCTCCCGTGTCCACTGTTCCTTTTCAACACTTAAGGGGCCATGGGACTATAATAAAGTGTGGAGAACTAGCCTGCCTCGAGCTTCAGGCCATTGAAACTCCTTAGGGAGGAAATATGGGAGTGGGAATCAATGATAAAATAAGGAAAAGAAAGCTGTAAAAGTATGTAAATGTCTAATTTTGAGTGTTATTGATTTAAGTTTTCTAAGAAAGTCCTCAGGAAATATCTTGAAATGTTAGATGTAGGAAGAAAAGAATGGGAGAGGGGAATAGAAGAGATTGTATGCTTATTTGAAAGAAAAAATATAAACTTACTGATGTAACTAAAAAATAATGTATATATTTATGCATGTCTTTGCAAAGGAGGGGGAAAAGGGTTCTTGTCTATGACAGTGTTTTGTCCTTTTTAAAAAAAAACCTTGCTGTTTCCCCCCAAACGAATATATATTCACTTATTGAGAATGATTTTCTCTTCCTCAGGAAACTTTCTTGATCTAAATATAATTCAAAGATCTATGGTTTGTTAATCCCCCCCTTGACAGAGATCACTATTCCTCTGTGACTTAGTGATTTTTGAGACATTGCTGTGACTGAAAAATTTGTCACTGTCATCAGTCTCACTAGGATGCTCTTCAGATAACAGGTATACAATCTAGTACTGGGCCTTTATTTAAAACTAACCTCTCATGGTGACACCTACCATTTTACGGCACCCAGGGTCACCCCACTCTATAGATGCAATATTAGACTTAGGCCTTTAGTAAGTTTAATAGAGTAAAAGAATTTTATTCAGTGCCATCAGGTATAGTATTTCTTTTAATATTACTTATGTAAGGATGTAAAATAACTGCTGAGTCCCCAGTAAATTATGTGACTTGCTATGTAGTGTGACAGTGGACATTATAACTACAGTGGTGTTAAGGATCCCCAAGTCATGGTGGTTCTAAAAATTGCCACAGAAAGGTCTGCCTCCCTTCTTTAATTTTTAGAGGCCTTTAAAACCATTGTGGGACATATGAGCAAAATGAATTCCTTTCTGCTTTGGGCCTTCAGCCTCTGTGTATTTCCAGAATACCTTCATTTTTTTTTTTCCTCCTCAGGAATAATACTGAATCTTGAAAATTTGGCGATAAGAACCAGACTTTCTAAAATAGTCAATATTTGTGAGGATAAGAAGAGTCAGAATTCTTAGGTTCCCATGATTAAGAAGCTCTGGGTATCATTTGAACTTTACCTTTTTGCCCATTCTGGACACCAGAGACACTCGTCTTATTCCTGTATTATAGAGTTACCTCAGTTTGGACACTACTTTGATAAGACTGAAGGTTGAGATTCATGTCCTTTGTCATTGGTTCATGTTTCTTGGTGCCTAAGATATTTTTAAGGTAAAATCTTAGCTTGATATGGATAGGCATTTTGTTCTGTGGTCAGGGACCAAGAGACTTGGATTTGGCTTTTAATTGAATGTGAATATCTACTCATTATAGGAGCTCCTTAATATTTTATGGCAGTGCTAATACTATTTTTGAGCATAATTAAGCCTTGATAGTTTGGCAGCATAATGATTTGGAACCTCCTATGAAAATGCCCTTTATAATCTGATTGATGCATCCTAATATAGTAAATCATAAGTTAATTATTCTCATTTTAACACCACAGATTTAGCAGCAGACACTATAGAAATGTGTCAGAGGGAGTATTGGAGGAAGGGAATCGCCTGTTTTCACATTCCTTTGATTGTCCTTTTTAAAGGATAGGCATTTAGTTAACTTAGATGGTTTGTTCTACAGCTTGTAACTGCAATGGAAGATCACAAGAGTGTTACTTTGACCCAGAACTGTACCGTTCTACAGGCCATGGTGGCCACTGCACCAACTGCCAGGGTAATACTGATGGTGCCAATTGTGAAAGGTGTCGGGAGAATTTCTATCGCCTTGGGAATGAGGAAGCATGTCTGCCATGCCATTGTAGCCCTGTTGGTAAGTAAGAGGGCAAGGTCTTCTGACAGATCAAGGTCGCCTCTTACTATTTAAAGCCAGATTGAAAAATCTGTGCACTGTACACACCTCACAGATAAAGCTTTGGTTACTGGGACATCCTAGCAAACAAGGGTTGAATGTGTACCTTTCCTTTTAAATGATATGGGATTCCTTCTGTCCTTATACATGTTGAACTTTAATGTACTTTTCTGGCATATTTAAAAAGTGTATGGTTTTGCTTGAATAACAGTTTTGTAAATAATTTATGAGCTATATTCTGCTAATTATTTTGTTTGGGCTATTCACCTTATAAAACGCAAGTACTTCTATGTGGTGATGTGTCTCAGAAATTCCTCCACAGCCTTTTTTAAAGCTCTACCTCTCCATGTATATGATTTTTACTTTAGTCATTTCTTGACTTGTGTGTCCCTAGAGGAGTCATGGACCTTTGTGATCTCCTACAGTTAAATGATTAGTGACAGTGTTCATTGTATAAAGTCTGATTTGTGACTGTTTTCTAAGATTTGCAAGTAAATACTGTTATATATCTGGAAAGAGAAGGTACCCTCAAATTTAGCTTTAAAAAACAGATTTCAGATTAGTCTTGGTTTTGACATATTTAATATATGGGTAGCCATCTGAAAGTTAAACACAATCAATTTTTGGAAATAGCTTCTGTTCAGCCAGTTTTGTGGGAGTTTATCTGACACTATTTCACTGCTGCCTTTTATGGCTTGTTCTCCGATGGATGATCGAGCATTATAAAATTGATCTCTTTTTCTAACTAGGCTCTCTCAGTACACAGTGTGATAATTATGGACGATGTAGCTGTAAGCCAGGTGTGATGGGTGACAAATGTGATCAGTGCCAGCCTGGATTCCACTCTCTCACTGAAGCAGGATGCCGGTAAGGAATTTGAAATAAATATTAAGTATATAGGCAGAAAGGAAATTATTTCTTTTTTAGTCTGTTTTGTTTTTATGTCACCTCTGTTTCCAAATATGTTGCCCTCATTCCCTAGCCAGAGAGCTATCCCTTGCAACAGAGAATAAAAAAGGATAAGAAAACTGTACCATAACCACATATCAGCCAACTCTCACAGTGTATGCAGTGTTCTGCACCCCTCCTCACCTACCCTCCTGGCCAGAGAAAGAAGGAAGGTTCATTTTTTTCATCTCTTCTTTGGGGGCCCAGCTTGATCATTATTATAATTGCTTATTATTCACTTTCAGTTTTTTGGGCAGTCTTAGCATTTTCCCTGTAGTTATCTTGTATATTGTTTTCCTAGTTCTGTTTGGGGCATTTTGCATCAGTTCATGTGCCTCTCATCCTCATGCTTCTCTGTAGCCTTCATATTTCTTATGACACAGTAATCTTCCATTGGGGAGAATGTATTTCTAACATGGTCAGTTTTTTGCGTTTTAACATTTATATAGTGCTTACTTTATGGCAGGCCGTTTATAATTATTATCTCATTTGGTCTTCACAACAAACCTCAGATGTCAGTGCCATAATTATCCCCATTTTATAGATGAGGAAAGTGAGGCAAATGAGTTGAATGACTTTCCCTGGTTTACACAGGCACAAGTGTCCAGGGTCAGGTTTGAACTCGGATCTTTCTGATTCCAGACCCATTGTTCTATCCATTGCACCATACAGCTACCACTTCACAGTTTTTTCACGTTATACCTCATATACTCCAGTATATGAAAGCCCTCTCCTCTCAATTGTTGACCAAATTCTGGCCTCCTGGTAGTAAGCAGTGCTAAGTCAGGAGATTAGGTTGGAAACAGTGTAGTGTAATTATATCAGTCTTAGTGCATTGTGTTACTGGGACATCCTAGCAAACAAGGGTTGAATGTGTACCTTTCCTTTTGAATGATATGGGATTCCTTCTGTCCTTATACATGTTGAACTTTAATGTACTTTTCTGGCATATTTAAAAAGTGTATGGTTTTGCTTGAATAACAGTTTTGTAAATAATTTATGAGCTATATTCTGCTAATTATTTTGTTTGGGCTATTCACCTTATAAAACGCAATTACTTCTATGTGGTGATGTGTCTCAGAATTTCCTCCACAGTAAGGTGAATACAGATCAAGGTCGCCTCTTACTATTTAAAGGCAGATTGAAAATTCTGTGCACTGTACACACCTCACAGATAAAGCTTTGGTTACTGGGACATCCTAGCAAACAAGGGTTGAATGTTTTCATTCAGAGTGCATTTCAAAACTGTGTGTATGTGTGTGTGTGTATACAGATTTGCTATCTGTGTGTTTGTGTGTGATTTTGAAATGTATTCTGAATAGATAGGGATCTGTGTCTATAAATATCTATTGATGGTTTCTGGATTCATTGTATTATCCGTACCCTTATTCATTAACTTGTATAATTTTGTGTATATATAAGTAATAAAATGACTTTGTATAATAATAATAATACATAATATATTTTGTGTATTTATATACGATTTTTATATATTTATATATGATTTGTATAATAGTATATAATAAAATGACTTTTTATGTATAAATAATAAGGTGACTTTGTTTCAGAGTGAGATTTCTTTCTTCAGTTGTACTTGAGATCTACGTGTTTCTTAATGACTTTTTATCTTTTCTATTCAATAGGCCATGTTCTTGCAACCCTGCTGGAAGTACAGATGAATGTAATGTTGAAACTGGGCGTTGTGTTTGTAAAGACAATGTGGAGGGTTTCAACTGTGAGAGGTAGCCAATTCTTGTTGTAGCTCCACTATATTTTTTCCTAATAACATGCCAACCTGTAAATAACTAATTTTTTCCACTTATTTATAGGTGCAAACCTGGGTTTTTTCACTTGGAGTCATCCAATCCTCGAGGCTGTACCCCTTGCTTCTGTTTTGGGCATTCTTCTGTCTGCACGAATGCAGAAGGATACAGTGTCCACTCCATCACTTCCACTTTCCAGATAGGTAATTTGGGTCTTTCCATATCAGAACAGCTAAGACTGTATTTTGACTATTAAAAGGAGTATTCATAATGGCTTTCTGAGATTTGATGTGTTTTGGTGATAGAAACACCCTACAATGAGTGTGTAGTTTTTTCCTTGGTTAGCTTTTCTATTTAATGGGGAACATTAGGACTAAAAAGTTCTTAGGCTTTAATGGCAAATATAAATGATATACTTAAATAGATGAAAGTGTAAGGTAAGAAATGTAGCACGGTCAGTTACAGTTTTAACGTAGTACAAGGACTTTTATTTTCATTCTCTGCTTCCAGATGAGGAAGGATGGCGTGCTGAACAGCGAGATGGCTCTGAGACTCTACTCCAGTGGTCTTCTGAGAGCCAGGAGGTATCTGTGATCTCGGATAGCTACTTTCCCATATACTTCATTGCACCTGGTAAGTGAAACTAGAAAGGCATTTATTTGGTACTTCTATGTGTTTATATTTGTACTTTATTGCATATCTTTGGTATATTGTTTTTGTATTTCAGACAAGTTTTTAGGTAACCACCTGTTGAGTTACGGTCAGAATTTCACTTTCTCCTTTCGAGTGGAAAGGCGGGATACACGACTCTCTGCAGAAGATCTGGTTCTTGAAGGAGCTGGTCTTAGAGTATCTGTTCCCTTAATTGCTCAGGGCAATTCCTATCCAAGTGAGACCACTGTGAAATACGTTTTTAGGTAAGATGGCAGCCTTTTTTGCCAGATGAGGGCATCAAATCCATTTTTGCTGTTGGGGTAGGGGAGAAGGGAGTGAGGCGAAGAAGAACTTACTGCTATGGCTTGCAGATCTTATCTTGAGTAGTGTATGTGTTTGTTGAATATACCTGATGTGAAAGGATGACTTCCTGCTGTTCACTTTTTCCAGTGATTGTGTTAGACTTAAAGAGCTCAGTGACAAAGATTTTTTTTTTTGCATTTGTGCATTTAACATATTGTATTGGTGGTAGAGTAAACAAAGAATGCATTGTGAGCTTCGAGAAACTATTACTACAGAAGCTAATATGTTTCCCCATAGACTTCATGAAGCAACAGATTATCCCTGGAGACCTACTCTTACTCCTTTTGAATTTCAAAAACTATTAAGTAATTTAACTTCTATCAAGATTCGTGGGACATACAGTGAGAGAAGTAAGTAATAGAATAATTTGGAAGTCCCTGAGGGGTGGCGATCACAGTAAAGTGGTTTGTAATTCTTACTGCTCTAGGGTGATTATAATGGTGGGTGATAACACTACAGAAATAGATACTTCAGTGCTGTTGCATCTTACTCTCAAGTAGGTAAAGCCTTCCCTTTACTAGCACATAAATCCTTTTTTCCACACTGAGAATATAAAGGTAAACGTTGGTTTGGTGCTTCATGGAATTACCACAGTTTATAAATTCTGTGCGTTTTTAATACTGAAGTTCAGAATTCAAGATAAGTATATATTGCATGAAGCATAAAAATGCCCATTTTCACTTGATCCTTATATATCAGGAGATCTGTGACAATTTTTACAGAAACTCCTTTCTCTGATAAAGATTGCACACAATATCACTACCCCCAGTACTTTAGAAGTTTACTTAAATTAGTTGCTTTGACCAAGATAATTCCTTACCTGGTCTCCTACTTTCTGGTGAAGAGCTAACCTAGCTAACTTAGTACAACTATTTCTCATCTTGTTTTTAAGGTCACTCTCAAAGAAAACCTTTGCTTCAAAGACAAAATATGTCTCACTTTTTAACTATGGTATTTGGTATTTTTTTTTTGTTTGGATTTTTTTTAATGAGAATCTTTTCATCTGAAGATATAATAAATCCTTAAAGGGAATGTGATTGTAGTGTTTAAAAACAAAAAAGGCTAGAACAACATAAGTTAGTTCTCAGATGCTTTATTTAAGTTAATTAAATCAGTGGTTATTGTGTACCTACTACGTGCTGGGCATTGTGCTATAGCCACTTTGAAAGTTGCACATATGGGGTACAAACCCTGTACTCAAGGAATTTTTTATTTAGTTGGCAAGACAAGACACAAATATATAACAAGGTAGATGACAGTAAAATATTTAAATAATAGTTTGAGACTTTGCCTTTGCCTGGATTTCACTTCCTTTCCCCCCTCTGACACATAAGAATTCTCTCTTCCTTTAAGACACAGTTCAGTTTAACATCTATATGAAATTCTTTCTTATTTCTTTCCTGTATGTTCCTTCCCTCACAAATTACCTGGTATTTAACTACTTTGTGCATGTTTTTATTTATTCACTTTATATTTATGCATATACTTGTCTCCTCCATTAGAATGGTAGCTCCTTGTGAATAGGAATTGTTTAATTCTTTTTACTTGTATCCATTGTGCCTGGCACACAGTAGATGTTGTAACAAGTACTTGATTGATTTGTCATGAGGCATGCATGATTAACTGCCAGATTAATTATTACCAACTCATCCTTATTGACATTTTGTTAAATTCAACACAGTTGTATTATTATGACATGAACTGCTCTTATTGAATCTATACTGGCTTATAGTGATTGCTGCTTTTCCCCCTAGATATTAACAAACCATCCTTATTATATATTCCTAGAATTTTGCTAGAAATAAAAGGCAAGCTCACAGACTTATAGTATGAAGAATCTATTTTTCCCCTCTTCTTAAAATAAGGGCATTCACCCACCTTCCATGCTATGAGACCCAGTCTTTGTGATTTTGGAGGGGCCACTGACTAGTATACTGGGATATTTGGTTTGTACAGGTGCAACACTCAGATTTCATTTGTTATGTACTGTTCCTTCCTATCACTGTAGTCTTACAGAGGAGGTTCTCTCAGAAGCTAAGGGAGGAAAGAGTATCAGGAGTGATGAGTAGGGTCAGATGTTCATGGCATAGCAACCAGCAAGGTTGGAGACAGAGAAAGATCTATCCTGATGTAGCATTCTGATTAGTACAATTTTTTCCAAATTCATGGCATCCCACATTGTCTCTGTCATGTGCCTCTCAAAATACTGATTCTTTTCAACTTTATTTACTTTTATATATAAATATAATAAATATATAAATATATATAACCTTGTCTACTTCGTTTCACAGGTGGAATGCGAAATAATGTTTAAGGTTATTGTAGCAAAGTTGTTGGTAGACTAAAACCAGAAGAAAAAAATTTCTAATTGCCTGTCTTATAACAGTTATTTTAAGCATATGATGATCTAAGTAGAGTGGTATTCAGTATACAGTCCCTCATTTCTTTTACGAAATCATTTGAAAATTGTATCTCATTAGTTTGGAAAGCCAAGTATTTTGTGTGTAGTACACTGACATTTTCCATAGAAGTCAAGTAATAGTGTTCTTGTGGCCTTTTCTTGGGTTATCATGTGAGTAGACTGAATGATGTGTACTAACTAAAATCCCTGATGAGATAAGATGACGGTTAATTTTTTGTTCCTGACATTTCCTTTGCTTTTTTACTTTCTGCCATTTCTTAGAAGACATAACTGACTAAATTATCTGTTAGAATAAAAGTTAGGTCGCTATCTTAATGTCTCCTAATAAATGTTTATTGATAGTGTTATTCTCCTGCATCTGTACATAGGTGCTGGTTATTTGGATGATGTCACTTTGGCAAGTGCCCAGCGTGGACCTGGGGTCCCTGCAGTTTGGGTAGAGTCCTGTACCTGCCCTATGGGATATGGAGGGCAGTTTTGTCAACTGTGTGTCCCAGGATACAAAAGAGAAACACCTAATCTTGGACCTTACAGTCCTTGTGTGCTTTGTACTTGCAATGGACATAGTGAGACCTGTGACCCTGAGACAGGTAAGAGTGTGATCTGGTGCAGCTACAAAGTGTGAATTTTCTCTTTTTTTTAAGGGAAAAGAAAGAGTGAGAAGTTTTATTTACTATTTTATCTATTTATTCCTTTCATTTTTTGCCTTCGATAGGTGTTTGTAACTGCAGAGATAATACGGCTGGTCCACATTGTGAAAAGTGTGTTGATGGCTACTATGGAGATTCAACAGCTGGTACTTCCTCTGATTGTCACCCTTGTCCATGCCCAGGAGGCTCAAGTTGTGCTGTTGTACCCAAGACAAAGGAGGTGGTATGCACCAATTGTCCTACTGGCACCACTGGTAAGTTTACACTTCCAACTACCTTCGCTGAGATTGTTTCTTTGCAGTGATGTAGATGAATTTATCTGGAAGTTTTTTTGTTTTAAATATTTTAGTTGTATAAATGTATTGTAGCACTTTTTAGACCTATTTAGGTAAATGCCAAATCAGATGAGGAGGGCAAGGCTTGATCATTGTTTCCATGGTTATACTGAGGGCTCCATGTTTGGTGGTAGCTTTAAAAATGCTTGACACTTTCTCCAGAATTATATACTTTCATAGTACTTTAGGACTCATTGCATTAGCTTTGCATTAGGTATATATCTAGGTGGAAAAGGCCATAATCTCTGAAGTTTGCATTCAGTCAGAGGGCCACACTTGAGGACCTTGAGGGCCACATGTGGCCTTGAGACTGCAGGTTCCTCATCCCCGCTATAGATTTGGCTCACTCTAAGATGTTTTTTCTGTGTTTGACACAATCTTGTTTAGATGGAAATAGATGGAAAAATCAGTGAAAAGAACAGGAATACAAACACAGAATTATTTGATTACCTGTCAGTTGAGTCTTAGCTATCACAGAAATAATTTGATGATCTTAAAGTACATTTACAGAAAATGTCAAAAAATGGAACTTGATGTAAAATTCTAAGTTCCTGATTTCCACCTTGCTCTAAACATGATGCTTCTGCCCAAAGAAAGCTCATGTGACATCTGGCTAAGATCGATGCTACGTGAACTTTCTTTGACAGAAGCATTACTTTTTGGCTCCTTAGCAGCCTACGGTATCACGTTATCATTTTATTCATCCCGTAGCTTAGCTTTATTCTGACATTTGATGTGGTTAAATGCTCGGCCATTATTTAAGTGATTGTATTTTTGAAATAATGAGAGTGAGTGAGCTTTGGGAGGAGCTATAGAAGGTGGCCAACATGTACATTAGAAGGGAATTGCTTTGGTATCAGCAGAATGGGCTCCCTCCTTACCCCCGTGCCTTTAGCCTGAAAGACAGACATTAGGGATCCTTGCATGCTCAAGAGGGAGCACAGTCCATTCTGAGCAGTGGCAGCACAGGACCTCTACAGGCAGCTCTAGAAAAATGTGGGGGCAAAAGCTATGACTGCATGGAAGAAGGGGTAAGAGGTTCATTTCTTCCTGAGAAGACTTTCAGAGAATATTAACACTCAATCAAAAGGGGAAAAAGTTGGACTCGTGTATGTATTTCACACACTAGATTAGGGTGTTTTGGTATAGGTAATGCATAGAGAATCTGTAATAGGCGTAAAAATACAATTAAGTCCTCTCTGACTTACAGATATCTAACTTATTCTAAATTCTCCCCGATTTGATTTTCATTGCTTTGTTTAGAAGCTGTAATCTGGTATTTTAGATGAAAATACATGTTTTTCCAGGAGAGTAAGAGCCTGAGAATGGATTATTCTAAGGAGAATATAAAGATATTTTAACTTCTCCCCCACCAGAGTAAGGATATTTCCTATTTTTACCTGCTCCATTTTGGAGACTTCAGTTTTATCTCTACCCTGAAGGCTATAAAGAGAACCAACCATAAACCCAGCCTGAGCCTGATAAGGGTGAGGAAAATGAACAGGAAGTTTGCTTCCCTGTGAGTTGGGAATATCGAAATGGGTGCTTAGTCTCATAATGAATATTGTATTCTTTTAGCATAGGTATGGTGTCATTGCACGGTAAACCCAATGCTTTGCCACCTATTTGAAAAAATGATCCATACACCACTGTGCCTTAAACATTCAACATTTGAAGTCTACCTTTCACTTATTGTTTTGATTTAATTGGTTATGGATTGATAATCAAAAAACAAAATGTCATGATAGAGTGATATGAATGTGCTCAAACATTGTTGAGTTATAATTAAGGGACTGCAATTTGTTGAGCGCTGAGGAACAGTGTGACAGCATTGTACTATATATATTGTAGTACAAACAAATGAGTGTGGTTGTGTGCCCATAAAACTATATTACTTTTATATAATTTTCATGTCATGAAATAGAATTCTTTTGACTTTTTTTTAAATTAAAAAATGTAAAAATTGTTCTTAGTTTATAGGGTCATATAAAAACAGGCAGCAATCCATATATGGTCATTTGCTGACTCCTCATCTAAATGAGTGTTCTTGAAAGTTTTTTTAATGTAGACCCCATCAGTAAAAGAAAATTTTAACCATGCATTCCCTTATGTGTATATTTATTTACAAATAATAAATTGGGAATCTTTTGAAACATATACAACTTAAAAATTAAAAAGGATGAAATAAAGAATAATTTTTATTTTGTTAATGGTAGGAAAACCATTTCCCCTCAGAATATTATTAATACTTTTACTGAGACCAACATGATCAAATTATACTTCATTAATTTTGAATTTTGAAATTTTTAGTTTTACATCTTGTGATAGATAGTTATCTAAAAGTCTAGTTTTGCATTCATTTTATTTTGATACTTGTTTTGAGTGGCTGTCATGACTAAAGAAGATATCTTAAAGATACATAAATCCAGAAATAAGAAGTGTATCAGTAATTGTCTTTACTCAGTCAGGATACTAATTTTTCTGTCCCACCTACCAATTATGCAGAAGTTTTTCGTTTAATTTCCACCAATGAAGTTGCATCTTCTCTGTGGATCTTGCAAACTACATGGAAGATACTGCATTTTTTGATAAATGAGTTCAAAAACAATGAGACTTCTTGTAAGATAGTGAAACAGGCGAGGAAATTCTGATTTCAAGTTTAAGTGCAGAGATATGAGAATTTTGTAGATGGTGCCAGTCTTTTTGGCAACAAAAGCTTAATTTTAAAATCTCGCTAATCATGATAGTTTCATACTCTTTATTAACTAATATCTGAGAGCATAGTATATATTTGGGATGAGGTTCATCATTATTCCTAGCTGATATAATTCTTATTTCAAATTTAGGGGCTGACTTCTTTTCAAATCTAATTAAATTGTTGATGTTTTTACCTTATAATGTGGCTAGACAGAACTTGTATTATCATTTCTGCTACTTTCTTGGTAACTTGTGCTCACATCTTTAATATTGTTTGCAGTCCAAGGTTCCTTCATAAGAATCTTAAAGGGTTAGTTAAAACTAGATAATAAAATTTATAAATGTACTTAGCTGGGCACACCTAAGCTGTAATATATTGCAATTTGTTCAAAGTAATGTTAGGTAACTGACAAGTGAAATGAAGATGCTGACTCTATTCTTCATATGAATATTTGATATAAATACTCAGTGAAAGCTTAGTTGCTTTCTTTTTTTAGTTAAAAAAGTAAATGGAATTTCTATTATTTTACCACATCACAGTAGAACATCGTGTACTCCACTTTGCAAACTACTCATCTAGATGATCTTCAGGATCTTTTTAAAAATGCTGTCATTCTGTAAAAATAGCTCAGGGTGATGTACTTTCTTCGGGGAAGTGTTACCTGCTGAAGGAGTCAGACTGCTCTCTGACTATTTGGTGGTAATCCTTTCATCATTGGTAGCATGATAGACAGAACTCAGGGAGCTCCTTTTAGGTATCTGGCGAGTGGAACTTGAACTATAGAGTGACAGCTTGTTTTTGCCTTTATTTTAAACCTACAACATCAATTTCTCTGCTTTGCAGGTAAAAGATGTGAACTTTGTGATGATGGCTATTTTGGAGACCCCCTTGGTGAAAATGGCCCCATAAGACTTTGCCGACCTTGTCAGTGCAGTGACAACATTGATCCCAATGCAGTTGGAAATTGCAACCGCTTAACTGGAGAATGCTTGAAATGCATCTATAATACTGCTGGATTTTATTGTGACCGCTGCAAAGATGGTTTTTTTGGGAATCCCCTGGCCCCCAATCCAGTAGACAAGTGCAAAGGTAGTGGTTTTCAACTTAGAACTTGATGACCTCATGAAGAAAGAACATAGATCATCATTACACATTTTGTATTGAGGGATTCATTTTTTGGAGCTAGGTAATGCAGTGCTGGGCCCAGAGTCAAGAGGACCTGAGTTCAAATCCAGCCTCACATACTTACTAGCTATGTGACCTTGGGCAAGTCACTTAGCCACTGTCTGCCTTGGTTTCCCCAACTGTAGAATAGGGATGATAACAGTACCTACCTCCCAGGATTATTGTGACATCAGATGAGACCATAATTGTAAAACAGTTAGCATAGTACCTGGCACATAGGAAGAGCTTTATAAATGCTTATTCCCTACCCTCCTACTCCACCCCCCACCCTCCCCAGTTCATCTTGAGTATTGTGATTTCCTGATCTGCAGACTGTGTTGGTCATCTCTAAGATGAATTTGTCAAAAGAAGGAGGAAGGGAAGGAAGAAAATTTATACAAATATAAAATGCAATATTTATACAATTCGTAATTTATATAATATGATTTATACAAATTTAAAAGCAATACAGGTCTCCTTACCCTCAAGGAGTTTACATTCTTAAGAAGAGGAGGAAACATACAAAGGCTAGTGAATGGGGGCCAAGGCAGGGGAGTAAGGAGTGTTTTCACTTGACATGCCAGAGGGGTGATGAATGGAGCTTTGGGGGACTTGATTGACACCCATTCTGGTAGCAATGGCAATACTGATTTGATTACAGTTCCCACTGGAAATCATTATATGTTTTGGGTTTGGGGGCATTAGATATATGCACAGCAATAAGTCATGTGGCAGGAAAAGATCAGGGGGAAGAAGGGTCATTTGGAGATGACCAGAGTATGGAGTTTAATATTTGCATAAAAGATTATATGCAAGCCTGTCTTATCACCATTTTCCCTACTTAATCTGCCATTTTTTCCTATCTCTTAGCTTGTAGTTGTAATCCTTATGGCACTGTGAATCAACAAACTACTTGTAATCAAGTGACTGGGCAGTGTGAGTGCCTCCCTCATGTCACTGAGAGGGATTGCAGCGCCTGTGATCCTGGATTCTATAATCTGCAGAGTGGACGAGGATGTGAGAGGTAATGCTGAGCTACTTGTTAGCACAATCAGGAGTACAGTGGCTAAGGTACTAAGTTTGGATTTAGGAGGACCCAAGTTCAGATCCTGCCCTAAAACACTTACTGGCTATAGGACTATGGGCAGATCACTCTCAGTCTCAGTTCCTTATCTGTAAAATGGGAATGAAGAAAAGCACTTACCTCATAGGGTGGTTGTGAGAATCAAATGAAATAACAAAAATCAAAACACTTTACAAATGCTGTTATTATCATCCCTTAGTTACAGCATTTTTAACTATTTTAGATGTGATGGTTTGTAAGGGAATGAACAGGTAATTATATTTATTTGGAACCATAAATGTCTGTTTAGCTTCCACTCTGTACAAGGCATAGAGTGGGCAGTATTATCTTCCTTTTTTTAGAGATCTACACCCAACATTAAGAAACAAAAACGAGAGTCCACGTGTGGTTTTGACAGGGTAAAGGTCAACATTTGTTTTTAGGGTAAAAACAATTCTGAATAGGATTCATTAAAATTTGAGTCACACTTTTTGAGAATACTTAACTCCTGGTGAGCAGTATTTGTCTTCTCCTAATAGAAAAGTACATTTCTTGTGCATGGTTAGAAAATTATTTGTTTAAAATCTGTTTCTTTTATTTGAAACAAAATTATTTTGTACTTTATTTCCAGGTGTAATTGTCATTCTCTTGGTTCTACCAATGGCCAGTGCGACATACACACTGGCCAGTGTGAATGTCAACCAGGCATCACTGGTCAACGTTGTGAGCAGTGTGAGCCCAACCACTTTGGGTTTGGACCTGAAGGCTGCAAACGTAAGGGATTGGTGGCACAGCACTTCAAGCCTCTTGTCACTTTCTTTGCTTCTAATCTTAGGGCTAGGAGGAGTCTCAGCCTCTATAACTTATTGCCTTACAAATATAAGAATTTACCTAAGTCATCCCTAGGTGGATGATTATGTATCCTAGTCTTAGAAGTCTAGAGAGTTTAAAAGGTTCATTTGGTAATGATTTTATCTGTTTCTTCTATTTCCCATACTACATTATTTGAAATGGTAATTTTTACTTTTTATCTAGTAAATTAAACTTTGCATTGATCAATTCTCTTTAGATAGGCTGTTCAGGGGGCGGCTAGGTGGTGCAGTGAATAGAGCACTGGCCCTGGATTCAGGAGGACCTGAGTCTCAGACACTTAACATTTACTAGCCATGTGACCTAGGGCAAGTTACTTAACCCCAATTGCCCTGCCTTCCCCTCTCCAAAAAGCAAAAAAAAAAAGAAAAGGCTGTTCATAGGACCTTTTTTGTTGATTTGTTTATAGCAGTTGTTTCTCATCTGTGGTGCTTTTCAGGAGCAAATCTAATTATAAAAATCTTTCTTTCCTTTGATATGAGCAAGTCCAGGTTACTTAAACTTTCTGCTTTCTGAAATCTTGTGCTTATTCTCTGAAGTATTACATGTTATTGACCTAAACCAAGGAATAACATTAGTAAGCATACCATAAAATCATACTGTAACTCCACCTTCATTTGGGTTTTCTGGCGTCTTAGTGAGGAAACATTGAAAACAGAGGCATTGTGAGGATGGAGGTGACTCTCCTCAAGGTAAAAGCCACCAGGGCATTTAATGGAATGATTTTCATCATTCCAAGATATCATTTAATGTACCATACAGGGAGCGCATTGCACTTAAGGCTTGCTTTTGCTCTAAAAGTTTCTGTGTTGCCTGCCAGGCAGATGTGTTTAAAATCTGGTAAATAGGTCTCTCTTGCAGGCAGTAACAGTGATAATGGTGCAGTCAGTTTCCTGATAAGCAATGTACAGTTCAGAAAGAACACCCCTTCTTCCTTCCCTAGTTCTGTTTTGATTGAGACTTTCTCCTTTTACTCTGCAGCATGTGACTGTCACCCTGAGGGGTCACTTTCACTTCAGTGCAAAGATGATGGTCGTTGTGAATGCAAGGAAGGTTTTGTGGGAAATCGCTGTGACCAGTGCGAAGAAAACTATTTCTATAATCGGTCTTGGCCTGGCTGCCAGGAGTGTCCTGCATGCTACAGACTAGTGAAAGATAAAGTAAGTCTTTAGCAGTGCCTTCTTAGGACTTTTGCCATTTAAGGTAGAAAAATATTTAAACTCTCTTGGCATACTGCTACCTGCTAAAGGCAGATGGGTAAACCAGTAGGCATATAGTTTAGATGTAGTTTTGGTCTGTTTTTATTCATTCTACACCTGCTAAGGAGGGCAGTAAGCACTAGCTGGA
Organism: Pseudochirops corinnae; assembly: GCA_028646515.1. Taxonomy (NCBI): domain Eukaryota; kingdom Metazoa; phylum Chordata; class Mammalia; order Diprotodontia; family Pseudocheiridae; genus Pseudochirops; species Pseudochirops corinnae. Next base: position 302,017,651 of record CM053586.1, on the reverse strand, counting down.
ATCCTGTCTCTTCTGGAATATTTCTGGGAGGGTGCCTGAGAAAGCATTTCATCTGTGCCTTCATTTCTTCCTTCACTTTGTTGAGGTTGCTGAACATCGAGTGAAGCTCCAGGAATTAGAGAACCTTATAGCAAACCTTGGAACTGGAGATGAAACAGTCACGGATCAAGCCTTTGAGGACAGACTGAAGGCAGCAGAGAGAGAGGTTATGGACCTTCTGCGGGAGGCTCAGGACATCAAAGGTAAGTGTTACTGGTGGCTTCCATTGGACTGGACAATATAGTCATTACCCAGGGCTAATATGTTGTATCATGGATTTCATAAACTCAGTAATCAGGATTTTTTAAAGATTTTTTTTTTTGGAGAGGGGAAGGCAAGGGAATTGGGGTTAAATGACTTGCCTAAGGTCACACATCTAGTAAGTATGTCAAGTGTCTGAGTCCAGATTTGAACTAAGGTCCTCCTGACTCCAGGGCCAGTGCTCTATTCACTGCATCACCTAGGTGTCCCGTTTTTAAAAAAGATTTTAAAAAATATTTTTCCTGTTACATATAAAAATAATTTTTTATATTCATTTAAAAAAATTTTAAGTTGCAAATTCCTTATTTCCCCTCTCTCTTCATTGAAAAGGCAAGCAATTTTTGATACGTTATACATGTGTAGTCATAGAAAACATTTCCATAGATAGTATTCATGTTGTGAAAGAAAATGCAGATTGTAAAATCAAAAAGTATGTTTTGTTCTGCATTCATGTACTATCAGTTCTTTATCAGGAGCTGCATAGTATTTTTCATCATAGGTCCTTTGGAATTGTCTTGGATCATTGTATTGCCAAGAATAGCTAAGCCATTCACAATTATCATTGTACAATACTATTACTGTGTCCAATGTTCTCCTGGTTGTGCTCATTTCACTTTGCATTGGTTCATGTAAGCCTTTCCAGGTTTTTCTAAGAGCTTACTGCTTGTTATTTCTTATAATACAAGCATATTCCATCACAGTCATACACCACAAATTGTTGAGCCATTCCCCAGTTGATCAATATCCCCTTGATCTCAAATTGTTTGCCAATGCAAAAAGATTTTGTTATAAATATTTTTGTACAGATGGGTCCTTTTCCTTTTTGTTTTTTTTTATCTCTGTGCTTGCACTGAGGAAACAAAGATAAAAATTAATGAGTCAATATTTGTTTTTCAGTTGCTTACATTGTATTGTAGACACTAGTCCATTTTGATATTATCTAGAGCAGTGATTCTCAACCTTCCTAATGCTGAGACCCTTTAATACTCGTATGTGGGCGTATGTGCATGTAGGCGGACCCACCTGGAGACAGAGGAGCCATGTCTCAGTTCCTAAGATCATTAGAAATACGTGTTTTCCGATGGTCTTAGGTGACACCCCTGTGACCCCTGTGAAAAGGGTCATTCAACCCCCAAAGGGGTTGCAACCCACAGATTGAGAACCGCTGGTCTAGAGTTTTTGGAAGGATAAATTTGAAGAGTTAAAGGCATTGAATTTGAAATTAAAGTCAAATTAAAAGGTGAAAATGTAAGTAAGGCAGCATAAGAATCAACTCTTTTTATTTATTTTTTGAAACTGGGTTTCCTTGTTTTCTCAGGTTGGTAATATAGCAGCCACTCATAGGTCCAGTCCCACTACTAATCAACACAGAAGGTTGTTTTTGTTTTTGTTTTTTGGGCTTTTTTTAGGAAAATTTTTAAAAATTTATTTTTAGTTTTCAACATTCATTTCCCAAAGATTTTGAGTTACAGATTTTCTTCCCATTTCTCCCCCACCCCCCCACCCCAAGATGGCAAGCATGCTGAATACCCCTTCCCCCAATCTGCCCTCTCTTTGATGCTTCCCAATTCTCTCCCCTTACTTTCTTGTAGGGGAAGATGGATTTCTATACCCCATTGCTGCATATCTTATTTCCCAGTTGCCTGTAAAAAACAATTTTTTTCAACATTTGTTTTTAAAACTTTAAGTTCCAGGTGCTCTGCCTTCTCTCCTCACCCACCCCCACTGACAAGACAAGCAATTCATTATAGGTTATACATGTGTAGTAATGCAAAACATTTCCATAGTAAGTCATATTGTGAAAGACTAACTATATTTCCCTCCATCCTGTCCCGCCCCCCATTTATTCTGTTTTCTCCTTTGACGCTGTCCCTTTTCAAAAGTTTGCTTTTCCCCCAGTTTGCCCTCCCTTCTGTCATCTCCCCTCTTATCCCCTTCCCCCTACTTTCCTATAAGGTAAGATACCCAATTGAGTGTGTATGTCATTCCCTCCTTAAGCCAAATCCAGTGTGAGTAAGGTTAACTCATTCCCTTTCACCTTCCTGCTCTTCCCTTCCATTGTAACAGCCTTCTCCTGCCTCTTTTATTTGAGATAATCCATTCCATTCTATCTCTCCCTTTTTTCCTTGTCCCACTATATTCTTCTCTCACCTCTTAATTTTATTTTTTGATATCATCCCTTCACATTCAACTCACCCTGTGCCCTCTGTCTATATATGCATGTTCACACATGTACTCACTCACATACATATTTATACACACATACACCTTCTTATACATACATATATGTATGTATACATATATGCATATATATTCTCTTCAACTATCCTCATATTGAGAAAAGTCTCATGAGTTATAAATATTATCTTTCCATGTGGGAATGTAAGTAGTTTCAATGTTAATAAGTTCCTTATGATTTCTCTTTCCTGTTTACCTTTTTCATGCTTATCTCGCTTCTTGTATGTGAAAGTCAAATTTTCTCTTCAGCTCTTTTTTTTTTTTTCATCAAGAATGCTTGAAAGTGGGGCAGCTAAGTGGTGCAGTGAATAGAGCACTGGGTCCTGGAGTCAGAAGACCTGAGTTCAAATCTGGTCTCAGACACTTAACATTTACTAGCCGTGTGACCTTGGGCAAGTCATTTAACCCCAATTGCCCTGCCATCTACCCTCCAAAGAAAAAGAAAAAAAATGCTTGAAAGTCCTCTATTTCATTGAATGACCATATTTTCCCTTGAAGTAGTATACTCAGTTTTGCTGGGTAGGTGATTCTTGGTTCTAACCTTAGCTCCTTTGACATCTGGAATCAGAAGCTTTGACCAATTAGATTTCTGACCTGGATTGGTTCACCTTTGCTTTGGCAGCCTGGTGGTTCCCTACTCCCAAAAGCATCTCATATTGGTGCTGGATTTAATGTGGTCACTCACGCCATTGACTTATCCCTATTGCATTTCAGAACTCTTAAGCTCAAATGATCCACGACCCCTAACCTCCCCAGTCGCAAGAATTTATGGGGGTGTGCTACCATGTGTGATGGAAGCAGCTATTTTTAATTCACTATTTTTGGTTTTTTTAAGTTTTTTTTAAAAAACTTTTTTTTGCTTCATCTGTCATTTTCAACTAAAGCATAGCCATTTGTAAATAGGCCATTATAATCCTGCCTGTGAACTATTTTCTGTTATGTACCTGTATACTCATGAATATAGCATGAGCAGTTGGCATTGCTTTGGAATAAATTAGAACAAATTTCCTGTCAGGATAGCAGTAACTAAGTAATACCTATTTCTAACATAAATATTCATCATTCTTTGTGCACTTGATAAACAAACTTGAATTTGTGAAATTGACATAAATTAGTATTTTGAATTTGCTTTGTTAATCAACAAGCATTTATTAAGCATCTACTTTGTGCTTCTGGTCTCTAACATAAAGAATTTCATGCTGAAGTTCCAACCGGTATCTAGAGTGTGATTATCTGTTAGTCAGGTCACTGTGATTGCAGTAGCTCCATTAGATACTGCGGATATTCAGATCAGAGTCAAGAGGGGATTTGGTAAGAATTTTTAGGATTGCGAGCATGTAATTGGGAAAATTCCTAGAAATGGAAGTTTTTATATTTTCAGAAAGATAGAGGATACACAAGGAGGTCATACATTTAGGAAACTCAGGAAAAGTTACTAGTTAAGTAGTACAAGTCTCAACATGCATAACTGCTTGTATCCTACAGTGCCTAGTGTGACGTGGATTTAGTTACCACCTTAACACTTTTCTCACCAAAAGTGTTCAAATCACTGAATTTAGCAATTAGCAGGGACCTTGGAAGCAATTTAGGCCAATTTGCACCTGACCAAGAATCCCTTCTACATCTCCAAGAAGTGAGGTCGGAAAGACACCCAGCTCTTCTCTAACACTTCCCAAGTCAGCCCATTTGACTTCTGGTTAATTCTGATTATTTAGGAACTTTATTCAGGAATTTTTTTTTTATTGGAATCTTGTGGTTGTTGCTATTAGTTTTTAATTGCTCTCAGTGGAAATGTTGGATTGTTTTTATAGAAATTAATTTAAAAAATTTTTTAAAGTCAGCTAAGTCTTATTGAAAAGGTGCCAAAAGCATTCCTTTTGGTCCAGCTGAGAGGGGAAAAGGGTAACTTAGGTCTTCATAGATTTGTGTAGAGGCGGAGGATTTGGTTTTCCAGTTTCACTTTTTCAGATCTTTAAAGGGAAAGCAGAAGAAGAAATAGAAGTTTTCTGTAGCATTCAAAGGTGCATCTCATCTGTAGAGTTTTCAGTTTGAAGCCTACTGACCATTAACTGGCTGTATGACTTTAGGCAAATGGTTTTACTTTGCTTAGCCTCAGTTTCTTCATTTAAAATAACAAAGATAGCAATACCTACCCTACCCACTTCACAGGGTTGTGGTGAGATGGTGTGTGTAAAAATACTCTCTAAGATGTAAAGAAACACTCGGTATAAGATGTCATCATCATTATTATTAAGGAATAATTTCCATCATTCCATCAATGTTCAGGCTTTTTCTTAGAGGAATTGTCTTTTTCTTCAAAGGCAAAGCATGTGGAATCCCTTTGTAGGTCAGGAGGTGAAGATATGCAACAAAAAAGCAGGAGATTAGCAAGGATGTCTAGGTAGAAAATAGTTTACTTTGATGTCCTGTAAATATATTACTTATAAACCTGTTGGGCCCAGTGCAAGGCTCAGCTGTTCTTCTGTGCTTTAGTTGAACCCAATCACTGAATTCGTTGGGGATTTAGGAGTAGATAGAACATTTCTGACAAGAGAATTTATTATTGGTTTTGGCCAGTTTGTTTGCTTTTTTTTCAGGTGCCCAGAAACTTTTATAAGATTCATTTTTAGAAACTTAAAAAAAAGAAACATTAATAGGTCAGTGGCCTAGTTTAACTGTAGATTTTCATTTTGTCACATGGCGTGTATTTAGTTTTAAGACTTTGAGATAGAAGCATTTTAACAAATGCTGTATTCTCTGCTTAAAGATCTGTATTTCTTAGACTTAAAGTATTTCACTTAAAAGCATATTGCCCTGTTGATGTACCCACTTGTCTTATGACTCTAGACCTTGCCACCATAATTGCTTTGCCTGATTCAAATATCGCATTCTATAGGGGCTTGGAAGCGGAAGTATGTTGTCACCATTCCTTTCTAAATCTATACTTCTCCAGGCCTGCTTACAGTACAGAGAACTCAATTCTATTTGTTTTACTCTTGTCCAAGTAAATCATTTTGTTGGTTGAAGAAAAGCTGGGAAGTTTTAAGAGGCATTGTACTTGAAAGCAGCAATATTCCATCTCCTTCACTACAAGCTCCCTAGAGAGTGGACATCCTAAGTTGGCTCTGGTAGTTATATCAGAGAGTGGCTGATGATAATGCTTCCCAGCACTCAGATGGGTGGAACCATGCCTGACTGTCTTGTACTTAGGCTTAAGTGAAAATCACAGAATTTTTAAAAATAATGATTTTATCTTTTAAGATCAAAACTAATCATATATATTTTATACTTTTAATCTGTCTTAAAATATGAAGAGAGAGTATGTTGAGTGATTAAATCTTAGAAGTAAAATCTTTTTTTTTTCTCTTTGGAGGGCAATTGGGGTTAAGCAACTTGCCCAAGGTCACAGAGCTAGTTAGGTTTTAAGTGTCTGAGATCAGATTTGAACTCAAGTCCTCTTGACTCCAGGGCCAATGCTGTATTCACTGCACTACCTAGCTGCCCCCTAGAAGTAAAATCTTAATACTGGATCCTATACTTCCTCTAACCTGCTTCCAGACCTACTTTCCCTGAAGAAGTACCCTGACTATCATAGTTAACTCACTTTTTTAAAGATCATCTGTACTAGTGTCTGGTGGGATAACCAAGAAATTTTTTCTTGGGCCTAATTAAAGTAACTCAATCAAAGTCTTAATCTCTTTTTGCCCATTTCAAAGTGTGGTAAGAAACTTATGACCTTAAACTGTTGTGCCACTCTTAGCATTTTCTTCCTCAAGACCAAATTTTGGTGGCTTTTTTTTTTTAATCCTCAGGTCTTTATTTTCCAAACCTCTGTTCATCTTTGCTCTTGCCTGTGACCCAGCATTTTTTTTTAGTATCTTTAAAATGTAGAGAGCCTAAAATGAGCCATAGTGCTGTTCTAAGTAACCAGCCAGCTCTGAATGCAACTAAACAGTTTACTTCATCGTCCTGATCTGTTGGGATGCCCTAATTTCCTGTTAGATTTTTAATATTAGCACTGTGTGACAGACTCTTAATCAGTTTATGAATCTTTATGACACTGGAAATATGTACCAAGTTGATTCATTTCAACTCAATGAATTTGATTATTATGTACAAGGTGTTAGAGATTCTAAGCCAAAACGAAACAGTCCTTACCTTCAAAGAACTTACTGAGGGGAATATAACTTGAAAATTCTCATTTGAAGGAATAGAGAGGAGTGAGGTTAGGGGAGGATTAAGAGAGTTATAAAGAGGAAAGATGGAGTGGGTTGGGGAGAGAATTCTGAAAGAAACAGGTGAAAAGGGAGTACATTTCAGGCATGAAATTCCTCTGCCAAGGAACAGAAATCATACAAGAGGGTATATTGGGTTCAGGGGAAAAAAGCTAAGAAGTCACTTTAACTGGAACATAGATTATGGGAAAGGGAATGATATATTTAGAAAGGTAGGTGTTAGTCATATTGTATAAGGGCTTTAAATACCAAACTGAAGAATTTGTGTATTATCCTACAAGCAATAGGAAGTCCCCTAAGTTTTTGAAAAGGGACATACACACGTACACAGACACACGTACACACAAACACATGCACACATACACAGACACACATACAGTACACAGACACATACACACAAACACACGTACACAGACACACATACACAAAAACACAAACTGTACTTTGGGAAGATTAACTTGGTAGCTATGTGGAGAGTGAACTTAAGGGAGGAAAGTAGGGAGACCAGTTAGGCAGCTCTTGTAGTATTCCACATGAGAGATTGTGAGGCCTAGGAATGATGTAAAGAAATGCTTTCTAATAATTAGAGCTGTCCCTAAGTAGAACAGACTATCTTAGAAGATAAATGACCACCAAAGTCTTTTTCAGGAAGACTTTATTTGAAGCGGTAGATACTAGGTGTTTGGATGGAAGGTAATAGTATGCTTTACAGAAATAAGGGAAGTTTACAGGAGACTAAACTAGAGAAGGAGAGAATGGAGGTTGATAATAGTGGGGATTTGAGAAATGAAATAGGTAGTAGTAGATGACCTCATTTTCTCAAATCAAGTAAAAGATGCAAGGGGAGTGGTGTAGGATGAAGAGAAAAAAGAAGAGAACATTTGCACTGTGATTATCAATCATGGAAGAATAAAAAGATTGCCATGTAGTAGTGAGAGCCAAATTGAGATTAGATAGCATAAATTTGTAGAGGATCCACTAGCAAAAGTTGTGTAACTTATTCCATTGGTATTAAGTAGCATTTAAGTAGGAATAGAGAGGTTGGATAGTGGGATACCTGACAGTTGCAGTATAACAAGGGGTGAGTGGGGATAAGGGAACAAGAGATTAAAGGGTAGAGGACAGGGTTCAGTTGAAGTGTTCAACTGAGTCAAAAATGAAGAGACAAAGTTTTTTTTTAAGAACTGCACATATTTCATAAAGAACAAGGTTTTTGGAGATCAAAAGAATGAGGAAAAACTCTTTGATTTTAAAATGTCATGTGATTTGCCAAGGTGAAATTGTATAATCTTGAAAAATATGTCCTAGGGATTGATGACACCTTCAGTTAATATGATTGTGTTTATGACAGCAGTTATAGCTTAGAATAGGCTTGAAGATCAAAATCATTAGAGTAAGACTATATTCACTTTGAAATGCCAAGTAAGTTGTATTTCTTGGGATAAGCCGCCAACCCTGCATTTTAAGTAGGATGATCTCTGCCACCCTCAGTTAAATTGTATACTTTCTCCCCCTACCTCTGCTCCCCACATCCTTTTCTAGATATAGACCAGAACCTGATGGATCGCCTCCAGAGGGTGAACAATACCCTGTCCAGCCAAATTAGTCGCTTACAGAATATCCGGAACACTGTGGAAGAGACAGGACATTTAGCTGAGCAAGCCCGCACACGAGTTGAGAGCACAGAAAGGCTCATTGAAATTGCTTCCAGAGAACTGGAGAAAGCAAAAGTGGCCATTGCCAATGTGGTGAGTGTTACTATTGGAGTTTGGTGTGCAGGGAATATCCGCCATAGAGACTTGCAATGTATTTTGTTACTGGGAGGGAGGTCATGAACTATTTTTACTCTTCTAGCTATAGATCTCCATATAAACACCTTTGGACTGTTAGAGCTTAAGTGGACTTGGAGAGAAAGTAGCCTAGCTTAATTCCCTTGTTTTACAAATGCAGAAACTGAGACCCATGCAGTAGAGAAACTTTCTTGAGAGCACACAGTGAGTCATTTGAGAATCAGACCCAGGATTTTCACTCCCAGACCACTGCTCTTTTCCTTATTCTACTATACATCTGTCCTTTGTTATCATTTCATGTAAATGGAGCTTTAGTAACATTGTCCATAGAGTTGTCAAGAAATAAGCCTTGTGTTTGTTTTGCTTGCTTCTCTCTGTGCTGCTGAGAAAATTTAGCATTTCATCATCCTTCTGTGAAAGAAGAAATGATACTGGGGTTCAAAAAATATCCATTCTACAAATAGGGGATAGGAGAGACCTAACTACACAGCAGTTTATTTGAAGAAGACCCAGGTCTTTTAATTGATTGCAAGTTCAGGATGAGTCAACAGATGACAGAAAATTACTGTGTTCTCTTGGGCTTTCGAGCTGGAGAAGGATAGAAAGGTATCTATTAAGCACTTACCTTTGCTAAGCACTGAGCTAACCATTGTAAATACAAGTCATCAAATTAAGATGCTCCTTGCTCTCAAAGATTCTGTATGCTAATTAGGGGAAACACCACATGAATTTGAATTCAGCCACTGGGCAGTTAGAAAAGCCTGCTGGTCCTTTGGGTTTTGTGGTAGCCCTGATAGCAAGTCCCAGGGGTCCTTTGGGTACAGTGTTGGAAAGGATAAGGTGGAAAGATAGAACCTGGGTAGGTGGGTTTTGGTCTGGGGTCCTTGGTGGGAGAGAGGAATAGAAGGATAGTATTAATACCAAGAAGAATGTTAATCCCATGGTATTCTATGCTGATCAAATTACAACATGAATTATTAAATTTATTTGTGTGTGCCACATTTTAAGAGGAGCATTGAGCTAAAATGTGTCTGGAAGAGTGTGATTAGGATGCTGAAGGGACTGGAAACCATTTCATATGATGAACAGCCAAAGTTACTAGAGATATTTAGTCTATGGAAGAGACTTAATGAGGCTGGAATCACTGACGTCAGATATTTATTTAAAGGGCTAGAGTATGTAGGAAGGATTAGATTGATTACTTTTTGAACCTAGAGAGGACAACTTGGGACTGGCAGTGGATAGAAATTAAAGGGACAGCAATTTCAATTCAATATGAAGAAAAGCTTCTTAATAATTCTCACTGTCCAAAAATGGCATAGGCTGCCTCTGGACATTGTGTGTTCCTTTCACCGGCTGTATTCAATCAAAGGCTGGGTGAATACTTGTTGGATATGTGTTGTAAATAGGAGGGGCTCATGCTTCACAAGTAAAAGCATTGCCTGGTCTATGAGGTTCATTTTAACTCTTATGATTTTATCATCTCTAAATAATAATATAAATCTTTGTAAAGGTAAAAATGTCGCTAAATAATACTTCCATTGACATTCACAAACACTTCCCTTATTTAAATTCATACAGTTCAGTTTTCTGTGAAAGTTAAGTCCTGTTTTTGTTTTATTTTATTTTCAGTCAATTACTCAACCAGATTCTACGGGGGCTCCTAATAACATGACTATGTTGGCAGAAGAGGCTCGTAAACTTGCTGAACGGTAATTTCTAGACTTATTACACCAAAGTTTAACTTGTGTTCTTCTCACACATTTGTATATTTTTTCCCCATGTAACCAACTTTTAGCAAGTTAGACTTCTTTCCTAATTATTTTTTCTTTTCTCACCATACAATTATTATTGTTGCTATCCTTTCTTTTCCTTTGTAAAATCAGTGTAAAATCTCTGCCTTGGAGCTCAGAGTGTTTGGAGGCATTTAGAACCTTTTACCTTTTTGAATTGACTCAAACATGGCTAAACTTAAGAACTTCGAATTCAGTTATGTGGTGTGTAATGCTGTGTAGATTTCTCTTTGTGTATAATTTAGTTCTTAATTGTTGAAGATATCTGAAGATTCACAGTGGAAAACTTGTGCTTACTCAAATGATTCTGCATTGCTTTTTGTAAAAAACAAAAAACAAAAAACAATCAAAAACACATTGAGGAGGGAATCCATCCATCACATGAAAAATAACAGCAGTGAACCAAATCCTCCATAATAGTGCCAGAAGATAGAAGAAACCTTCATTGTTGAGATAACATATTTTCTTTGAGACCTAGTTGATCTTGCATTGAGGGAATCTTAACGGTACTGAGGTAGTTTTTCTCTTAAGTGTAGAGCCTCAGTAATTAAGACTGAGGTGTGTGTGTGTGAAAGCTGGTCTGCCTAGAATGGGATTTTTAAGAAATGCCATAATCTTACTCTGGGACATAAAGAATATTTTCAACAAAGTTGATATAGTTGTAACCCATAAGTACTTCAGTCATGCTATCTTGTGATCTGTGAAGTCCCCAGTGATTTTGGAAAGATGTATCTATGCTGTTCATTTGTGAAGCCTCTCTTAATATCATACTGCTGTTGGGGGCAAGGTTGTCTTAGCTTGACTGATATTAACATCAACCTAGGAATAGCATTAAGACAGAACTATAATCTTAAGTTTTTGTTCTAATACAAGTTTGATTAAATTCTCATTGTGACATCTTTGAGACACTTCTTGGTAGTTTGACTGAAATGTCTTATGTAGCTGGGATAAGCATAATTTTTTATGGGGACATTGTTATGGGAGCTTCTGTTTTATGCAGTTGTTTTTTTTTTTTCCTGTTATAGACATAAAAAAGAAGCTGATGACATTGTTCGAGTAGCCAAGACAGCCAATGATACGTCAGCTGAAGCCTATAATCTGCTCTTGAGGACTTTGGCTGGAGAGAATCAAACAGCAAATGAAATTGAAGAACTTAATAGGAAGTGAGTGTAACTTAAAAGTGTTTGAGCCCTCGGTGGGGGTGGGGGTGGGGAGGTGTTAGTGACAGTGCAACAAGAAATTAAATTCTGGTATATTTGGAGCATATTCTGGATGGTCTTTTACTTGTGCTTTTGAAATGTCCTACAGGACTTAGATCAGGGAAAGCAGAGCTAAGGCTTTTGAGTCTACTTGATTGTTTATTGGAATTATAGATAAAAGAATAATTAATCAAAACATTTAAACTGTCAAAGAAATACGAAAATATAAGAAATGTTAAGGAAATAACAAAAAGAAAAGAAACCTATGAGATAGCCATGGTAGATTTCGGGGCAAGGAGAAAATATACTAATAGACTACAGATACTGGGGATTGAAAGAAGAAACTGGTCTATGGGTTTTAAACAAAAATAAAAGGATGAAATTTAAAATTAATTATGTATTGATTGTTATTAAATGAAATTCAGACATGTATGTATGACTTGTCTCCTGCCAGTGGAACAGAAGCTCCTTGAATGTCTTTTGTCTTTGTATCCCGACCACTTTCATAGCACCTTGTACATAGTAGGTGCTTTGTTGAGAACAGTCAAAATGGTAGAAATGCTGTCACAGAGATTGAAATCTGCTTCAGTTCTTCTAATATTTACTAACAGTTCAATTAGATTAGAGAAAATATGCTAAAATGTTTCCTCAAATTTATTATTTTTTGCTCTGTTTTTCCTAATATTTTTAGGCAGGCTTTAAATGTACCTTTTCACTATATCCCATAGGTTTCTCAAACTTAACATGTCTTAAATAAAACTTATTATCTTTATTATTAAGCATATAGATGTGGCATAGTATAGAGCTTTGGACTTGAAATCAGGAAGACCTGAGTTCATATCCTGCCTACACACTTAGTAGTTTTGTGACCATGGGCAAGTCACTTAACCTCTCAGGTTGTTTTCTCATATAAACTGGGGATACTAGCGGTACCCACCTCACAGGTTGTGAGGAAGCACTAAATAAATGCTATTTATTATTGTCTTTCTTCTTAAACCCACCCTTCCTCCTCACTTTCCTATTTCTATTAGGGGTACCACCACCCTCTCAGTTACCTGGGTTTAAAACCTAGGAATCATCATCATCGTCGTCGTCATCATCATCATCATCATCATCATTATCATCATCATCATCATCATCATCATCATCCACTCTTGGTTTTTACTCATCCCCCACATCTGATTATTATCCAATCTTCATTGATTGTCCCTCCACAGCATCTTTTACTTCCTCTCTTTCCACTCACACCAAAATCAACCTGACCTTTCTTTCCCTGTAGATTTTTGCAATGGTCTCCTAATTTTTCTCCCTGCATCCAATCCATCCTCCTCATAGCTGCCAAATTGATATTCTTAAAGTACTTCCCTGTTCAAGAAGCATCAATACTACCATAGGACCCTTAGGCAAAATACAAGCTCCTGCATTTGGCATTAAAAGCTGTCTGACTCTCCCCATATTTCCAGATCGGTTTCATGTTAGTCCCTCTCTCTACTGCGTGTTGGATGCAAACCAACTCGCCTTGCTGTTCCTTATGCATGAAAATTCCTCTCTGCTATTGTATCTTGTACAAGCCTGATTTCCCCTCATCCATGTCATATCCAGGCAACTCTCATCTTCCCAGCAGAAAAAGCTGCCACCTGACTTTGGAAGAGGGAACTCCCTCACCTGAAAATTCCCTGTTCCAGTGAAATCTTGTGTCTTTCCCTATTCCCATACATTCTTGTCTGTCAGCACATTGTGTCTCCACCTCTGCCCTCTTTCCAGAAGGCAAACTCCAACCTTCATTCAAAGAAGTAGACCCTCCCTCACTTTTTCATGGGACTCTACAAGGAAGAGGCAGTTAATGAATGTTTGTGGGTGGATGTTTTACAAAGGCTCTTAAAATGTCCATTATTAGTTAAATCTTCTCTTCTGTTCCTTAGATATGAGCAAGCGAAGAACCTCTCCCGAGATCTGGAGAAGCAGGCTACCCGAGTACATGAAGAGGCAAAACGAGCTGGAGACAAGGCTGTCGAGATTTATGCTAGTGTTGCCCAGTTGACACCTGTGGATTCTGTGGCCCTTGAGGTGTGGAGTCAGCATCCATATGTGCATATGTACATACACACGGAGAGCTATCTGGTGCCATGATTACTTTAGAGTGATTGGATAAGAAATCTCCTTGTCCCATTCCGTCTGTATGCTGGACACACTTTAAAATGCCTGAGCCCAGATGCCGTTGCAAGTGTGCCTCACTTTATGGGTTTCTCTGTTCCTAGAAAGTCGTTCACACCTAACCAGTGCCTTGCACAAAGTTTGTTGAACAAACCAATGTTTGTCGAATTGAAATAATTTTAAAATCTAAATCATATTTTTAAATGTAGTAGTGTTATTTAAAATAATTTAAATCATAACTGCTGAACAGTAGAAAACCATTTAATCCAATGGCAAAAGCTTTTATGAAAACGAAATCCTTTATCCAAACAAATTGCCCCCCTGCATCTCCAGCAGCTTGTTCTGTATGCTGATCCAAGATGTCATGTGTGCTCCTCTGCCACAACATGTCTAGAACCAAGCCTGTCTTCCCCACCAAATCTGCCCACCCTCTAAACTTTGATGTTTCTTTTTGAGGCATCCATGTTGTTTCAGTGAGGCAGCACAGAGGTAGATTATTGGGATTCAGGTAGAACTGAGTTCAGATTCTGTGTGAAGTACTTAGTATATTATGACCCTGGACAAGTCACTTAAACTCTTAGCCTCAGTTTCCTTACCTATAAAACAGGAATAATAATAGTAACACCTACCTCACTAGATAGTTCCAAGGATCAGATGAAATTACATATGTAAACCTCTTTGTAGACCTTAAAGCAATTATATAAAGGCTATCTTTTTATCTGTTTATCTGTCTGTCTGTCTGTCTGTCTGTCTATCTATCTATCTATCCATCCATCCATCCATCATCAAAGTCATCCAGGCTTGTAACCATTGTTATCTTTGACTCTTCCGCTCTCTCTTAACCCACATATACAATTAGTTGCCAAGTTTTTTGGATTCTCTAAACACACCTTTTGCCTTCTCTTTTCTCCATGAACATGAACACTATCCTAGTTCAGGCCTTCGTTAAGTCTTGTCTGCACTACTGTCATAGCTTCCTAATTGGCCTCCTTGCATCTGGCCTCTTCTTTTTCCAATCATTCTCCACACAAGGCAGAATAAACTCTTTCAGGCATAAGTCCATCACTCAATCACTCCCCTGCTTAAACACCTTTAATAGCTCCCTGTTGCCTTGAAGATAGGAAACAAAACCCTTAGCCTCAAAGGAACCCTATAGTCTGTCTACTACTTACCTTGACAGCCTTATTTCATATGATTCTCTGGCATGGATGCTGTGCTCTGGCAACGTTGGCCTACTTCCCTTTCCCATATTTACGGATTTGCATAATCTTTATCTGCTTTTAAAGGCTTAGGTCCGGTGTTACTTCTGGGTAGATTCCTACTCTTTCCCACCACCCCTGCCTAAAATTGTTCTCTTCCTCCTCAAAAGATACTTTGCGTAGCTCTTTCTTTTTGCCCATTTTCATGTGTTTTGCTCATCCATGCATATCATACCCCACCACTACTCTCCAGTAAAGTACAGGTTTCTTGAGGGCAGCCTTTTGTTTTTTTTCTTTTTGTCCCTAACCTACTGCCATGTATTATAGCAAATGCTATTCAGTTGAATAGAAGACTTTGTAAACCTGTGTTTTAATGTAATAGATTTGATTAAAGTAAGCGATAGTATCAGCAACCCCTCTTACACTGTGCTAAGAATTTTAGTAAAAGAATCATATCAAGATGCTTTCAGTTATATCAAAAGAGATGGAACCAGGTATATCGTATCTGCAGTCTCCTAATTTCCAACTGTCTTTTCAGGCCTGTGCTACTGAGTTGTCTTCAGTCTGCCCATTAATGTCCTGGCACAGATGCACACACATATGCACAGACACTGCATGTTTGTGCTGTTGAAGTTGGAACTTATTACCTCAAAGAGATTTGTTTAGCATTTTTATAGCATTCAATTTTGTTATTAAAACCACCAACAAAAGTCCTGACCCTCAGATCATGACCTATTATGTGATGAATTTGTACTGGGATTTCAGAACTGTGCTCTTCAGAAGTTCCACTGTCTTCTTTAAAAAAAAAACAGTTCACTTTTCTTTGTTTTTTGAAGAATGAGGCTAATAAGATAAAGAAGGAAGCAGAGGCCCTGGAACAAATGATGGACAAGAAACTGAGGGACTACGAGGACCTCCGGGAAGACATGAAAGGCAAGGAGCTTGAGGTGAAGGACCTCCTGGACAAAGGAAAGACGGAGCAGCAGGTGAGGCTGGTGTGCAGATTCTGTGACTATGAGCAGTCGAGGCCAGCATGGGAGCACATAGCTGAGTTGGGGGCGGGGTGGGGGGGAGTGCTAACTGGGCAATTGTGATGGCGTCTTCTGATGAGATGGAGGCTTTTGTCTTAGAGATTCTCATTGCTCTGTCGTGTTTATAGACAGCCGACCAGCTCCTGGCCCGAGCTGATGCTGCCAAGGCTCTTGCTGAGGAAGCTGCTAAAAAGGGGAAGAACACATTACAAGAAGCCAATGACATTCTCAACAACTTGAAAGGTAGAAGAGAAAACCACTGGGACAAAGAGATTTGTAATGTTCCTGTAATGGGTCACTGTCTTCATGTGATTGAAAATTGGACATATATTGATAGTTGAAAACTCATTTTAACTTTCTTCTCCCGTTTTCCATCAATCCTGAAGTAGTAAGACTGTAACTGTAACAAGACTGATCGCTAGTGCTTCTTGCTAAAATCTGTGCCATTCTAGGTTGCAGTACTACCCACTGACCCCCTTAAATTAGAAAATGCAAAAGTAAAAAATATTCACTCCAGAAGAAGAAAGAGATTCTCTTAGGTGGCTAGGTCCTAAGCACACTCATTAGTGGATACTCTTTCCCAGGCTTCTAGTAGTCAGTCTGTGTTCTGTTTGTCCTTTATTTTATTGGCTTATGGGATTTGTCTTACAAAGCCCTGTGGAATCTCACTGCAGTGCCTTCCTGATTGTCAGTAACCATTAAATGTCCATTTAGATTTTGATAGACGAGTAAATGATAACAAGACAGCAGCAGAGGAGGCCCTAAAGAAGATCCCTGCCATCAACCAGACAATTGCTGAGGCCAATGAAAAGACACGAGAAGCGCAACTGGCCCTGGGCAATGCGGCTGCAGATGCCACTGAAGCCAAAACCAAGGCCCATGAGGCAGAAAAGATCGCAGGAGCTGTGCAGAAGGTGTGTATGCTGACATATCCAAACACAGAGATTTTTTTTAAAATTCTTCAAATCTTTTTCTGTTCCCCAATAATAAAAGATCACGTGCTCTTTCTTCTTAGTTTGAAATAAAATATTTTCTTTACCCTTTTGATCCTGAGCAAGTCACTTAACTATCTGCCTTAATTTCCTCATCTGCAGTAATAGTACCTACTCCCAGGGTTGAGAATAAAATGAGATAATATTTACAAAGTACTTTTCAAACTTTATAAAGGTCTACATAAATGCCAACTATTATCAGTATCTAGCAAGTTAGTACTTAACAAGGTACAGTTTTAGTAAATACAGTTGTCCTAGCAGGGCCAAGACCAGGGAGTCATAACTTGAAAACATTTCTTTATATTCAAGTTTCTTTCTTCTGGAATTTAGTTCCACTCTCTTGGAAATCATTATAAAAGCTAAGGAATAGAAATGACTAAGATTGTGGCTTATTCTGCTGTTCTATGGCCAGTAATTATTTGATTATTATTTTAGGCCACTTGAATATTCAGGTCCTTTGTTTTTGTGGATGCTTAGGTGATAGGGTTATGGTCAGCTTTTCTTATGATAAATTATCCGGAGATTGGCATTCGATTATTGGCATTGCTGGTATGAAATAGAAATAAGGTTTATATTCTGCTCCCAAGTTGCTTAGGAAATCCAGTATGCATAAAACTTCAGCGTTAAAGAATCCAAAACATTGGTGAAAGGTAATATAGTGAATTGTACTTTAAAATTTTTTGAGATTTATACATTTTAATTATCTCATGAAGAATAGAAGAAGAAAAATGTCTTAGAACAGAACGAATTAAAAAGGTAATATTTGTGTGTTACACCTAGAATGCTACCAGTGCCAAAGCAGAGGCAGAAAAGACTTTTGCAGATGTTACAAGTTTGGACAAAGAAGTGGATGAAATGTTGAAACAGTTACAAGAAGCAGAAAAGGAGCTGAAGAAAAAGCAAGATGATGCCGACCAAGATATGATGATGGCAGGAATGGTGAGTGATTTGGGCTGTCTTTGTACCTGGTCACCCCATGAAGAAGAGTGGGACTGCTCAGTGGCAGCAGGAGTAAACTCCTCTCAGAAGACCAAGTGCAGCCTGGGCTTCTGCCCTACAAACACTGGCTCAGGGGCTGGGTGGTCTCAACATTTCCTGGTGGATATTTGTGGTGTAGAGATACACAGCCCCATAGTTATTACTCTCCTGCCTCCAAAACTTGGTACTGGGGACAGGGGGATATAACTGCCACATATGTGACATTTTTGGAGATGTCCTCCTTCACTGTGAATGTTATATCCCACAACTTCAAGGGAAAACCCTTCATAGTGGCATATAGATGTAAAATAGCTTGTAATCTCATAAATAGAAGTCTTGTGTATATGGAGCTCAAGAAAGGACAGAAAAGAGATTCTTCTTGCTCTGTGAAATCCAAGGTTTATACTTTTGAAGGACTTTATTGTGCTTTATTGTAATTCAGGATCAAAGTGATGACTTAAATATGTGAACTTAGATGGTAAAAATCATCCTAATATAAATATATATTTCTAAATAGGCACTTTGAGGGAGCTCAAAAGACCTTCCCTGTTCCACCACTTAGAAGAAAGACATTTTTATGTGGGAGTTAATTGACTAGAAGAAGGAAGTATTATGCTTGTTAATATAACAAATCAGCTATGCTTATTTACTCTACTTTCTGCTTTCCTTATTTTCCATAAAAAAGATGCATTGTCTCAAGTAGAAATCCTGTTGGATTCCCTTTTTGGGATGTGTATTTTAGGGGTTTGGCTATAAAAAAATGGTGTACGTTTAGATTGATTAAAGGGACAAATTTAAATTATTTGAGGAAAATAACTTTTTTTTTTTAAAGAACTTAAGATGGCTGAGGAACATCAGTTGTAGAAAGGACCTTAGAAATTATTTAGTCCTGCCTCCTTGTTTTACAGATGCAAAGACTGAAATCTAAAAACATATTCTCTGATATCTGTAGCACCTTTGAAGAGAGATAGTTGGACAGACCTTGCTATATTTGCTCTGTAATTTTGGATAGCTACTAGGCTGCTTTAAGTGTACATGTTTGGAGTGTGGTGCGAGAGAAATACTGTGTCATGATGTTGTTTCTTGTTTCTTGAGTTTAAAAAAGCCTCTAGAAACCTAATAAAACTCATTAGGATAGGAACAGTAACAACAACATGGAATTTTTTTCCGTGAGTTTTTTTTGTGTGTGTGGTTGTTTGTTTTCCTTTGTCTCTCTCGATGGGTAAAGTGCTGGGAAGCAGCATGGTCCAGTGGAAAGGGCACTGCATTGGGGGCAGACTGCTTGAGTCTGAATTCTGGCTCTCTTACTTGTGACCTTAGGGATATTTCTTATTCCTTTTGAGCCTCAGTTTCCTTATGTATGAAATGAGAGGGTTGGGAAAGGTAGCCAATGAAGTGCCATATTAGACCAATGAGCTTTGGTACTAAATCCTTGGCAGATTTCTAGATTGGATTATTAAATAGATGGTTTGGGGATGCTTATGGAAGCTGTGATCGGGGCATCACATGTGAACTCATAAAATATGTCTTTTTATGAGTCTTACCTTATTTTTTGACTGCTACATTAAGAAAATGTCAGGTGCCAAGTGTAGCTAGATTTTATTGAAGTATCTGACAATTTTTCCTTTTGTCATTATGGAGAATATCAACATATAAAATTCAAGATAGTGAACCACTTTTCCCAAAGAGTTGAGTACTCGAGTAATGGACTATTGCCACCCCATGTAACCAGTTATGTCTGTCTTTTGTACCAGGACCCTTCTCACGTCCTCCACTTTAGTTCATGCTGTCGACACTGCGTGTTAGATTGTTGCAGCTTGTTGGTCTCCCTGTTTCAGTTCTTAGTCTGTTCTCTTAGCTGTCAGAGTGATTTCCCTCAAATGTAGGTCTGACCTCTGGGCTCTAGGATTAAATGTAGACTCCTTTGTCTGGTTTTTAAAACCCTTCACATTCTGGGCCCCAACCTATCTTTTAATCTTTTTTATTCATTATTAGTAAGCCCTCCCTACCCCTCAGTTGTGCAGTCCGGTCAAAATGGCCCTTTCTTTCTTTTTCACAATCCTCCGTCTCCCAGCTCTGTGCCTTCGTGCTGGCTATTCACCTCCAACTTCTACATGAGCCATTTCCTGATCCCCTTAATTATTTATGCCCTCCATCCCCAAGCCCTTGTATTTGTTCTCTTAGGCTTGTTTCTCCCTTAAAATGTTGGTGCCTTATGTGACTAAGAATTATTTTTCTGTGTATTGGAATCCTCTGTGTAGTTCCTGGTCTACAGCAGGTCCTTTAAAAATACTGATAGATAGATTGCCAACCCTGAGAGAGGTTTTTAGTGAAATGCCACAGGGTTCTTCTGTCTTTGGTTCTGTTCTAGACTACATTTTTGTCAGTGACTTGGATAAAGTTATAGACTGTATACTGATCAAAATTGTAAATAATATAAAACTGAGGGGGAGGAATAGCTTAGTGTCTAAAGGGATCTTGAGAGACATGGATAAGTTAGAGATAGTATCCAGATTGATGAGATGACCTATCCGCTTGAGTATTTGAATAAGATCTACCCAGACACATTAAAAACCCAGAACAAAACATCAAGACTTTTATGGGCAGAGAATGTTGGAAGGGCTTGCCTATGGGAAATTCAGAACAATTGAATAAATTCAGGCTCCAGTCATTAAGCAATGCAGATACCTGATCTCTCAGAGAACAAACAGTGCTGTGGAATGTCAAAATGATTTTCAGAAATACCTATTTGAACATACAGATATTTCTAAGGATCTAAATTGGATTTTTATTATCCAAGTCATGGGGAAATAGACCTTAAAAATTGGAAACTTGAAAATCAAAGTGTTCCCCATTCTCATGGTGGAAACGCAGGAAAGACTGTAGGAAGAGACTGCTGCTCAGCATTTTCAGATATTCACCTAGATATACAGGAACGTTGCTCTGGTAGCAATTTTTTTTAAAGTGTTTGTTTTTTCCCCCAGTGGCAAAATACCCCATAGATGGGGTAGCGAAATTTGTTTATGTAATATTTTCCCATTAATATTAAGGAATTAATGAAATGAACAGTACTCTAGCCCAAAATAACTCTGCCTTAAAAGGATTAGAATTTTGAATCTCTAGAAACAGTGGTGTCAAATTCAAATAGAACTGGATCCATGCAGGCTACTTACTGACTTGGAGAATAAAAATAACGTTATCTGTGGTGTTTTTTTCATTTATTTTGTTAAACATTTCCTAATTACATTTTGATCTGGATCCTGGCATCAGGAGTTTTACTGGCTTTGAGTTTGACATCTCTGTCTTACTAGCTTTGTTACAAGTTGTATATGCTTTGATTTTTTGATTTATTGAGAAAGGTGGCATATGAGACTAGTCTTCATTTTTAAAAGGTGACTGCAGAAAGCATGCATAATATATGAACTGCATTTTTAGCGGCATTACTGTGGGATGGATTTTAATGATTCACAATCCCTTACTGAAAGATCTAGAAAGAAGCCATCTCTCTGAAGGAAGAAATTGGCATTTTGTCAGCTTAGAAAGAGAATACAAATTAGAAAGTATGGTTTTTCTTTGTACTGAGAAAAGAAAAAAAGAAGGAGATTAAAGCCTGTTGTTGTTATTGGCATATTCACACATTTTTTTCCCCACTATAGGCTTCACAGGCTGCTCAAGAAGCAGAGATTAATGCAAGAAAGGCCAAGAATTCTGTTAGTAACCTTCTTACCATCATCAATGACCTCTTGGAACAACTCGGTATGTAGAAGTATGACCATTTCAAATACCATAAATATGGAATCCAGTTTTTTGACTTGTTAAAGCAGATTATATGATGTAGGCTTATCTGATCAAGTTGCCCTAAAATAATTCGTTAAATTAGTTACACTATATAGTTTCACTCTTTGTTTCTTTAAATTGCCTCATGACATGACCATCAGTTATCAAAGAACCTTTCTTTGAAGGTCAGGAGTGGATAGGGATGATGTAAAGGGGAGTTTATTTCCTGTAGGAGTTACCATATCACTACCTTACATATTAACCCAGTATTTTATTAAATGTCTACTTAGTAATAAAGGGAGCATCTAGTTCACATTTCTAATGCTTTCTCTTCCTCATTTGAACTAGTGCAACAATCCTGATAATGAGAAGAACCCTTGAATGAAGAGTCAGGAGACCAAGTTCTTGTTTCAGATTTTCCACTAATTAATTGTATGATCTAATCAAGTCAATCTCTATAGGTCACAGTATTCTTAACTTGTCCAAGAAGAGATTTGGTCATTAGGGATTAGGTCATGTCTACTGTTCTTTCATGATCTAAAAATTCAGTGATTCTGAACATTTATTTTATAATAAGTCCATGTTAAAATAGAAACTTTCTCAAATTATCCCACCTAGTGAATGGCATCAGTATCCTGGATAGAATGATCCATTTAAGATGAAAGGTCTCAAATCAAAGGATTCCTTGAGAAAAGTCCTAGACCTGGCATCGTCGTCCAGAATCCTTCTTGGTGCTCACGTATACGTTTAGATGAGGAAATGAAAATAGATGGTGAAAGTTGAGCCTGCAGGAAAACTTTAATGTCCTGGAACATTTTTAATACTGTTTGAGATGGAGCAGACTTCATTACAAAGCAAAGCTTTCTTGGACTCTACCCAAGCGGGTTCAGTGATTAAACTACCAAACTGTGTCATTACAAGGGAATTCTACCTATAAGGAAGTCTTATAGCCCAGAGAACTTCATCACCTTCCATCATCTCTTCATTTCTTAGCTTCTGTTTTTCCAAATTAGAGGGTATTTGGAGTCTGTCTCAACCAGCTGAAGTTGCCAACAAGAGGAACGACTGTTCTGTGATACTCTGTTTTCAGTGCTTCCCTAATCCTAAAAAAAACCATATATTTTAAACTTGCTCTTTAAGCTTATTATGAAAGACTAACCTATCAAAAATTTCCCCCCCTAGATTTTAAATCAGACCTAAATGCACCAGCTTTCTTAGCCTGGTATCTCTTGTGGGGGGGTATTTTCTTTTCTCCTCCTTCCAGTTCCCTTAAAACATTATAATCTTGAGAGCTGATCTACTTTGCCTTGAGTAAATTTTTTGGGAGTGAGAAAGTCTGAAAGTATACTCAACAGACTAAAAATGATTATGCTACACTAGATGCCACTAAAACAACAAGCCGGCCACATATGCAAACTAGGCTAAATATTATATAGCTGGCTTTCCCTTGTGGAAATTATATGACCTTTAAAATTCACACCTACAGCTTGAAGTCTAGAACGTTATCCCCAGATTAGAGCCTTTTTTTGGTCATTGTTATCTTATCAATTAACTTGCCATATAATAAGTACTCAATAATGCTTGTTGAATTGCTTAAGAGAATGTTTTACAGAAAGCGGAAGTGAATATGTTTTCTCAAACAAAGCCAATCAAACAAGTTAGTTTGTGTATTATGAGTCATTCCAGCTGGATTAAGGTCAGAATCTGTTTATACTTTCCATACGTTGTTTATGTCCCATGTACTGTATCACTTATTTAGAGTCACGTTCTGCAGCGCTCCTTCTGCCTGGTTAAAAGCCACCGCTCTTGGTGTCTTAAGGGCTTCAGGGAGTATGTGACATCCTAGTACTAAATCTTTTCCTGGAATTGACTTCTTTGTCTTTGTACTTTCTTACTCTGTAGGGCAGCTGGACACTGTAGATCTGAACAAGCTGAATGAGATTGAGGGCACCCTAAACAAAGCCAAAGATGAGATGAAGGTCAGTGATCTGGACAGAAAAGTATCTGATCTAGAAAATGAAGCCAGGAAACAAGAGGCTGCCATCGTGGACTACAACAGAGACATTGAGGAAATCATGAAAGACATTCGCAACCTAGAGGACATCAAGAAGAGCTTGCCATCGGGTTGCTTCAACACCCCCTCCATTGAGAAACCCTGAAGGCCTCTCAGCAGGGCAGGGGAACGGCCTTCCCACAGTGACTGGTGGAGCTATGGTGAGGCTGTGGAGCGCCCTCACACACAGATGACCTTCCTCAGACCCCAACTCTCCGCTGCTCTTGGTCACTGTTCTTTGTGAACCAGGAAAAGTTGCAAAGTTCAAAGAGAGGCGAATTAAACTTCTGTCTTTGGGCATCAAAGGGTTTTCTTTTATAAAGTCTCTCTCTTCCACCCCAAATACCCTACCTAACCTACACTCTCCCTTTTGATTTGCACAAGGACACAAAGTGTCCCAGCTTATAGTACAGTGGTACAAATGCAACTGTATGTGAACCATTGTATGACATGGCACAGGAAGCACACGCTCTTGCTTCTCTCATTGCTCCCTAAAGACCCTCTTCAGCCCCAGGCAGATCTGTTGTGGAAAGGCTGGGAGAGCCCCACCTCCAGGGAAAGGAGTGGTCCTTGGGAGCCCTGTACCCGTTCAGCGGAATTTTAAAGGAAGTCAACATCCCTGTGCCAAAAGTAGTGTCCAGTTAGGATGCTGGTACCTGTCTACCGAGTGTCTGACCATCTGTTGTGAGTGCAATACACTGAGCCACCTGCCGGTTTAGAAAAGATGCTATTATTTATAACGTTGATTAGCAGGCCCCAGCACAGGAGAGATGGGCTTAGAGTCTTCCTCAGGACCCCTCATGGCCTGGAAAGCAAACCATTTCCCAGGTCTTTGGGTAGTCGGCTAATTCTCTGGGCTGATAGCTTGCAAGGTTAGGAATCTGTTTTGCATTCACCAAAAGACTGGCATCCTTCTCTGTGGAGTTAATAGAGATTTTATGTAAGAATGAAATAACCACTAAAGTCTAAAAGAAAAATAAGTAAATATTTAGCAGTTTTTTGGGTATGTAATAGTTTTGGAGGTAGTGTTAAATTATCAGGCTGAATAATTGATCTTGGGTTAAAAAAAATCTTTTTTATTCACGTCATTTAAAGAAGGATAACTTTTTTTGCTCATTTGGCACTATGTCAAGTTCCCTTGCATTCTCCTGGAGAGAGATGAAATACTAAACCCTTTATTCTTGTCTTCTCAGTATTTCCACCATCAGAAGCCACATGAGAGGACCCCGTTTGTGTCCAAACCTTGGTGGCTTATCAATTGCACTCTCAATATGTCCCACAACTGCCACCATCATCTAGAAGCCTCCACCTCATAATTTTCACCTGTTGCAAAAACTCTCTCTTATGTTGAGGGAAGATCCTTATGGGGAGCTTCCTAGCGAAGCTTTTCAGCTTTTTATCCTCAGCTCTGTGATTTTTCTTCATAGATCACAGGACAGTGACTCTCTTATACCCCAACTCCCTGCCTTTGAGATTCATATATAGCCTTTAACACTATGCAACTTTGTACTTTGCGTAGCGGGGAAGAAACTATTATCTGACACACTGGTGCTATTAATTATTTCAAATTTATATTTTTGTGTGAATGGTTTTTTTTGTTTGTTTTGTTTATCATAATTATAGATTAAGAAATTTATGTAAATAGACTTGGTCCTGTTTCCAGAATGACAGTGTCTGTTCTCCTCTTCCCTCCATATTTCCTTATAACCAGCACAATTTGCATCCCACTTTTCCATGCCTCTTACTGTTTCTTTCATTTATAATTCCTCTGGATTAGGTTCTCCCCTCCATTGCCCTCCTTTGTTCCCATTGCCTTGTGTTTGCAGTATTTGTAGTCCATAGTATTGGTAGATAACTGTTTACCTAAATACAAAGAGCCCCTCAGACATCCCCCAGATACAGCACCGGGTTACCCTGAACAGTTATTTTCTGCAGACTGTGGAGTCCTTTGCGTCTGTTATGTAAGAGCAATGCTAAATTGACTTGTGTGTAGTAGCATTAGGGGGTGCTATTGTAGGGGTCTGCAGCACTGTTATGGGTCCAGGTAGAAGGGTATTTCCTGGATGTCATCCTTGTGTGGGTGTATTTGAAATGTGAGAATTTAATATTGTTAGATTTCTGTAAGGCATCAGGGACAGTGCTATAGGAGGGTAGATGGGAGAGGATGCTTAGTTTTTGAATATGCTTCTCTCCTCGCTATCCCCTAGGGCATGCTAGAGTTTACCAAAAATTCTGTGACTTGGCATTCCTCTGCCCTTTGACACCCTTGCATCTCCCAGGCCCCTCTTGCTACCATAAAACCAGTTGCTTTTTTTACGCCAAGTTTTCACATCAGTATTTCCTGACCAGCTTTTGTAGTAAGGTGGTCATAACTTAACACTCATCTCCTGGTCAAGGCTGCAGGAAAAGACAAGAGAATCTGCCAGCATCGATTTCCTTCCATCCTTTCTACCAGGTGCACACCAGCTAGTCTTGGGCCAAGGTCAGGGACTGCTGGCAGCTTTTTATTTTGCCTTTCTTCAACTCTGTGGTGGTGTGTTGTTGTTTTTTTTTAAACAGAATTTTATTTTTTAAATAAAGATTCTTTATAAGAAAATTCTTCAATTGCACCCCTGCATTACAACCATTATTCCATCATAGAGCTATCTGTCTTTTGCATAATGGCATTGACAACATGGCTGTCATGGGGAACGTGTGAACACGACTGTTCTTTGCCTGGAACTTGCTCCTTTTTGATCTCGACTGTGGCCTTTTTTACGTGCCTTCACTTGAGCTTCTCGCCTTAATCTCTGCAGTCTTGCTGTCTGGGGAGGTGAACAAAATGCAACACTTGGCGTTTTTATGTATAAAACAGTATTTTTATTTATAATAAAGTCTGAATATTTGTAACTCCTCATATACTTGGTGTTGTCTGACTGTGATGTTGCAGGAAAAGAGGAGCTTTGTCATAGTAGAAAACTTTTTAAAGTTTTAAAGAATAAAGGGTAATCAGCTTGTTGATACAGATAATGATTTTCTGGAAGGGTGATTCCATGTGGCTTTATCTTCTCCAGGGACTTGATAACAAGTGCCATGTTGATTGACACGTAATAGCCTTTTAAGCACTTTACATATAATATCTCATTTGATTCTCAACACAATTTTGTAAGGTAAATATTAAAGTTGTTCCCATTTTACAGATGAGGAAACAGAGGCTCAAAGAATTTAATTTGTCCTTATGGTGCCACAACTAGGAAGTGTCACAGACAGATTTCAAACTAGACTTTCTCCTCTTACAAGGTTAGCACTATATGCACTACAGTAAATCAGGATTTGTCATACAGTGATGAAGATTGAAAGAGATTCGGGGATTAGGGAAAGTTTTTTAAATGTTTTGGGGGGCAGGGCTCATTAAATTGTCTTAGTGATTTGTCTATTTTGTCACAAGTCACACATTCTATCTGTATGTAGGATACCCACATCTCAAGCTGACTAGTGTGTTTCTCCTTTAGGAGAAACAAGTTCTAACATACCTTGAGATGAAAGGGCATATGTCAGTACATTGGTAACTCGTGCCCTCTAAAGCTTTCTCTGAGAAAATTTCCATAAGAGATGCCCACAGTATGTCCCTATACATCTTCCAATAGCCGGCTGCACCATGCTTGGTCCCACCTGGAATCGATCCAAAGAGCACACTGAACTGTGGGGCTCCTTAGTAGAGGAATCTGAGCCTGAAGTTTCTAGGTCTTCCAGATTTACTTGTAGGTTCTTCAAAAACCAATAAGTCGTAATGCTTGATCTTAATCCGTACAGTCTAAGACGTGACATTATCTATGAGTCTTTACAGGGCATCCCCCACCAAATAGAATGACTGGGTAATTTCATCTTCCCAGCCTTTTAAGATCTAGAATTACGGTGATATTGGTGAAGAAACCAGATACAAACTGAATTTTCCTCAGTGTTAATAACATTTTTATTACAAACGTTCTTCCTAGATGTGCTTTTGGTTTCCAGAAAAAGCGATTTAAATGCTGATATTTATTTCCTGCTCTTAGGTTGTGATGGTGGTAGTTTTAAACTTTGCTTTTATGCCAGTGGGTTCTACTTCAAGGGTCAAGCAGTTTCTTAGAGATTGGCTGCAGCGTAATCTTCTGATCCCCAATATCACAAAAGGTTTGGGTTTTTTTTTCCATAAGCACCTTTTGTATGCAGAGCTCTGTGCTAGGTGTTTGGGGACATAAAAAAAAAAAACACCACAATATCGAAGCTTACAGTCTAGTTCAGGGCTTAGATGCAAACAGGAGTATAATCATACTACATGATGAGAGTTTTAAACCCATGTTGGATGAGATACAGGAGGAAAGGGCACAGAGGTGAGGGAAGGAGAGCTTTAGAGTAGAGGTGGCATTCAAAACCATATGCATTTAACTTTCCTCCTTCTTATAAAAAGTTTTCATTTAACACTTGCTTACATGCCAGTCACTGAGAATATAAAGGCATTAACCAAACAGTTCTTGCCCCTAAAGAGCTTACATTCTTTTGGACAAATCAGAACTAGAGCAGGGTTTCCCTAAAGAGAACCTGTAGCACTGAAGAATTTCCTCTTTTATAGGAGTAATGTGTTAACTCCCTCTTGTTTGCAGTGGGCTGAACATCAGCTTTATCCCATGGAAAGGAAACGAAAAGAATTTTTAAAATTTACTAAGCTTAGTGTGAAAAAATTATGAATTTATTTAAGCAATTAGTAAAGATTTTTCCTCGTTTCTTCCAATCCGAATTAAAGTACCATAGTTTTAGAATTATCAGACTTTCTGTTATATCTATTTGGGGCTTGGCCCTTAGAACTCTGCAGCCAAGATGAAAGGAGGCAACCCTTGTCGTCATTGGATTTGGAATTTTAGAAATCCTGGAGGTTATCTAAAAAGTGATATTCTTAATGCATAAGACTGTCTGTGTCACTTTGCACACTTAGTAAACCCCAGTGGCTCTCTCTATAACCTTTAGGATCAAATGTGCGCACCTCTGTGACGTCTTCACTACTTGAACCTTATCAGCATTTTCGGCATTGTTACAGGCTAATCCACCTTCGAGTACTGTCTCAGCCAAGAGAGCTTTCTTGCTAGCCATCACGCAAAGGACTTCATTCCCCCTTCTCCTAACCTTGGCACAGACAAAGGTAATATTTTCTCTTCTCAGAATATGCCAGCTACCTTCCTGATTTCTATGTATGGAGCTTCTTGGCTCCTTGGTACAGGGACTCTCATTTCTGCCTTAACGTTTCAGTGCTTAACATAGTGGCCAACATAATTGCTTAGTAAACTAGTCCAACCTCATGACTTTACAAATGAGAAAATGACCAGAGAAGATCATACGGAGGTAAATAGTAGAGCTAGGATTTGAACTAGGTCATCTGTCTCCAAATTCAGTGGCATATTCAACATGAATGATAGAAACAAAAAAGCATTTATTAAACACTTACAATGTGCTGAGCATCAGTATATAAACTGAAAAATGAGAGCAGGCATTTTCCTTTGAGTCGACACACACAGGAGGATTCAACTACAGGCTAAATGAGAGGACCTAGCAGTCCTCCAGCTGCTGCTTCAGGGTAGATGGTAGGGCCCAGAGACCTTTTGAGATCTGACCACTGTGTGCGGCCGTGTCTGCCTAGCAAGGGGAGGGGGGGCCGGGACTATTGAAATCTTTGCAGTCCTTTAATTGAAGGAGGGTGTGCACTAACTACAGCTTCTAGTCCTGCTTACATGCACCAACCTGTAAAACCCTACCTCCTCCGTTTCCATGCCCCCAATATCCTGGCCTTAAAGAAAGCTACCTTCTGCCTAACATAGCTTTGCTTCCATAGTATCCTTTCTAGGTCCTGAGTACAGGCTCAGGCCTCTTCCCGAGAAGCTCTAAATAAAATTAAATGCTTATACAATTAGCTAATATTTTTATAGTGGTATACATTTTAGAAGATATCTAACTATGCTGTGTATGGGTATAACATTGATTGACATTGAATGAAATGGGAAAATGTGTGTGGTCGTAACAGTAACAAGTTGAACATTAGGCGGTTTGCTCAGCAACGTAATGGCATTGTCTTATGAGAAAATTGATTATATTTTGATTTAATAGAGCCTTTTCTAGGTATATCATCTAAGTATATAAAATGGAAAGATTTAGAACTGGAAAGCCTAGGTCTCACAAGCGAGTAGAAGGGGCAGATTTTGAATACAAATCTTGTCATCCCAGCTTTAGTGTTCTTTCTGTGACAGCATCCTACATAGGACTGCCTATATAATGTAGCTTGTGGCCCAGAACCAAAATTCCAAGTTTTCATGGATCAAATTCAATCTTGAAGGATTCTCACAACAATCACTCCTCTCATTGCCCAATTTCCCTGGGAATTGTTAGGTCTCCCCATTGAAAGAAAAAAATCCCTCAAGCACTTAGGCTACCTAACAAGACATAGAATTTAAGACAAACTTCTATGTAATCTAACCTAACCTGTGTATTAAGAAGCTGTAATCATTTGAAGAAATCCAGGAACAAAATGGGGAGAGCATGATAAAGAATATTTGTAAGTGGGGGAGGAGGGAAGGGAATTTGGAACTGAAAATAAAATAAATGAATTTTAAAAAAATGTTTGTGTGAAGATGAATGGAAGGAGAAAAGGGAGTGATTTTTACCATTTTAGGTTAATGAAGATGCTCTAGACAGACCTGACACAAAGGTAAGGATGATACAATATAGATGGGAAATTTAAATTATCCAGATATTCTTAAGAATGACCTCAATATGCATCAGCAGTGTCACGTGGCAACACCAAAAGCTAATGCAATCTTGGGCTGCATTAAGAGAAGCATAGCTTTTAGGAATAAGAGGTGATGCTTACTGTACTCTACTTTCATCAAACTTCACCTGGAGTATTGGGTTCAATTCTGGATGCTACATCTTCGGGAAAATAGTGCTAAGTTGGAGAATGTTCAGGATGGTGAAGAGCAAGGAGTCCATGTCATGTGAGGACCAGTTGTACAAACTGTCAGTATTTGAGCTAGAGAAGACCCAAGTGGGGCTCATAACTATCTTTAAGAATTTGAGGAGCTCTCATATGGTAGGGGGTTTAGACTTGCTCTGTTTGACCCCACAGGATAGAACCAAAGCAGTGAGTGAAAGTTGCAGAAGGGCCATTTTAGATTTGATGTCAGGAAAAACTTCCTCACAATGGGAAGTCAGAGAGTGGAATGGGCTGCTTAAAGAAGCAGTAACTCGATGACTACTGGTCTGGTGTATTAGAATGGGGTGTCTTTTCATGATTGGATTGGAATAGATGGTAGCTGAGGTCCTTCCCAACTCAAGTTGAATGACTCTGGAAATTGCAGAGTTCCCTAAAAGAACCTAAAGTTCTCCCTGAAACAAAGACCAATATTAATAACGGTGTTCCATTTGTGTTGTGATGTGACTGAGCCACCAAATACTACAGACTCTAAAGTATCACTCAGAAGGCAGTGGAGAAGTGTGTGGTGGATGTGAACCACCCATTAATGCCCAGACAAGCATAAACCTAAGAGGAACACCAAGGTCACAAATCTGTGAACAGGTCATATGCTCCTGATAAGAGAAAGCAAGAAATGCCCATGACACATTGGGCATCCCCCTGTGTTAAGTTTATGGGAAGACATTCGAATTTGCTTATTGATTAACCAGACAGGAGATGCGTAGGGCACAGCTGAGTGTCATAAAATGGACAAGCATGAATGGATTGCAATATGTATCCTTGAAGGGAAATATTTGCATCAGTGATCACAGATCCATTTGAGTATTAGTTATGGGGACTTGGACGGAAACTCCTACCAAGGGAAAATATCAGCCTATCTCTTCATTTACAACCTTAGAGAGTTAGCTAGAGGCAATGACAGGTTAACTGCTCACAGTCACTCAGCTTTTATGTTGAGATGGGACTTCTGACATATAAAAGGGCCAGGTCTTTGTGAGTCCAAGACAAGCCCTCCATCCCCTACTCCATTGATGTCATATTCAAATAGAAACAGATCTGTGGACTGCATATTGACTTGGAAGCCCAAATTAACATTATCTGTTGTTGTATTGTTTCTATTTATTTTGTCAAACATTTCCCAATTACATTTCAGTTTGCACTCAGGGAATTTTGCAGGTCACCTTTCTATGTCTCTTGCCAGAGAGTCACTTTCTCAGTGTTCTGAATATATTCTGTTATGTCCAGCTGAGTTATCCTTAGTTTGCTAAGTTAATTGATCAAGGAAAACAGTCTATCTGCCCTCCTGGCCAGAGTCTCTTAATGGGTCATGTGGCTAGCTCATAGAACACTACTTGGAGGGGGGGAGGGGTGTGGAGGTGGCCGGCTATCCTGGTGCTGATTACAAGCTTCAGGACTGCTGAGCCAGCTGGCCAAGATAAAGTATTGGGACTATGTCTATGATTTGGGTGATTACATGTTAACATGATCAGAGAGGATTGTGTTACAACTTGCTGATCTTGAGTGGATCAGACTTGATGCCCAGACAGTCTGTTCCCTGTGTTGTCTCTGGTCTGATATCAGAGGATCAGACCTATCCCAGAGATCAAATCTGCTTTTCCATATGAATTCCAATTTAGGGCTCTTTTCCCATGGTGTAGTACATTGCTGAACTATCAGTTTTCCTTGCTTTGATTGCAGTGATCCCTTCCACATAGCAACTTTCCCTGTCAAGGTTTCCATATATTTTGGGTCAGCATAAGAAATTAAGTGGGAAATTTGGGGACTTTTGCAGAAGCCAAAGATAACACACAAAAGCCAGCAGATGACACAGAAAAAGTTTAGAAACTCAGAAATGCATAAAATACTTGTATGGTATTGTATAATATAAACATATTTTATTTTGTAATACAGTGAACACCCACCCATAAAAAAGGAAAAATTCAGACTTCTTTTCTGGTGCAAAGAGAAGGCCAAAAAATTTTACATGGATTTTCCCAATCTCAGGGATGCCACACCCCAACCCTTGCAACATGGAAAAGATAACTGTACTTGTGACAGACTTTAGGAAAGTGGCATGTAGCACTACAAAGATGTATTATGTTTGCATATTACTTTTTTAAAGTGCTTTTTCATCTTGTCCCTTATCTGGTTCCTGAAACAACCCAGCGAAGAAGGATTTCTCTTCTCCGCTTATTGATAAGGAATTTGAGATATTGGAAGATAATGGGGTTGGTTACGAAAGACAGGCCAGGTCCTAAAAGGGGTGCTAAAGCTTAAAATAAACAGTGCCTAATGAGGAAAGCTAAGGGCAGCATTCACATGGGGGTAAATTGGCTTTAGTTTTTAAGAGCTGTATTGGAGAGAAGGGGATCAAAGAAGAGATAGGACCAGTGCTCAGGGTGGGTAGAATGTCAGTAACTATGGATAGAAGTACTAGGGGATTTTTGTTTTTATCTTTTCTAGGCCAAGGAGAATGGTATTTAAACTGGAAAAGTCAGAACAAAATGGCTCATAGGAAGTTGATACAAATAAGTAAGTGCAGAACCTAGTACCCCCGGATGAATTCAAGTCTCAGGTCCAAATGACCCACATGTCCTTGGTATCAAGATTAGGGAGCCAGTGTCAATGATCTTTGAAAGACTATGGAGACCAAGAGAGGTATCAAAGGCACATATCTTGGTTCCATCTCCTCCTGTTCCACACTCCCCCAAAATGGAAGGGGGTGGACTTTGCAAGTTATAGGCCAGTGAGTTTGACTTTGATCCTGAGTGGGTGAGGGAAGAATCAAGACTACAGTACTGAAGTGAGGGTTAGTGACTATCAAAAAAGGGGGAGCTAGGTGGCAAAGTGGATGGAGTACTGGGCTTCTAATCTGGAAGATTCATTTTCATGAATTCAAATCTGACCTCAGACACTTCCTAGCTATGTGACCATGGTAAGGCACTTAATCCTGTTTGCCTCAGTTTCCTCATCTTTAAAATGAGCCAGCGAAGGAAATGGCCAACCACTCCAGTATCTTTGCCAAGAAAACCCTAAATGGGGTCACGAGAAAATGGGCACAACAGAAATGACTGTAAAGCAGCATGCTACAAAAAGCCAGCGTAAGGGGACTCCCTCCTAGTTGGAGACAACCTTTTGGACAATTCTAATTGGTAGGAAGTTGTTTTTTCTCATAATGAGCTGAAATCTGGTTTTTTATAGCTTCTACATACTGGTTCTTTGGAACCAAGCAAAGCATTTCTAATTATTTTTTCACACAACAGCTTTTTAACTAGTTGAAGACAATTGTTATGTCTCTCTTAATCCTTTTTTTCTTCAGACTCAACATACTCCATTGCCTCAGGGTGGTCCTTATGTGTTTTGGTTTTTAGTCTTGTCACCATCCTGATCCCATTCCTGTGGATGCATTCAAGTTTGTCAATATTTTTCGTAAAAATGTTGTAACCATAATGGAATATAGTTCTCTTGATGTGATTTGGCCAAGAAAGTGTACCCTCTCTCATGCCCTCAATTCCAGTTCTGGAACTGGAAGTGTCTTTATAGAACTAGAAGTTCTTTAGTCAAGATTGGTCATGCCCCTAGTGGTCCTTAAAAAAACCAAGTCACTCTAGGAAGTCAGTCAAGGACAGGAGGATAGGAGTGTGAGCTGTGAGTCAAGAGCCAGCTATGGAAGGAGAGCCCAGCCCTTGAAAGGGGATCGTTCCTTGCCTCTTGGGGACTGAAAGGGATTTCTCTCTCTTCCCCTCAACCCACCACAGATCAGGTAAGAGAGCATAGGCAGTCTATTAAAGAGGTACTTTTTGAGCAGAAAATTAGTTCTTCCCACTGGGGGTTGAACTTCGAGGATGAACAGACCTGGGAAGTCTAGCTGAGAGATCTGCCCAGCAGAAATGCTGCATAAAGAGGTGTCAGCATGAAGACACAACAATAAAAGGAAAGATCATCGTGGTCCTGAATTACCAGAGATGTGTTGTGTTTGCTGTGTGTTCCCTAGATGTGTTCCCTTCTACTGGTGTAAACCATGTGTGGTACCACTCTTCCCATTGAGAGGTACTGTGTGGGGTTGTGGGACAGTGTACCCCAGGTTCATGGAGGGAATATTCAGATAGTTTGTTCATATTATTCCATTTCAGTAAATGTTTTTTCGTTGAGCTAATTGTGTCTCCTGGTTGACAACTAAAGGTAGGTCAGCTAGTTAGGGGCTCATAAACTATAGTTTCAGGAGTGTGAACTCACAAAGTACTTGAACCTGGGATAGTAGCTCTCCTGAAGGATCCGACCTGAGAGTGTGAATTAGGGGCAAAATGGTTTCTGGAGGTTGGAGGGCTACAAACTTTTTAAACAAACCTATGCTGTTAATTCTTTGGTAACTTCAGTTGCTTGAAACACACAAGCCAGCTTCTATAATTCCCAATGAGATTCCTGGGTGGAGGCAAAATGAACTATATAAAGCTACTATTGAGAAACCCTGAAGATTTGATTGAAAGCCATTGATTATGCCACCATGCATTCCATTCTGTTAAGTCTCAGAGACACCTAGAAGGTCATATTCCTACCCCCTTCTCAATTCCCCAAGAATTAAAATCTCTAATTCACTTATTGATTACCTAGATTCTCTAGATATTGACATGCACTTATCTGAATCCCTAAGAATTATTTCTGAGACTTCTTTTTCCTGTAATGTTCTCTGGCAAGTCACTATAGAGCACCTCTTACTGCTCCTCATTCTGTGTTCTGTTGTCTACCCTCTGTGGTACCTGGTTTGTCAAATATATTAGACATTTGCCCCTCCCTTTCCCCTCCATTTTAGATTAATTTAAATTCCTCTCAATCAGATCAGCCAGTCTGAGAGCAAATAGTCTTCTCTCTTCTCCTTAGATGTCTTCTTCCTGTACTTTATGCCATGCTTTTCCAATACCATCTTAGCCATTTATTCACTTCTCATACCTAATTTTCTCTTCTAAGGTCCCCACCTTCAAAAGACAACGTAATGAAAACCCTACCTTTCAGTTCCCCTCAAGACTTCCAGACCCTTAGAGAATCTTTTCAGCATCTTTCTGACAGAATCATTTGGTTCCCATGGGTCACTAGCAGGGAGTCACAGTTTTCAAGTCTGACAATGTCAGGCCTGTCACAAACCAAATACATGCCCCCAAGAAAACAGCATACCTCTGGATTATACATGTCAGACTAACCTGTAGCCCCATCTGTATCTCTCAGTAGGAAGCTGCCCACTAAGATGACATTTTCCTGTTCCTGAGACCAGTAATGGATACTCCTGTTCTAGGCATCATCTTTACAATCACTTTTCTCTTTCTCTGGAGCATAAAAACTATGCCAGATCTGCCCTTTGTGGGAAGAACCTTGTACCTATTCCACATCTTTAGAATACTTAAAGGTCTTTCTTCTCTTCTCCCTCTAGGTCATATTCTTCCAAGTTGCAACGTTTTGCAAGAGAACTCCTAAGTTCTCAATAGGGAGCTTCCTCTGTTTCCTTAGGGTTTTTTTTTAGCACCTTTTTTTTGATCCATCACGATGGAGAACACTTCATTGTCCCTGATGTTTTGTGTGTTTCTGTTGCTTTCCAGGGATGCTATTCTAGGATCCCAATTTTAGGGAGATAGATAAAGGAGGAATTCAGAGTTAAAGCCTAGCTTCTATTTTGCATAAAGCAAGAGTCTGGCAGACTCCCCAAAGTTCTAGGAGCAAAATTTGGATTTTACAACATTTAGGAATATTTTAACACTTCCAAGACCTTTTGAAATGATGGAAAACTGTGGTTCTCATCCAGTTCTGTGTGTGAGCCCACTAAAGCTTCCTCCCTGATTGCCTCCCTGCCTTCCCCCATGTAGTAGTTAATGTGTATTTTTACTTTGTTTCCCTAGTCTCCTTCATGTGGAAAACTGTGACCTATGAATGAAACTATATGGCTTTCTTTTTCATTGAGGCTCTTTTTGGTAGTTGTTTTTGTGAGAAAACAAGAATACTCTTTGAGGAGCTAAAATTACGGGCATCCTTCTATCTTGAGAGCAAGCATAACATAGTGGATAGGGCATTGGATTTGGAGTCAGGAAGTCCTGGGTTCAGATTGTGGGAGCATATTAAAAAAAACTACTTTTATTGTTTGATATTAAGAAATATTCATGTTAAGAAATAAATATTTATTTATTTGGTCTAAAAACCCTTTCCAGATTTGTCCCCTTTATGTAAGTTAGTAAAGACCTTTTTAGGGAAATGGTTTAAGGGTGAAAACCAAACCTATTAAGATCCTGCCATTTCCTAGCCCCTGAAGCAATTGGCTTGTGACCCACCTAAGTAGAGGAAGTGCCTTCTTTTCCATTTAGAAGGAAATGGTCTGTGATGTTATTATGAAAAGACTGAGATATTGATCAAAGGGAGGAGATCCTTTGAGGGAAGTAGTCAAGGGAAGAATTGAGTTGTGACTCTTGTTCAGGAATGTTTACTCAAGACAGTACTTTAACATGTTATGACTTTTTCCTTGTTCAAGATTCCTATAAATGTTACCTCACATTGTCTTGGGTTAGAGAGATGTTCAATGGCAGGGAAGGATTATGCCAGTTTGGACATTTCTTTCTAGGCTAGATACTCTTGGATTTAGTATATTAAATAAATTTGAACTTTAATTAAACTGTTTCTGATAGACTTGTGTCTAAAAGTGAGTATGGTATTAATATTTTTTTCTTGGACAAGATGCCAATCATACACCTACTAGCCACATGATCTTGGGTAAATCACAATCTCTGTGCCTCAGTTTCCTCATCTGTCTGAAAGAGTATTTAAACAACCCTTTCTTATTTTAGCCTTACTATCTTAACTAGA
The DNA here is from genome assembly GCA_028646515.1 of Pseudochirops corinnae. Lineage (NCBI taxonomy): Eukaryota > Metazoa > Chordata > Mammalia > Diprotodontia > Pseudocheiridae > Pseudochirops > Pseudochirops corinnae. Next base: position 301,980,096 of record CM053586.1, on the reverse strand, counting down.
TGAGAACATGTCTCAATAAATTACTCATGGCATTAGACTAAATGCCAAAGAATCATATTTGGATAGGCTGAAGAAACATGGGCACACTCCCAGGATCATCTACAGATGATCAAATTATCAACCAAGTTGATAAGGGATTGATTTCCATAAAATGGAGTGAGCATTAAGTTCTAGCTGAATCCTTTAGGGAACCTCCTGAAAGGGGAGGAAAGGCATTAGCTTTGAATTTGGCCAGGTTTCCTTCCCATTTCCCCCACCAAAGTCTTTAGCCAGAATTGGACTTTTCCAGTTTTGAGGAATCTAGAAAATTTTCGACTTTTTTTTTTTCTCATTGATGTCCCCACCCCTGTCCTAGCCTAATTTCTCCAGGTGACAGATATCTGCATTGAGACTAAGGAGAAATGGACACAGCCTCACTGTGCCTAAGAACTTCTTGAGAGCCCACAAATGTGAGAAAAAGACATCTAGTGGATAAGACCAGTGTTATTCCTTTAACACATGTTTTCTAAATCTAAGTCCATTTTCCTTATATTCTGTCCATACTTGTGGGGGGAGGATGTCACATATATTTGGGAGGAGGTTTTGTATCAACTGTTCTTAATGTACAACCTTAGTAAATACTCCTTTCAAGAAGCTACCTAAGACTGACTGACAATCATTCCTGATTAATAATCTTGAATAGGGGTTTGAGCCAATGGAGTTTGAGAAAGCCACCACATTGCCTTTCAGGGGTACCCCTAACACCCTGAAGGGGAGATATAGGCATTCTGACATATCAGTACAATGGCAGTTGGATAAAGCTCCTCAGAACTTGTAGGGGCTATATGTAAAGTAGAGATTAGACTTGATGCCTTCTAAAGTCCCTTTTGGGTCTAAATCTATATTATGTTCCTACAGTCTTCTCTGGAGGGTAATTCATTCTATTCCTTCTCTCAGAAAAAGCGTAGACACCCATCTCAGTGCCTGTACTGCTCCTGGAGGTGATAGAAGATGAGGCATCAGCCACATTTTTCCTTTGGATAGCAGTAGGGTGGGGTTATGTTTCATTAACCCTGTAACCAGGTTTGTCTGAGGGATGTGCCTAAATAGAAATAGTAGGGCAGATTTTTTTTTTCTATTTGCTTTTATGGAAATGATTAGCGAAATACATCCAGCTATCACAAGACAGTTCCCACCCATGAAGAAAGATGCTTAACTCTGAGGACATTTGGTTGAAAAGACATTATCAGGTTTAATCAACTTATCAGAATGATGCAAAATTCCAGGATAACTGAAGTGTTTCTATTATCTAAGTAGTACTGAAAGACTGGAACAAGCATGATATCATGCACTGATATCAAGCAGTAAAAAGAAATTCAGTTTCCAAGGATAAAAGGATTATTCCCAAGACAGTGCATTATGGTTAGGAAAGAAGGGAAGAAAGGCTTTGAGGAAATCACCCCATTCATTTTAATTTTATTGTAATCGTTTGTTATTTAGTCTTGGCAGAGAACATACTATAACTGTATTATTCCATTAGATTGTGAGTTTCTTGAGGGCAGGGACTGTCTTTTGCCTTCTTTTGTTTCCTTAGAGCTTAGTATAGTATCTGGCACATAGTAAGTGTTTAATAAATGTTGATTGATTGATTAGTAATTGTAGTTGGTGCTTTGCAGGGTAGAAGAGAAGATGGAATTAATGCTCTTTAGTAAGACTTTCTAAAATCAATATTGGATGGATCCCACCTGTCACCTCAGATGCAACGTGAAGTGTTTTGGATGATCAGAATTATTGAAATATGACTCAAATCCCCATATAGAACATTTTGTATTTAAAAAAAAAAAGACTAGGACCATAAAACAAATAGTAAAGCTTTTAAAAATTAGGACAGAATAGCAAAGTTAATAAGGTTTGACAGCCCTAATAAGTGAGTATACATTCCCACAGATTTCCACTGTGGGAATCATAGTTCTAGTGTTCCATCTTGGTCAAATGCTCGCTCCTAACTCAGAATCCCTTCAACAGATTGTATTTTTCTGCATTCTGTTTTGTCCTCTGTGCTCCTACTCCTTGGCTGTCATTCCTCTCTCTTCCCACTCTTGCTGTTTGCTTTTTCTCTACCAAGGTACCAAGGTAAGATTTCTCTTTCTGGGGTGTCTTCCTTAAAAAGAATGCTGTTTCTCTTTTGTGAGACTGCCCAGTCAACTTACCTGGGGCTAATCAATGCATTTTCAGATCTTTGGTGAGTCAGGCTTATAGTCTCACCCAACTGGTACACCAAGAGGTTCCTAAAGTGATGTAATTTTACTATTATACTTTTGCCCTACTTCCCTCTCCCCAACGGGAAGTCCCTCAGATTTCCTTGATATTTAGGTTAGGGAAGAAAATTCCTTTTAATGTCATCATTTCCCTGCTAGCACCAAGACCAAGCAAATTACTTTGAAGTTTTGATAAGCCTACAGGAGACATTCACCACTAACAAGGGGGGGACTAGAATTGATAACAACAGAATTGATTTGTAACCCTGCCATGACATCCAGGTCTCTGTCCTCCTTCCATCTATCTACTCCAACACAGGGAAAGATTAATTTTATATAAGAGGGAACCATGTTGGATGTTAATAAAATAAGGCTAAAACTAGAGAGAGTTAATTCTTGGCATGTGGAGAAATAAAGGCACTAGTATCAAATTCCCTGTTACTTCCTAAATTTGTTCTAACAAAACAGGGAAATTTTTCCCAAAGGAGATGATGGACTTTATTGGTTTTATGGTTTGCCTTTAAGTTTTATGAAGACCGAATATTGAATAAGATGTTTATTTTCTCTACAAGAAAGTCACAGAAGAATTTGTAATCCTTAACACCCAACTTGGACAATACTGTTTATAATTTATATTTGTAATGTTATTATTGTTTTTCTCATCTGTATTATCTTCTTTTAAAAATAATTTTTTTTGGTTTTTTTGGAGGGCAATTGGGGTTAAGTGACTTGCCCAAAGTCACACAGCTAGTAAATATGTCAAGTATCTGAGGTCACATTTGAACTCAGGTCCTCCTGACTCCAGGGCCAGTGCTCTATTCATTGTGCCACCTAGCCGCCACTTAAAAATATTTTTGATGCCTTTAGTCTTTCTATTATCCAGCTTCAACCCCATTTTGTAATCTTTTATGTTGTAGTCATTGTGTCTTGTTCTCTTTTTTTTGTTCTCTATTTTGCTCAGAATAATTTCATATAAATCTTTACATGTTTCTCTGAAATCCTCATGTTCGTGTTTTCTTACTGGATGATAATATTCTATTACAGTGATATACTATAGTTTTTTAGTCAGTCCCTAACTGGGGAGTACTTGCTTTGTTTCCAGTTCTTTGCTCCCACAAAGGGTATTGTTAGGACTACTTCAGTAGCTATCAGACCTTTGTCTTTTACTTCCTTGACTTATTTGTCTAGTAGTGTTATATGTCTAGTAGAAGGTTCTGTAGTAGAGTGATCACTGGGTTTGGAAAGAAGGGTGGACACTTTTTGGCATAATTTGAAATTGATATCTAGGATGGTTAGGCTGTTTCACAGCTCCACCAACAGTGTGCCTAATCTTTAATTATCTTATTTGACTTTGCTACATATTTCTACTAGACTTCAATTCCATTCAATACACATTTAGTACATGCCTGCTATGTACTAGGCACTGTGCTAAGCACTGGGGATACAAAAAGAGGCAAAAGATTGTCTTTGCCCTCAAGGAGCTTACAATCTAATGGGGGAGACAACAAATACATACAAAGCAAGCTAGACTCAGGATAAACAAGAAATGATTAAAAGAGGGAAAGCGCTGGAATTAAGAGGTTAGGGAAGGCTGCCTGTAGCATGTACTTTTCTTGTGATTACTTGAAGTCTTGATATTTCTTTGGTTGCCTTTATGATAATTTAATCTTTTGAAAGATGAAGGCAGCATGTGGAGAACTACTGTTCTGGGTTTGATTCCCATCAGCGAGGAGGAGCTGGTTGCTAAGGTAGAAATTATGGGATGGGGCAGGGAGTGACCACTTCAGAATTTGTAATAGAAAAGGGAAATCTAGGCATAGAACGGTACATACCCACAATCTGGGGAGAATAGAATTCAAAGGGTTCTAAGGAATCCATATATCAAAATTCTACATAAGAAGCCAGTCTAGAAAGTTGTAACAACAAGCACCCTAGCATGCCTAGGGCGGCTACTAGCACAGGTTCTTAGATCTGCTTTTCTAAAGGAAAGCAACTCAAAATGGGTTAACAATCTCACTTTAATCAAACATATCATTTACCTAGTTC
>CM053586.1:301836659-301975313 GCA_028646515.1 Pseudochirops corinnae | reverse complement strand
AAATCTCTGTGGAGCTCTGCTTCCAGAAGGGAAAGCTCTGTCCCAAATTGCTGGGGTCCTCTCAGCTGCCGTAGCTCTCAGGAAGATGCTGGGACTCTTCCTACTTACTTCCGGCTGACTGGATAATGAAGACTCCAAGACTGAGGCCCAAGACGGCGATCTGGATTCAGGCTGTTCAACGCGAGAGCACTGGCCTGAGAACAATCGCTAAGTCCCCCTGCTGTCTACAGGCCGTGGGCGGGAAGCTACAACGCGGAGGCGGGTGCAAAACCTCTGCCTTTTCACTTTTCCGCTCTGGAGGCCTTTTGGCCGGACTGCTTTTCTCCCCCTTTCGCAATCCCCAGTGACCTAGTTCTGAACGCTGCTCGCAGCTACTGCTAATCCGCTCACCAGAGAGGCTCCTCCGCTCCTCCCATCCAGCCGCCCCTGGGGCAAAGCCACGGCTTCAGGCCAGGCTGGTTTCGGTTGGTAGTGCTGATATGGTTCCTCCTAGCCGAGCTGACTTTAGTGGGAAGTATCTTTGTGTACGTTTTGGCGTTCTAGGATTGGTTTAGAGTCCTATTTTATGGGTATTTTGGGGTGGCTATGTGAGAGCTACGATATGTTACTGCTGCTACACCACCATCTTGGCTCCGCCCCCCCCCCCCCCCTTGGAGTCTTAAAAGTTGTTGAGTACAGCCCACTCGCTTTATAGATGAGGTGCAAGGTCACATAGATTGTAAGAAACCATGAAAGGATTTTGGATCCTATGACTAAAATGAGCGTGCTCTTCATTAGACCACTCCAACCCTCTTGACTTCAAAGAGCAGATGAGATTGGGTACAATTTGGATGATATGGGCATAGTCATTATACTATAGGGCAAGGAAATGACCAAGGTGGTTTCTATCTACAGGACGGGTTCCAGAAAAGATCTGAGCAGTAAAGACTGGTAACACTTACTTCCATATTGAACAAGCTGTTAGAAAGTATAATAAAGATTAGAACCAAACACTGACAAGTACGTGTATATGGATACATGTATACGTATATATATGTATATATAAATATATATAAATAGATACATGTTTGTGTTATAACATAAATATAATTCTATAATAAATATATACATACATGCCACAAATGTATATATGTGCATGTATTTATATGCACATATATAAATGTATACACTTGCATATGTGTATATACACACACAAATATATACATCTACACACACATTTTTCCTTTCCTCTCTTCCTTCTCTCTCTGTCTCTCTGTCTCTGTCTCTTCTCTCTCCTATCTCTGTCTCTCTCTGTCTCTGTCTCTCTGTATATGTGTATACACATACATACACACACATACACACACATATATATTTTGGAGGGGGAAGGCAGGGCAATTGGGGTTAAGTGACTTGCCCAAGGTCACACAGCTAGTAAGTGTTAAGTGTCTGAGGTCATATTTGAACTCAGGTCCTCCTGACTCCAGGGCTGGTGCTTTATTCACTGTGCCACCTAGCTACCACCATATATAAATATGTATGCATGCATGTATGTATGTGCATGCATGCTACACATACACATGGGTGCATGTACATATGTGCACATGTATATGTATACATGTACATGTATATGTATACATGTACATGTATATGTATATGTATATATGTATAATAAAGCTTGGACAGACTTTGGGAGATATCAGAGGATAAAATGGCCTGGCATACTATGGCAGAGAGCCCAATCTCTGTCTAAATGTTAAGCATTTTTCTAACTGGGGGCCCAGAGAGCTTGTGATTGGACTCATAACTTTTCATCTGAAACAAACTCCTTCAAGTCAAAGATGAGGGAATCATGGGAACCTTAAGGGGCATTGCATTACCACTAGGCTAAATGAGCTAATTAAGTCCAGCAGTTCTTCATAAGAATGACAGTATATAATGATTTAAGATTTATAAAATCCACCTAGCTGGCCAAAACAACCAGCTGGCTTTATATCCATCATCTCTCACTTGATCCTCATTACTCAGTAACAGAGTTTTTCTTTACCTTAAACCTTTGCTTATTGTTCCTCATTCATAGAATCATTGATAAGAAAGGGCCTCATGGATCATGTAGTTCAGGGATTTTGTACTGTTTTTATGGCATAGGCCCCTTGGGAAGTCTGAAGCCCATGGATACCTTTTCAGAATCATGTTTTTAAATGCATAAATTAAAGCAACAGTATTACAAAAGAAACCAATTTTTAAAAATACATCTTTATACACTCACACACACACACACACATTTTACAGTTTGTAGATCCCAGTTTAAGAACCTCTGATCTGGTCCAACTGAGGAAACTGAGCCCCAAGCTAGTGAAGCAGCTTGCCCAATTGTGACACAGATCAAAATCCAACAAATACAAATCCAGCCTTCTTAATTTTCTGGAACAAGAGTTCTGTCCTCTGGAATGTCTTATTCCCCTTTTATAAAGCTGTCTTTCAGAAACTCGAGGACAGTCACCATGTCCCACTTAAATGTCTCTTCTCCAGACTAAATATCCACATTTTTCTCAACTATAGGATAACAGATCAGAGCTGGAAGAGACTTTTGAGGCTCTATAGTCAAGCTCTTCATTTTACAGATGAAGAAATTTAGGTCTAGAAGTTAAATGACTTGGCCAAATTCATATAAGTAGTAAGTGGCAGAGGCAGGTTTGGAACCTAGGTCCTCTGATTCCAGAACCCCTGTTTTTTCCACTGTACCATAAAGCCTTTGACCAATTCATTTAATAAACATTTCTTTTCTTTTTTTTGGCAGAAATTAAGTTTATTTTATTTTTAAAAATTAACTTTTTTTATTTTTAGTTTATATCATTCACTTCCACGAGATTTTGAGTTGCAAATTTTCTCCCCGTTTTTCCCCTACCCACCACCCCAAAACAGTGATTTCACTGAATACCCCCTCCCCCAATCTGCTCTCTCCTATATCCTCCCCTATCACTCCTCTGACTTTCTGGTAGGGCAAGATGGATCTCCTTATCCCAGTGCCTGTATATCTTAATAAACATTTCCTAAATACCTACTACGCACAAGGCACTATGCTTTTGTTGTTGTTCAGTCTGTTGAGTATCTTCATAACCTCATTTGGGGTTCTCTTGGAAAAGATATGTGAATGGTTTGCCATTTCCTTCTCCAGCACATTTGACAGATAAGGAAACTGAGGCAAACAGGGTTAAGTGACTTGCCCAGAGTCATGTAGCTAGTGTCTTTGGCAGAAGTTGAACTCATGTCTTCCTGACTCGAGCTCTATCCACTATACCACCTAGCTAGACATTGTGCTTAAGTTCCGGAGTCACAAAGATGAAAACAAAATGATTTCTGATGTTGGGTAGCTAGCAGTCTACTGGGTGATACAACTTGCACACAAATGAGTCTAAAGAAGGTAATTTGAGGAGGAAGAAAATGCTCAAATTGACACCCATAGAGCTGCTCTGCCTGCTCCCAGCTGGCCAAGGGAGCTAACTCAGACCTTGGGCACTTTGGGGATGATGGAGCCATCGGTTCCTTCCTGCTAGCCTTGGGCAACTTAGCACCAAATAACTCAGGTGTTTTGGGCATGAAGAGCAATCCCTTTATTGGCCCCTGAGCCATAAGGGTTGATGATTTAGTAGAACTTTAAGAAAGCAGCGACTCCACCTTTGTTTATCTTCTTTAAACTCTCCAGGTAACATCATTTAACTCTGAGACTTAGTGGGATGAGGGCGGCCCTTCCCCACTATAGCAGCATGTCATTTAGTCCCCCATGACAGGTAGGGCAGGGAGGCTTCGATAAATGACTGTGAACCTGGATCTCTGTTTTGCGTTTCTTTGCCAGATCCCAAGTGACTCAACATGGACCTAACACACTTGGAGGTATCTGGTGAGTTGGAGAAGTCTGGTAATACTAGGTCCACTGTCAGTACTGTCTGCACTTTAGAGGATGTCCCAGAAAGTGAAGTGCTATTGGAGAGAATGAGCCCAAATCTTACCCTGGTTTTCTAAAAGACATCTCCTATGAGGGGGACAGTGCAGAGCCAAAGTGAAAAGCATTTTTTAGCAGTCCCCAAAAGGGACTTTATAGTTTACTGGTTTTAAATCTCAGCTTCCCAGTAGTGTGTAACAGTAATTATTGCTGATGCTTGTTTAAGTTTTTCTACCTATGTGAGTTCATGAGAATCTTTTATATAAAGTATTTCTTTCAGTATTTCTGGAGTAAAAAATAAATCCCTGACCCATACCTGATTTATATTATATATTGAGTATTTATCTACTGCCCGCTTTGGGGAGACTCTGGATGTGAGTCAAAATTAAGCAGCAAGTGATTTTACTCCAGAACTCTAGAGGAGTGGGTAAAGAGTGAAAAAAAATGTGAGAAAAGTAACCTGATTCTTCTTCTAGGTAGTCAGTTTCCTTAGGGCTAGACCTTATCTGTCTTTATGGGTCTAGAACTGAGTAAAGAGAGAGAGAAGGTACAATGTCCCAGTTCTTAATGAGTCCAGTGGTAGCTCTAATCTTAAATAATACAAATTGGAGAGATGAGGGGAAATGGGAATTGGAATCTGAGCTGAGCCAGGATTTCTGAGAAGCAAAGGTGAGGTGAGAGAGAGAATACATTCTAGGTGTGGAAGACAACATTTTGAATGCATATGGGCAAGAGACAAACTATCAAGTTTGGAGCTTGGCTAAGAGTTCACTTTTCCTGGACAGCAGAGTTGATGAAGAGGGGTATTATGAAATTCTCCCCTGGCACATCCTCTGCCATTGTGAATATGCTTATCTGGACCTGCTCAAACTTGTCAAAATCTTTCCTAGAATAAGGCACCCAGAACTAAATGTAGTGCTCCAGATACTTCCTCTGACCAGGGGGAAATGCTGGGAGGAACATCACCTCTGTCGTTCTGGACACCATGCTCTTTTAATATGATCTATAAGGGCATTAGCTTTTGGTTACTGTCTCACACTATTGAGTGAAACTGGGCTGCTATTCACTCACAATTCCAAATCATTTTCACCTGAACCCTAGTGGAATAGTGTCTCCTGTACTTGAACAAATGATTCCTCAAGTCCAAGTGCTGGGCTTCATGCTAATCCCATTAAACTTCATCTTAATAGATTCAGACCAGTGACTTTAGTCTCTTAGTAGACCAGTAAAACTAGATGATAGAGCGCACAAAGGGGAGAAAGGTGTGATAGCTCTTTCTTCTAGCTTGTGGCCTTGGCAAATGTGACCACACCTCCATCTATGCCAGTTAAGGCCAAGGGAACTACCAGATATCTCCCTCCAAATGGATTATAGAGTTCAAGATTGCAGTAGATCAAAAGGAACATGAAGTGCACAAATTTAGAGACATCTCCATTCCAAATGTTCAAAAGGACTATTTGTGCCCAATCTTTGGTAGAAACTCCTGTGTATGAAGGACGACAATAATCAGTCCAGTGGTATCAAACTCAAATAAAAACAGGGGCCGCTAATCTATACTCAAAGGTCCCTGAAGGCCTCACATTGATTTAGTTTTAAAATGTAATATTACTTATATTTTATTGCATTTTTATTTATTTTGTTAAATATTTCTTAATCGCATTTTAATCTGGTTTGGTAGCGATTGGATGTGTTGCAGACTGCATGTGGCCTGTGGGCTGGGGGTTGAATACCTTTGATCTAGTCCAACTCTTTCATTTTACAGATGAGGGAACTGAGGTCAAGAGGTCTTACAGGTAAACTCAAGAGAGGTCAACCTATTTATAAGTACTCTTCGGGTCTACACCATTAAACCAGTTCTGAACCTACCCAACTTGCCTATCACTCCAGATCAAAATGCTCCACCTTGTGCATGGAATATAAACTTTGTCAAATGGTTTGCTTCAATCCAGGGATACCACTGAAGTTTTCCGCTAGCCCACCCGCCTTATAGCTCTGTGAAAGAAGGAAATTTAGCGAGTCTGGTATGATTCGTTCTGGGGGAAGCCATGCTGGATGAAGCTACCAGTTCTTTTCCTTACTTCTTTTTTTTTATTCATTTCTTTTTGTTTTCACATATTAGTCATTTTCCAGCAAACAACCATGTCATAGCATGGTTACAATGAGAAAAAAATACTAAACAAGCAGTTGATACAAAAAAACACTCAATATTATCAGTTACACGTTACTTTTCACTTTTGTAGTTTACCATTTAATAGAAAGGAAAGATGTGTACTTTTTCTTTCATCTTTTGGAGCCAGTGTTGTCCATTGTATTTTACCTGTGGTTGGCTTTTACTGTTGACTTAATTTACATTGCTGGAGTCAATGTATATACTGTACACTTGGTTTTGTTTTGGTCGCTTTTCACCAGCTGATCCAGGCTTTCCCATAGTTTTCTTAAATCTTCATATTTTTTTTCTTATAGTATAATAATAATCTATGCATGTTTCTTTTTTTTTGGCAAGGCCATGTGGTTTTTGGGTGAAGAATACCAGACTAGGAGTCAGGAGACCTGACACTTACTCATTGTATGACAGAAGGCAAGTCATTTATTTCTTAGGGCTTCCATTTCATCCCCTATAAAAGGGGAATAATAAGAGGCCATTTGGTAGAGTGGGTAGAATGCTAGGCTTTGAATTACAAACACGGGTTCAAATTCAACCTGTTGGCCCAGGTACTTCCTTCTATGTGCCCCAAAGGACTCCCCAGGACTTACTGGTCTACAAAGACCTAGGTTGGTTGATGGATGAGCTCCCCCACCTGCAGAAATCCTAAATCCTACGTGTAAGGTTGTAACCATAACCAGAGTAACATGGTTGTTTATTGTGCTTAAAAATCCATCTCTTTAATGATACAACCTAGTCCAATGACCCATGGTTAGAAGACTCCATCCCCTTTCCCTTAAGGAAAATCAGGACCACATCTGCCCACCTCTAGGCTTGCAGGACCTATCCTGTTTATATCGATTTTTCAAACAGTGTAATCAGGGGCTTGGTGTCTTTCACATCTGCCAGTTTTTTTTCAATATCCTGGAATGAAGTTCATCGAAGCCTCATCCAAGGAGGTTAGGTGCTCTTTTACCATCCCTCACTTAACTGGGGCCTCAACTCTTCATTAAATCTTTTTGTCTATCCTCAGTCCCTGAGGCATCTTGTTGTAGTAATTAGAGATCTGGCTTTGGAAGCAGGAAGACCTGAGTTCAAGTCTCATTTTTTAAATACATACTAGCAATATGTCTTCAGGACGAGTCACTAGACAAGTATCTTAAGAATATAAATTGCAGAGGTTATGTTGACCTGCACTGGTGGAGAAAGATTCTTTTCTTTTTTAATATTTTATTTTTCCCAATTATATGTAAAGACAATTTTTTTTTTTTTTGCTTTTTGGAGGGGGAAGGCTGGGCAATTGGGGTTAAGTGACTTGCCCAAGGTCCCATGACTAGTAAGTGTTAAATGTCTGAGGCCACATTCGAACTCAGGTCCTCCTGACTCCAGGGCCAGTGCTCTATTCACTGTGCCACCTAGCTGCTCTGCAAAGACAATTTTTAATATTAATTAAAAAAAAAATCTTCATGCGCTCTATCATCCAGCTATGCTGACCTTACTGCAGTTCCTCAAGCATAGCACTTTATCTTACACTTTTGGACCTTTGTCCCCCATGCCTGGAATGCTCTGCCCCTTCACACCTTCCTTCCAACAGCCTTAGCTTCCTTCAAGTCTCTGTTTAAATCTCACCTTCTGAAGGAAGCCTTTCTTCATCCTTCACTAGCTATTAAGGCCTTCTGCTTTCAGATTACCTTTATTTGCTCTGTATTGTATCTTATATGTGCCTGGTTGCCTACATTTTCTCTGCTCCATTAGAATGTGAGCTTTTAGAGGGCAGGAACTTTTTTTGTTTTGTCTTCCCTTGTCTTACAGGGTTTCAGCACAGTGTCTGGTGTATGGTAAATACTTGTTGACTGACTGATTGATACTGCTCTCCTGGTTACATTTTTGCATTCATTGGTTAATACCTGCCTTTGTTTCTGTCTTCTATATACATCTCTTAAAAATCAAAATTAGTCCATGCCATCCTTATATATCCACAATAGTCTCTTTAAACAGCTCCCCCCATCCTTTTATTCTCAACAGAATTTTTGACATTTATGTCTTCAGAATTTAATTATTGAGTACTTTCTATTTCTCTTGGACCAACTTCTATAGAATTTTAGGGCATGGATCTTATTCTATTCTTTCTCTGAACCCTTTCAAATTCACTCTCTCAAAATCCAAGGTGAGTATCAGACTTTGCCTAACTTCCCTCTTTCTGTATCATTAATTTTAATATGGGTTGGTGGCTTCCCCTTTAAGGTTCCCATCATTACTACTTGAGCAGTCAGTTCTCTTTGTTAAGTCAGAATCAGATCCAGAATAGCAGCTCCTCTGGAGCCTGGTTAAGAAGATGGTGTCTAAAAACAGGATTTGGATTTTTGGACTAAAACTTAAAATGTAGGCATTATAGGCTATTGACTGGGGATGAAAGGAATTGAGGGTACTGAAATAGGAATGATGGGAACTTTGGCGAGAAGCGACAGACTAATTTTAGAATTTGTAACAGAGAAGGGGGGGAATGTCAGAAATAAGTCTGATGCATGTGCTTGATTGGGGGAAAGTAGAATTTACTTCTGAAGTCTATCTTTCTCTCTTTCATCATTTGGTAGCACTAACAAAAACATCATCTGTTCCCCTAAGGTCCTTAGTTGTTGTTTTGTCTAGTACAGCAGTTCTCAACCTGTGGGTTATGTTCAATTTAAATACATCCTGCATGTCAGATATTTACATTACAATTTGTAACAGTAGCAAAATTACAGTTAGGAAGTAGCAATGAAAATAATTTTATGGTTGGGGGTCATCACAACATGAGGAACTGTATTAAAGGGTCAAGGCATTAGAAAAGTTGAGAACCACTGGTCTAGAACCTCATAATCTCCAGCCATATGTTCTAGGTTCCTTCTGGAGTTATTTGTCCTCACATGAAAATGTGAGGAATGGGTAGTGGTGGTAAGGTTAGACACCTCTTGGGATGCTCTCTGTTATATCACAAGCAGACAAAAGACCTCTTTCGTCATGTCAGGCAGAATGGAGAAACTTTTAAACTTAGTGAGTTAGGGTTTCCATCTTTTCCATAACAATTTATTCTAGATTTAATGTAGACCATGGGTACACACCATAACCAACATTAATGTGGTCCTCACCACAATGAAGACTAATATCAACCAGTTTCTATTGATGTTCAGGTAAGTCCAAGAAACAACAAGACAGCAACATGTTCTAGACACTGGGTGTACAAAAAGGGGCAAAAGACAGTTCCTGTCCTCAATGAGCTTACAATCTAATGAGATTCAATGCGACAATTACTTCTGCAGGATCTGGAGCCCCTTTGTCCGCAGTGGCCGCAGCTGCCAGTGACCTAAAAAAAGTTCTGGCCATCAAACTCCTTGGCCAGATACTTGTTGAGCGACTTGAAATCAGAAATAGACATGGTTTAGTCAGTGGAAATATTACCATCTGCTTTGGCGCTGCCCCCTAAGGATCATGAGACTTTTCCCTTCTCTCTATTGATGAAATCTCCTATATTTGTTGTCTTTCCCTATTAGAATTGAGTTCCTTGAAGGCAGGGCCTGTTTTGATTTTCCTCTCATGTGCCCAGTGCTTTCCACATAGGAAGTACCCAATCAAAACTCATTCATTCTTTCCAGGTGTTGCATAATTCCATACTGCCCTATGAAACAGAAGCCAGATCCAATCTGTAATCAGATCTCAGAACAGCGGTGGAATATTGGGGGATTTTTTTCTTTAACCAGTTCTCAGAATATTTGAATTTTGGATAAAGTGATTGGGAATTTAAACCACTCTGGACTGCTCTTATCCTTCTAATTAACAACAGAGTTCAGACCATTTAAAAAAGCCTGAGAAGAATGGATGTTTGAAGACAGTGTTCTTAGTTTTGGATGATAGGAGGACAAGAAGAAAGCTATCTGAGGAATGATGGGATAGATGTCAAGGGACGTCACATGAGGACCTGCAGTGGCTGTGCAGGGGAGCAGGAAAAAGGTGAAGTACAAAGAAAATGAATAACTAATTACTGGAATGGATCAATGGTGAAACTATAGAAGTATAGACTTCTAAGGGATATTGTTTCAAGTCTCTAACTCACATTTTGTCAGGAGGTCTGAACCACAGTTTTCTTAATGGGAAGGGGATGTTTAGGTCTATAGAGAAGCTCCAATTTCCTTCCCTCTCAGATTTTACCTAACACTTGTCTTTGCCACTCTCTGATTCACATGGATGAACTGTGGGGCTTTGTAAGGAAGACCTGAGTTCAAATGTTGCCTCAGACATTTACTAGCTTTGTGATCTGGGAAAGTCATTTAAACCTCAGTTTTCTCATCTGTAAAATGAGCACAATAATAGCACCTACCTTACAGGGATTTTGTGAGAAGCAAATGACTGAACATATGTGAAATGCTTTGCAAATTTTAAAAGTGTTATATAAATGCCAGCTATTATTATTATGTAATAATCGTTATGATGATGCATTATAGCTCACTCTCTGTGTTTGTCTTCTGCCTCCACTAAATTCTAAATTCCTAGAGAGAGATTTCATCTTGCCTGAACTTTGTATTTCTTCCAGCACAACATTCTGCATGTGATAAGCATTTAATCAATGTTTGTTAAACAAGCATCCGGGCAGACAAAAATAAAACTCATGCTTATGTAATAGTTTAGGGCTTGCTACATACCTTCTTCATAATATTTTGCAGGTGAGGAAACTGAGGTTCACTCAAGATCACTCAGATAATAAGTGTCAGAGAAAGGACTAGAACCCAGGTACTCCTGGCCCCAAGCCCAAGACTCCTCCTACTACCTGGACCATTCTGCCTCATTTACACCCCTACATTCCCCATGCACCCAACAATACATACTCATTTTCATTTTTTTCCCTATGATATGGTTTGTTAGTTAACTAACCAGCATTTATTAAGCGACAACTATATGTTAAGTGTTGGAGTCAAATAAACTTGAATTCAGGATGATATGCATTAAAATCCTGCCTTTGATACTAAACGAGCTGTATAATCAAGGCCAGTAGGTAGGTGTCTAAGTGGATAGAGTGCCAGGTCTGGAGTTAGGAAGACTCATCTTCTTGAGTTCAAATCTGGCCTCAGACACTTACTAGCTGTGTGACCCTGGGCAAGTCATTTAACCCTGTTTGCCTCAGTTTCTTCATTTGTAAAATGAGCTGGATAAGGGCAAATTACTTAACCTTTGTGGGCTTGTTTCCTCATTGGTAAAAGGGAGGTATAATCTCAGAAGTATCTACTTCCCAGCATTATGTTGTTGTTCAGTCAGGTACAACTTTTCTAAATCGCATTTGAGGTTTTTTTGGCAAAGTTAGTGGAGTGGTTTGCCATTTCCTTTTCCAGCTCATTTTACAGATGAGGAAACTGAGGCAAACCATGTTAAGTGACTTGCTGAAATGTTAATGGGGTATAAGATCTTCTCTGCCCATTAATAGGCCTCATGTAGAGCTCATTAAGGAAAACTTGCTTAGAGGAGGCTTGTAGGAAGGCTTTTACACCTTTTGCTGATTTCTAATTTGGCAGTGAGTCAGATCTGTTAGTGATGCCTTCTGGCTCTGAGAAGTATATACGTACTCTTAGTTGGTATTTTGCTTTGGGAATTCACTTATGAGAAGGATCTTGTGATTCCCTGGTGAAGATTCTGAGTGGCGGTATGTTCAGAGCTCCCCAGCTGCTCAGATGTAAAGACTCTGTCCATCCAGGCGTGTATGTAAAGTATATAGTTCATTCAGGCAGTCAGAGTCCTGTCAGTCTTTATTTCTCTGCTTGTATTTTCTCTGTATTTTCTTGGCATTTTCTCTGAAGTTCAGGGTACTGACTTTTCTCCTGAACTAGTGAATGTAATTAAAAAACAAAAAAGATTGTTGACCCCTTGAACAGCTATCTTTCCTAGTAAAGCAGCCCATCTAAGGACCTGTGCTAGCAGCCATTCTGGCTTTGCCAGTGTGGTTGTCTCTACACTTGCCCAGGGTCACACAGTTAATCAGTATCTGAGGTCAGATTTGAACTCATGAACATGAATCTTCCTGATTCCAAGCCCAGTGTTCTATCCCCTTCTCTACCTAGCTGCCCTTCCCAAGGTTGTAAGGAGGCTCTAATGAGATAATATCTGTAAAACATATTGCAAACTCTAAAACACTATATAAATTTCATTATTGTCATGATTATAGCAAGGTTTATTAGATATCGACCTAGGTTGGCGAGGAAGGCTATGGATCTCCTCCTTTGAACATCTTTAAAATAGCTTGAAACTTTATTTGTTCAAAGGCCAGGTGCCTTCCCTCTGTTAGTTATCTTCAATTTGTCCTGTATGTAACTTGCTTGTATATACTTGTTTGCATATTGTATTGCCTTTTAAACTTCAAGCTTCTTGAAGGCAGGAACAGCTTTTCACCTTTCTTTGTATCCTCAGTACTTAGCATAATGCCTGGTGCTTCCTAAAGGTTTGACTGTCATCTCTAGATTTCTAAAGACAGAAGTTATGTGCTCACTTACAAATACCAACATTAATACTAGCTTGTTGTCTTTATGAAGGTTCTTGTGGCATAGTATTTTCTAGTTTCACATGAACATTTCAAAAGGCAGTAAATAACAGGTCATAATATTTTGAAGTCCGTAGACCAAGTAATTCAACCCATACCTGAGCAAGAAGATCCTCTATAACATAAATGGTTAGCTAGCTTTTTTTGAGAGCTCCCCAATGAGGAGGAGCTCACTACCTCCCCAGTCAGCCCTCTTTTGGGTAGCTTTTAACTAACTCTAATGTGAGAGAAGTTTCCCTCCCCCCCCTTAAATTCAGCCAGAATCTTTCAGCCTTTGCAACTTTCATCCATTCTTCCAGTTGGGGCCAAATAGAACAAAGTCCCTTGTTGCCAATTTAACTGTTGAATGATTTACAATGTATTTCTCCAAGGGGAAAAGAATAGAAATCGAGTTGCTTTTTTGTATGTGGCCTGGCTTGATTTTTCCCCCCATGAGTCAGTGGCTCTTAATAGAATAAAAATTTCCCACCCCTGCTGTAAGCTACAGGTATGCTCTGGGATTCCTGGCTTCTAACTCTTGGCTCCGTTAGTAACTTGAACCTTGACTGCAGGCAGATTATTCTAAGTCTCTCCATAAAGTGGGTACTTATAACCTTGGCATTGGTCAGAGAATATTGTATCTTGGAGAGCATCCAATGGGAGAGAACTTAACCAGCTGATCTGGGAAAACAATGAAGTGTTCCCATTTATGGGCATTTTCCTTGACTGAAGTAAAAGGACCTGGGAGGGTAGTTGGTTTTGGTTTTTTGCTTGCATAATTTTAAGCTTGGAATTCTTATGCAAATATCTACATGATTAATTAATGAAGAGGCGATCTTTAAAGGGAAAGAATTTCTTTAGCCTTAGTAGAATTTCCTCTTACTGACTGGCCCTTTAAAAGCTTGTACTGCAGTTAAAAAAAAAATCCCAAGGGAGTTTGAAAGTGGGTGACATTCCATGCATTCTCTTTAAAAGCTAATCGAGGTAACCGTGGATCTTTAATGTAAAAATTAATATGTTACTGGTAATTTTCTTTTTGAAGGTTTTGGGGAGAGAGGAGGGTTATGAAATTCATTAAATTGCATTGCAAAAATGTTGTCCCTTGGATGCAAAAAAATAGAACTTGTTTATGACCACCTGGCTAAATTTGATATACGTGTTTTAAAAATGAGCTGTGCACAGCAGAAATGTGGAGCTTTCTGTGCAACCTGAGGACCTTGGATCTGGAGCTAGAAGGAACCTCAGGGGCCAACCATAGGATTTGAACTGAGGTGTTTGGACTCTAAAGTCAGTGCTCTTTCCCTTACACTACACTGCTAAGGCCAGAATCTTGAGGGTGTGTGTGTGTGTGTGTGTGTGTGTGTGTGTGTGTGTGTGTGTGTGTGTGCGTGCGTGCGTGTGTGTGTGTGTGTGTGTGTGTGTGTGAAACAAAGCTGGACAAAGGGGGTTTTCAGAATTGTCCATAATTCCTCTTGGCCACACCTTTCAGAAATACCCAAATGCTTTCCTTGTTTTCTTTTTAGGAGAACTGCTGAATTGTTAAAGTATCCCAGTCAGCACTCGGAATTAATCTCCATATGAATGTCCAAACATTCAAAAAGATTAGAAAGAAAACCCAAGTGTTGATTTCTTAAAACAAGAGGCAGTTCAAATTCTGAGCCTCTAAGGGGAGAGAGAGAGAGACACACATACACACACACACACACACAGATACACAGATACACAGACACACAGACACACACAGGTCACCTTATCTTTTGAAATGTCAGAGATTCAGTTCTAGTGGACAGAAGCTGCTCCCTTCAGGGCCCCTCTGTGATGCGTGGGTGGTATTATATACCTGCATAGCTGCCTGGGTGGCATTTATACATATGGCCCCAAAACTGTCTTAGAGGGGCTTATCTAAAGAGAACTAACAGAATTAGATGGATTCATAGTGGAATCCAGGAGTTGTCTCAGAGACAAAGGTGTATTTTTATAGACGAATTTGAGCTGTACCCTGGGATTGAAGCATTTTGTTTCTTAAATGTATTTCAATTCAGGATTCCTTTATCAAGCACTAAGAAGGAAGGAAAAGAAGAAGGAAGGAAATAAGCATTTATTAAGTACCTATATGTGCCCAGATCACTCTTGCTCTCATTAATTGGCCAACAATAGGTCCCAGGCCAAGTCCCACTTGGTCATTGTTTGGGATCTGAAGGCTAATAGTGAATGTAAATAGCGGCTGTTTCTGTTTTGGCCAGAAACCCTGAGAGTCTTTTCTTTTTGTATTGATTTTTTTTTTTTTTTTACTAAGTAAAGAGGCCATTTTCTGCCTCATTTCTTATCTAGCCTTAATCATTGAATGGGTGTTGCCTCAGTCAAACTGAAACCTGTTAATTATCTTAGTCTAAAGAGGCAGAAGTCTCCCTCTACATCCAGGATCATCTTCAGTCATCCTGATCTGTAACTGGTCACTGGACCCAGATGGTTCTGGAGGAGAAAGTGAGGCTGGTGACTTTGCACAGCCTCCCTCACTTAAATCCAATTCACTTGCCTGTCATGGATCATGCATCATCACCTTCTTGATGTCATGATCCTCTTCTTTGTGAAGGACAAACAACAACAATATTTGCCTGGCACTGAACAACTGTTATCTCTTTTGATCTTTGTAACTTTTAGCCTTGGAAGGTAGGTGATATTATTATCCACATTTTACCGTGGAGGAAACTAAGGCAAACAAAAATTAAGTGACTTGCCCAGGGTCACACAACTAGTAAGTATTAGAGGTCAGATTTTAATGGAGGTCTTCCTTAATCTAGACCAGTGGTTCTCAACCTTCCTAACGCCGTGTCCCTTTAATACAGTTCCTCACGTTGTGGTGACCCCCAACCATAAAATTATTTTCGTTGCTACTTCATAACTAATTTTGCTACTGTTATGAATCGTAATGTAAATATCTGATATGCAGGATGTATTTTCATTGTTACAAATTGAACATAACCCACAGGTTGAGAACCGCTGATCTAGACCTAGCCCTCTATTCATAGTGCTACATACAAGGTGTTATGTTAGGCCCAAGATACACAAAGGCCAAAAAATTAAAGTCTTTACCCTCAAGGGGCGTATGTTCCACTGGGAAAATATAACATTTACAAAGATAAGGAAATGTAAAGTACACACAGAGTAATACAAAATAATTTTAAAAGGGAAATGTTAACAATTGGCAGTCACTTGGATTTAGGAAAATCTCCTGTAGGAGATGGCCCTATGCTGTAAAGGAAAGGAGGCATGCTACAAGGCAGAGGTGAGGAGGGATTTAGGTCTAGATGTGGGGGGAAAACAAACCAGATCCCTTTGCGTTTTATGGAAAGACAAATGGATTTGCTTTTCATCTTCTGGGAAGCAATTGATAATTAAGGTAAATCAATATTATAGAATGTCTTCCCGTTAATTTTTCTTAAAAAGCCCAGATTTGTAATCTTATATACAAACATCCTTAAGAGAGAAAATAATCTGAATGAATGTGCATTTGCTATGTACAAAGAGCAGTTCTAAGTGTTAATGATACGAAAAGAAAAACAAGATAGTGCCTAACCTTAGGGAGATTATATTCTAAAGGGAGAAGACGTCATAAAAGGGAGCTGAAAAGAGGGTAGGAGAAATTAAGGTACGAGCCCAGAAACCTGGAACCAGGGTTGGAAAGGTAATGAAGGTTGACTCCACAAGATGGAGGCCTCAATAGGAATTCATCAATGGGAGAAGGGGGGTCCTATGAAGGGATAGTCCAAGATGAGAAGGTCACTGGTATGACTGGATATTCTAAGATGAGGAGGTTCCAGGGGCTGAGGGAAGTTCCAGAATGAGACAGGAGCAGAGGTGTGATCTTGAAGTCCAGAAGTCAGGAGCCAGGCTGTAAGAGGAAGGGGAGACTTTCTTAAAGTAGCAAGTATACTTTGCCTTGCTGTCTTGGAGTTAAACAAGTTATATCTGCTCCTCAGTACTGCAATGGTACTTTGCAGGTTTGTAAGGTGTTTTTTTTCTATAATGCCATTGGCTTGAGACCTCACTGGTTCTGTTTCTTACACTATTGGGCACCAGTGGATAATCCCTCGGTTCCATTTAACCACTTAACATCAAGTAGCTTTCACAAAAGGATATTTTTTTCAAGGATATAGCATGAACAAATCTACAAATATTCCCCATCCCCAAATACCTGAGGACATACTCTCTCACATCTGTGAGGAGAATATGTGCAAAACTTGGAATATTTCCCACCAAGTTCATTTCCAGATGTAGCACGACTATTCAACAAATCCTCCTCTTAGTATGTGCTGGTCTGGGTCCAGAAGGTCACTCCTGAAGGTCAGTGACTTTTTGCTTCTTGTGGCATCAGTGCTGAGCTATTCACTTAAACCTCACAACAACCCTGAGAGGTAGGTACTATTATTATCCTCATTTCACAGTTGAGGGAACTGAGGTAAACAGAGGTTAAGTGACCCGCCCAAGATCACACAGCTAATATATGTCTGAGCAAAATTTGAACTCAGGTCTTCCTAACTCCAGGTCCAGCTCTCTGTCTACTGCACTACCAGAAAACAGGATTTTTATTTGTTCGTTTCAATTCTGGGGTTCAGAGAAGGAAAAAAATTGTGGGGGAATTATTTTCTATTTCTATTCTATTCTATTATTATTTTCTATATCTCCCTTGAAGGAGCTTAGTTTTCAGGTCTTAAAAGAAGAAAGATGGCACAGGCATGTTATTGCCCATTTGCCAGTCACTGTAGCAGTGAGATTTCCCCATCCCAGATCTGAGGGTTCTGAAGCTAAGAGGAACGGAGAGATTGTTTCACAGAATCTCAGAATTGAAAGGGACCCCAGAGTGTGTCTACTCCAAGGAATTCCTTTTACAAAATTCCTAATGACTGGTCATCTTGACTCTGCTTGAAGGTTTCCAGGGAAGGGGAACCCATTGCCCTTGGCACTGGCCCATTCCTCTCTGGGATAATTTTAATTAGGAGGAAGTATTTCCTTTCCTGGAGCCAAAATCTGCCTCTCTGTAACTTCCACTCATTGTTCCTAGTTCTGCCTTCTGAAGCCAAGCAAGACAGACCTAGCCTTTCTCTCAGGAGTATCCCTTCAAATACTTGAAGACAACTATCCTTTTCTCTCCCTTCTTCAAGGATTCTCTTCTCCTGGCTAACTATCCCTTTATTCTACAAGTGATTCTCCTATGACGTTGTCTCATCCACTTGTGCTCTTCTGGACTTGTTCCAGCTTCTCAATCTCCTTCCTAAAATGGGGCAGCCAGCACTGAATACAGTACTTCAGGTGTGGTTAGACCAGTGCAAAATACAGGATTATCAGCTGTCTTCTTCTGGACATAATCTTAGGAGACAGCCTGAGACTGAGTTGGCATTTTTGTCTGCCATGTCATACTGTTGACTCACGTTAAGTTTGCAGGTCACTAAAAAACCCAGGTTTTTTGGTTTATTTGTGTTTGTTTTTTACATTACCTGTTGTCTAGCCACACCTGTCCTACCCTGTTTTTATAAATGCCACTGATTTTCTTGAACCCAAGCATAGGACATTTTATAATTGAGGAAACTGAGACTCAGAGCAGAGAAGTAACTGGCCTAAGGTCATACTGACGTGGCTAAGTTCAATCAGTGAGTGAACTGGGACCAGAATTCAGGTTTCATGATTCCCAGGCCAGTGATTCTCCCACTACACCACACTAATGAAGAGTCATGGTCAATGGCTTCCATATACTCATTACCAAGCCACCAGTGCCAGGCCCATGAATTTAAAGTTCTGTTGAGAAGGATAAAAAGTGCCTTTTAGGTCTAAAAAAAAGTCATTGTTGTCATCAATCCTATAGAACATCATAGACTATTAGAACTATAGGATATTAGAAATAAGTGGGTTCTTAAGGAGTGAACCCCTTATTATCCAGATGAAGAAACCAAGCTCCACAAAAGTGAAATGATGGAAGCAATATAGATGGAGGCAAAGGGGTGATGGGATCATGGGTTTAGGAGAGGTTTTCTAGTGAAACCCCTTCATTTTACAGAGATAGTTTAAGTGACTTCTCCAAAGTCATGCAGGAGGTAAGCAGAAAACTGAAGTCAAGTCAGTAAGCATTTATCAAGTACCTACTGTTTGCCAGACACTGGGCTAGACACTGGAGATACAAAGAAAAGGAGAAAAAAAAAACCCACCAGACACCCATCCCTGCTCTCAAGAAGCTTACAGTCTAATGAGGGAGACAGCATGAAAAAGACACATCAGGTCATGTGATTCCAAATTTAGCTCCCTTTCTTCCTAGATTGTCTCTGTGTATTTTCCTGTCAGCCCATGGAGGTGGATTTAGTTCTGCCTTCTTTTTAGGGTTTGGGTGGTAGGGAGGGTTTCTTTAGATTAGGTGTTCTTAACTTTTTTTGGATAATTGACCCCTTTGGCAGTTTGATGGAATTTATGGACCCCTTCTCAGAATACTGCTTTTAAAGGCATAGAATAAAATACATAGGTTTAAAAAGGAAACCAATTATATTGAAATAGTTATCTATAATGTGTATATATATATATATATATATGTATATGTGTATGCATATATGCATTGTGTGCATGTATATATGTGTATATATGTGTATGTATTTATGTGCATATATATGTATATATGTGCATATACATTCACACACACATATCAGTTCATGGACCCCAGGTAAATAATGCCTCTTCCAGTCTTATCAGTGATTACCAAATGAGTTCTTTGGCCCACACATCATTAGCCTTGTGCCCCTGAAGGAGTGGCAGGCTTGACATCATCTCTCTCTTCTTCCTAGCTGTGATCCAGGGTGCTTCTGGTATATTTCTGACCTTGTCCCAGACTCCAATTGAGAGAGATCCTTTACTACCTCTCCTCACTCAGACTAGAGCCTGGAAGTGAACTGGCCCCCTGAGCAAAGCAGTACTTGGGGGGAATTTATGAATTTTGTGTTGGAGCCCCAGCTCCTTTATTTGAAGAGGAGAGGCCTGAGGGAGCTTACACTCTCAAACGGGGAGGACCCAGGATGGCAGCCTCTTCTCTCCTTCTCTCTCCTCCCTGAGCCCTGTCCAGGTGTGTTCTAGTTTTGTGGTTTGAGGAGGAGCATGGCGGCTGGGTTTAAGGAACTTCCAAGTCTGTATGTGTGTGTGTGAGTGACTGTGTGGATGGATGTATGTTTGTCTGCCTCCTGAGGGCTGGGCCTCCTTATTCACAAGGTGAGTCACATTATGAAACACTCTCTCTTCCTGTCAGGACTGAGTCAGGTAGAGGAGCCGATATAACCACCTGATCAGGGAAAAGGAAGACACAGCAGAAGTCTGAGTGCACATCACCGAGAGGCTGCAGCCAGCACCCAAGTGCACAGCGTTGGCTTCCCTGCTGTCCCTGCTGGGTCCAGGAGGCCTCCTGTGGGTCGGGGGCAGCCCAGAGTCCTCCCTTCTGCCCTTCTGCCCTCCCTCGGGATGTCTCTGCTCTGGCTGACCTGCCTCTGCTTTTCTTTCCTCCCGCCTGCAGCCCTAGGCACCTCTAGGAGGGAAGGTGAGTTATGAGAGCAGGTAAAGGTTTAATTTGCTTGAAACTGGGGCTGGAAGGGGGGAAATTTCTTCATTCCTACCTGAGACAGATGCACCCCCAAAGGTTCTAAATATCTCAGGACCCTTTTGGAGACAGACTTCTTTGCTCCCTACTCAGGGATTTCCCTGGTGTTCTTCTTGGAAGGAGGGAGAAACTAACATACTAGGGTGTGATTTAAAAATGTGAATCCAGTCCGTAGTGCCAAATAAAGGTTTTCCTTATTTTTCATAAGCTCCTTGGGTCTAGGGTCCCTAAGCTTAATCAGTAACTTGCTGGTATGTAAATACCTTTCATTATAGATTTTTTTTTTTGGAAAGGATTTTAGTGGGAATATTTTTGGTGGGTGTGAACCCTGAAAAGATTACAGGGAAAAAACTTTTCAAAAGCCTTTCTGGAATTGCCTTGTTTGGGGCAGAAAACTGGACTTTAGAATAATAACAGTACCTTACATTTGTATAATGCTTTCTGCTTTTCAAAAGACTTTCACACACACCTAGAAACTCATATTATGGTTGTGTCAGTCACGACAACATCTAACGGTGTTTTTATTGTCAGTAGGGAGGTTGACTGTTAGTAATTGAGTACATAATTACACAGGTTGGCGTGACATTGTGCATTTGTATTTCAAGTCTCAGTTCTGATATTTACCAGCCCTATGAGGTCAGGCAAGTAATTTAACCTCTCTGAGACTCAGTTCCCTCATCTGTAAAGTAGAGATCATGAGCGGGACTATCAAGTTTACCAGTTCTTGTGTGGAAAATGCTTGGGGTTTCAAGTGTTATACTGCTTCTGATTGCATCCTATTGTCCTCATAGCTAACATTTCTTTGGCCCTTTCTGTGTGCCAGGCCCTGCACTGAGAGCTTTACAATTATTATCTTGTTTGTTCCTCACAGCAACTCCGGAAGGTAAGGCTATGATTATTATCTCCATTTTACAGATGAGAAAACTGAGTCAGATTGAAGTTAAGTGACTTGTCCAGGGTCACACAGCTAGTGTCTGAGGTTGGATTTGAACTCAGGTCTTCCTGACTCCAGGTTCAGCCCTCTGTCTACTGTATTTGATATGAATAGGTGCTGGTATTCTTGAATAGGTGGTATTTTTCATAGTTTCAAAATAATCTGGAAGGACACATAAAAATTAAGGGTCTGATGCAGGATTTGAAGGCTTATTTTTTTCTAATTCTAACTCCCTACTGCCTCTGTGTATTCTAACATAGTGTGGGAATTCAAGAGTAACTCCTCATCTCTGGAAGGTTAAAAATGACTTATACTGGAGTGGTTTAGTGGACCATTAGAAAGGTGTGTTGTCTCCCTTGAGAAGGGCTCTCATTTCTGTGGAGGACATCTGTGACGTGTCAGGACTCATGGACATTTAGGCATTATCTGGTTCAATCTCTTTATTTTACAATTGAAGAGCTAACAGCCCAGAGAGTTAAGTGACTTGTCCAAAGTAATGCAGTTAGTCAGTGACTTGTCCAAAGTAATGCAGCTAGTCACAGTGACTTGTGCAAAAATGATACAGCCAGTTAGTGGCAGAGGATCAGGTCTTCCACTATATCTAACTGTACCTGTGCCAAAAGTGGCTGGTGGAGGAGGAAATTATTTTCATTTGATCATTTCAAACACATAGAATTTGACAATTGTTATACGTATAATTTTTGTCCTCTTTGCTATGTCATTCCCTGTGTGGTTTGTATTTTTGCCTACTTTGCCGGATTGTTCTTTGTGTGTTTTTGTAAGTAACAATCAGGGTCACTGCCTATATGACCCTGGGCAAGTTGCTTAACCTCTCTGGGTCTCAGTCCTCTCATCTATAAAATGAGGGGATTGGACCAAATGATACCCTAGGGTCTCTCTCAGCTGTAAGCTAGTGGTGTGGGTTGTAGATAATACTTTTGTCAAAGAAAGTGACATGGGATCATAGATTCAGATCTGGAAGGAATCTTGGAGGTCAAGTCCATTATACAAGTTCATTACACAATGAAGAAACTGGGCCTCAGAGAGCTGAAATGACTTGTCCAATTGGCATTGGCATAATAGGTGGCAGAGGCTGTATCTGAACCAGGTCCTTCTGTTTCCAAACCCAGCGTTCTTTCTTCTTTCAGCAGGACAGAGCTAGTTGCTTTGTATGTTGTCAAGATTTGATGGACTTCTAATATTTCTATTTTGGGACCTAACACAGAAAATGGAAATGGATCTGATGCCCAGGTTCACCTCATTTCCTTCACCATCTGTATTTTGGGGTCCAGTAAGAAGGGGGAGAAGGAGAGACGTGGCATGAAAGAGGGACGACGGTGCTTGTCTTATGGTAGTGTCGCCAGAATATCTTGGGACCTCCACTGGCAAATACAGATTTCCCTCTTCTGTCTAGGCGTGACCAATTCCTTCTGGGAAGTAAAAGCTGCACCACCCTAATCCCATATGGTATTATTCCCAATGGGTCATTTGTACTGCTTGTGCCATTGGACTGCTTACTTCAAATGTCTGGAACCTCATTGGCAGGGGCATTCCTGACAATGATGTACTTACAGAACAGGGGCAATGTTCCCCATTAATTGTTAACCAATCAGAGTTAATTATTTAACAGGAACACCCATTCTTGCAAAGACATACGTGCTGAGTGGGTTCTATGACTTGTCTTGGTCTAAGAGTGATGGCCAAATGACCATCCTTTTATTAATTATATGGTAGCATTATTAATAAATGATTATTCAGAAACAACATCTCTCAAATTTTTAAAATGTCACAGTGTGTGGTAGTTATTTCATGTTGTCTCCTCTGTTGGAGTGTGAGCTCCTTGAGGCAGGGGCTGGTTTAGCCTTTCTTTGTATCCCTAGTGCTTAACAGAGTACCTGAGGCATCACAGGCACTTAATAAGTAATCATTGGCTATCCTAACACACATAATTTTTTTTTTTATTTGATTTCTGCTTCTCTTTTTAACTTTACTACTTACCCTAGCCACCTACCTACCTGTGGGCCAATGACTCTCATGAAAACACATTTGTTACTTTGACTTAGAATGAGTCTTTCAAGGATTTTCCAGATGTTTGAGTCACCTCTGGTCTTTTGAAGGCCTTGGTTACAGATGAGTGAATTTACATGTGGACGTGTTGCTTCCCACAGTAGAAGATAAACTCCTTGAATGCGAACAGTGACCAGAGGGCTGAGCTTAAAGTTGGGAAGGACTGATTGAAATCTTATTCATATACTTGTTAGCCATGTGACCCAGGGCAAGTCACCTACCTCATTCAGCCTCAGTTTCCTCCCCTTACAATGGAGATAATAATAGCACCTACCTCAAAAATGTTGTCATGAATATGAACTGAGATAATAGATGTAAAAAACCTTAAAGTGCTAGATAAATGATATTATTATCAACAAATATTCGATTATTAATTGATGAAAAGTGGAGTGATACCATTCAGATTTCTCCTGGCTGTTGTCAATCTGTCTACTTATTTTAAAAATTTAATTCTTTTTGAATTTAGATAAAAAAAAAGTCACACACCTCCCCCATTTCCTTGTACAGCACAACATAAAGAGAGAGTTTAGTATATGACCTTGAATTTATATTTCAGATTGTTCACTTTAAAAATTTTTTGTAATAAATACTCAATATTGTTTTCAAAGCTATCCTGCTTTTCTATGCTTCCTTCCAGGTTTTCTTTCATTTTCTGCTGTGTCCCTTTTATTTTTTCTCTCTCTCTCTCCACCTTTCCCTATAGAAGGCTACAATTAAACAACAACAACAACAAAAATCTATATATATACATATATATGTATACACACACAGAGGTATGTATGTATGTACGTATACACACACTTATAAAAACCATACTATAAATGCTTCTATTGATCAGTTCTTTCTCTGGAGGTGGGTAGCATCTTCCTTCATACCATCTACTTATTCTTTCCATTTAATAGCTACCATATAAAAAAAATTATATATATACATAAAACACTTTAAGGTTTGCAAAGCACTTTATATACCAAATGTGTTTCCATCTCAAACACACGATATATGTTTATTTTAAATGACTCTGAGAGAAGAAAACTTGACAGTCTCTCTTGGTATTCAATTTAAGTGATGAAGAATTCTTATTGGCAGAAAATTCTCCCTTCTGTCTCTTTCATGTGTCCCTGTCTCTCTGCTCATGAGGTCATCAGCCTAGCTCAGTCCCTTCTGACCTGTTGCCTGGCCTATCCCAATAACTCCTTAACTGGTCTCTCATCCATCCTCTACACAGTTGCAAAAGTGACTTTCATAAAGCACAGATATTACCATGTCACTCCCTTGTTCAGAAAGCTCCAACTACATCCAAGACAGACCCAAACTTCTCCACATGGCATTATGTACCCTCATAGTCTGGCTCCAGCTTACCTTCTTGGGTCTCTTATACTTTCTTCATTCATTTTCTCTGTGTTGCATCCAAACTGGCCTCTTGCTCTTCCACACAAGCAGCACTCCATTTGATTCCTTTGGGAAGGCTGCCTCCTCTGCCTGGAATACACTTCCTCCTTACCTCTACCATAAAGAATCTCTAGCATTCTTCAAGGCTCATTTCAAGTTCTACTTGATCCCCATACTTACTTCTTCCCCCCCCCCGCCAAATTACTTTGTATTTATTGTGTGTGTGTGTGTGAATGTTGTATATATGCATATATGTTCATATTCACCCACCCCAATAGAAGGTAAGCTGCTTGAGAACAGGGAATATTTCATTTTTCTTTGTGTATCCCCAGTGCTTAGCATATAACAGATGCTCAGTAAATGTTCATTGAATTAATCAGTAGTTAATCTCAGTTTCTACAACCATGGTTTAAACAGTGTTTCATCATGTTCTATTCACACACATAATATCCCCATAAATGTTTAGTATGTTCCACAAGTAATAGTTACCAGGGATACCAATCATTTTCAGAAAAATCTTTAAGCAGATAATTGAAAAAAGATGTGCCTACTGGATTAAGGTTTAGCCATCTGCTTTTTGCTCGTAAGTTGCAATACTGCAACCATCAAAAAAACATTAAGAAGATCAAGTCAGAAGACATCATTAGCACAGAGATGATGGCTTAGAAAGAATGGGATTGAGGAGTGAATTTCAGAGAATAGCCTTGGCTAGGGAATGGGAAGAAGAGGAGAAAGTGTTAGAGACAGAAGCAGAATGGAAGCTTTTTGATGACAAGGCCTTAACAAATGTCTTTTGACTGAACCAAAGAAAGTAGTGCTTGAGAAGAGTTGGGATAGACTATATAGTATTGTGGAAGTCAAAGGGAAGAGAGAGTTTGTAGAGAGAGGGGGTGTTCAACAGAGTCAGATTTCAAAGAGAGGTCCAGGAAAATAAGAGTGAAGAAAAGCTACTGAATTTGGTAATAAGGTTTGTAATCAGAGAACTTTTAAGAAAGTTCCAGGGGAATGGTGGAGATGGAAGCCTGATGGCAGAGGGCTGAGGAAGAAGCAGAGAGAGAGGAAAGAAAGAGAGAGCAGACACATCCCTTAGATTTACTAAGTAGAGCTTGGAAACATTTCTAGACATCTCCACAGATGTCAGCATTTATCCTGGAGAGTAGGCTTCAGAGCTAAAAGGAACCTCAGTGATAATTGTCTTTTTGTGGTTCTTATCCAGGGGTCTGTGAACTTTGTTTTGCTTTAAATTTTGATAACTGGATTTCAATATAATCTGTTTCCTTTTCAATCCTATTTATTTTACTTTATGCATTTAAAGAATGGTTCTGAGAAGGGATCCATATGTTTTACTAGACTCTGTCAAAGGGGTCCATGACACAAGCAAGATGAAGAATCCTTGCTCTAGGATCTTATAGTTCCAAATGGGCTACTTTGGAGCAGGCACATTGATAAACAGGAGAACAGAATCATGGGCATAGGGATTGGCCAAGTGAACCCCTGCCTTGGAGGACACCTAGAAGACAGTGAGAACCTGAAAATCATGGAGAAAGGAGAAGTAGGGGTAGGGTGGGGTGGTGGGTTGAGGGGAAAGTAAACTTACTAGGGAGTGATGAAGGGGCAAAGTTAGAGTCTTGTATTTGAAAATAGGTTCAAAGTATGATTGATGAATGTACTGATGGGACATTAAAATAGCAGAACACTTCTGAAGGAGGGTGACTGGCATGGTGAAGGGACTTGAAACCATGTTGCAGAAGAACTGATAGAAGGTGTTAGAATGTTTTAGCCTAGAAAAGATAAGGCTTGGGGGCAGCTTGGGAGGAGGGGTGGCATGTGTGTTTGCACTTCAGAACTGTTTTCATGTATTTGAATGGCTGCCATGAGACAAAGAGATTGTTATTTTCTGTTTGGCCTGGGAGGGGAGAGCAAGGAGGAGGTAGAAGCAGATTTTGGTTCTAAATTCCCAACATTTAAGAGGCACTTGATAACCTTCCAGGCAGCTAGGTGGATCAATGGATAGAGCATTGGACCTGGAGTCAGGAAAACCTGAGTTTAAATCCAGCATTGAGCACTTACTAGCTGTGTGACTCTGGGCAAGTCACTTCATCTCTGTTTGCCTCAGTTTCCTCATCTGTAAAATGGGGATAATAATAAAAACAACATATCTATAGGTACTATTAGGGTTGTTGTGAAATCAAATGAGATAACATGAAACTTTGCAAATTTCAAAGTGTAATATACATTTTAGTTATTATTATTATGGTTGCTTCAAGCAATAAAATGTCATGATATATTGATCCATAGGGGAAAAATTTACTAAAAATTAGAACCATTCCAAAGTAGAATGAGCTGCCCCCATCGGTGGGGGGACTTTTAGTAGACTGAGTGATTGTCAGCACTATTACAGAGAAGATCCCTACCGAGGTACAGGATGGCTCCAATGATATCTGAGATCCCTAATAATTCTGAGATCCTTTAATTCAAAGACATATTACTATATTCTTTACAGACATGCAGATGTCAGTATGTGACCACTTCTTCAAATTTCAGCAATAACATTTTTGTCCCCTGTAGCCCTTCCTGATCTCCACCTCATCCCCCAAGAGGGAAGACTTGGGAACTTTCTCCCAAGGGCTGAGGGACAGAGTTGGACGGGGTAAGATTTTCCCCCCACTGGAAGAAATGCAGGATCTGAAACAGATTGCAATTCCTAAGTTGGATAGCATTTCATCTCTCTGCCTTCTTGTGTGTCTCATTAGACATGACCTTGTCTAAGCTAGAGATAGCATGAGGTTAGAATGTGAGTTGGCTATGAGTAGATAGGTCCATAGATTTAGTTAAATCCTTCTAACAAGTAAACAGCTAAAGGAGATGTGGAAGAATGTTGTCATTGGGTACAGCTGTGTTTATGGTAAAGTCTGGACAATCAAAGTCAGGTTAAGCAGGCAAAGATGGAAATTTTTCTCCCACTTAAGTTTGTAATGGTTTTTGAACAGTGGAAAAAATTTCCTTTGAGATTGGATTTTTTTTTTTTACAATGACTAGACTTGACTCCTCTCTTACAGAGTAGTATGGAAATAGGCATGTTTTAGACTCTGGCCTCCTCTTTTTTAGTCATGAATGAAGTTTATTAGATCATTTCACCATTACTCTCCTGTGGACTAATATAGCCTCCAGGTAGATGACATAATGAACAGTTGAGATTCAACCAAAAAAATATAGTTCATTCCTCTGGGTGTATGATTCTATGTCTATTGGTGTCCTTGAACCATATGAAGATCTTCATATCACCATTCTGGAAGAAGGTCCAGAAACAGGCTGACTCTGGATTCAGAGGACCTCCTTACTAGCTGTGCGACCCTGGGAAATTACCCTAAGCTCCCTGGGCTGTGGTTTCCCCTTCTGTAGGGTTCAAGGACTGAAACGGATAACCTCTAAGATTTCTTCTAGCTCCAAAGTTATGATCTTTTTACTGTCCAGCTCTTCACCCTGAACTAGAATCTTTATAAAAAGTAGGATCTTTACTCTGCAGATACGTGGCATTAACCAGGGAGATGTGTACTCTGGATTTGTTCAATGCTGACAATGAAAAGTTTCAAACTGAAAGTTTTAAAAACTTGCAGCCTGCTTTGCTAGGCTATTTCTTCACAAAATTCCTTGTAACAATTGTTTTGCAGTAACAATAGCTCACATTTAGACGATACTTTAAGTTTCACAAAATGTTTTACATACGATATCTCATTTGATCCTCGAGTCAGCCCCATTTAGATCCTCATGTTACAGATGAGAGAACAGACTGAGAGAGTTTCAGTGGCTCAGGCTCACAGAGATAGGGAGTTTCTGAGGCAGAATTCAAATTTGGGTTTTCCTATCATCAAGTCCAGCCCTCTATGAATTTTGATTCTTAGATCCAAAGGACAATTTCCTTTACATATAGTTGAAAATTAGGTTGAAAGTAGTTAAATTTCTCTATGATGTTTAAAACAGATAAAATTATCAAAATCGTTAGTTAAACATATGTGGGATTTTTTTCCCCTTAACAACTTCCTATGCTTTACGTCATCTGTTCTTGGAACATGTGCTGGGTATAGCCAAGGTAGCTTATATGGCTCCCATTTCACAAACTGAGAAACTGAGGCAGGGGACAGTCTCTGAATTGAACAGGATTATGCAAGTCAGTGGCAGGACTGGGACTAGAACTCAGAACTCATGGGGCTCTTTCTGCCATGTTGTCTCAGCACAAAACAATGTCATTCAGTAAATATTTATGAGCACTTACTGTGTATAAAGGCTCTGTCCAAAACACTTGAGTGTATATATGGGTGCGTATGTTTGCGCACAAAGATGAATAAGAGATAGCCCCTGCCCTTAAAGAGTCTGCAGTCTAGTAAGGGAGATAAAGTGTGCAGATAACTACAACATAGAATACAATGAGGTCAGTGCCATGCCTGGCTTCCAATCTTATCACTCGATTGAAATAGCTCTTGCCAAAGATCTTTTATTTTTTTTAATTTTTTGCCTTTTTTTTAGGAGGGCAATTGGGGTTAAGTGACTTGCCCAAGGTCACACGGCTAGTTTTTGTGTGTGTGTGTGTGTGTTAAGTGTCTGAGGTCGGATTTGAACTCAGGT
Source organism: Pseudochirops corinnae (assembly GCA_028646515.1). Classification (NCBI taxonomy): domain Eukaryota; kingdom Metazoa; phylum Chordata; class Mammalia; order Diprotodontia; family Pseudocheiridae; genus Pseudochirops; species Pseudochirops corinnae. The sequence continues at coordinate 301,946,073 of CM053586.1, read as the reverse complement.
CCTCCTGACTCCAGGGCCAGTGCTCTGTTCACTGTGGCACCTACCAATGATCTTTTAATTGATTCTCATCCACCTTGATCTTTCAGCATTTTTTGAGGCTGTTGACCACACTCTCCTCCTGGACACTTTTCTCTTTCCTAGGTTTTCATGACAATCATCTCTCTTGTCAGTCAGTTAGTAAATAAATGCTTACTATATGGTAGACACTGTAATAAGCTCTCTTTCTCTTAGCTACCTGATGACTCCTGGACTCCTCCTCCTTTGTCTCTGCTGATTTATCACCAGGGTTGTTGTTCAGCAGTGTATGACTCTTTGTGATCCTATTTGGAATTTTCTTTTCTTTTTTTCCTTTTTTTCTGGAGAGGGAGGGGCAGGGCAATTGGGGTTAAGCGACATGCCCAAGGTCACATGGCTGGCAAGGTCACATGACTCCAGGGGCCAGTGCTCTATTGCCTGTGTCACCTAGCCACCCCAGATTTGGGGTTTTCTTGACAAAGATACTGGAAGGATTTGCCATTTCTTTTTCCAGCTGATTTTGCAGACTGGAGAACTGTGCCAAACAGGGTTAAATGACTTATCTGGAGTCACATAACTAGTAAGTGTCTGAGGCTGGAGCTGAACCTCCGTCTTCCTGACTCCAGGGCTGGCACTTTGTCTACTTCACCACCTACCTGCCCCCTTGCACTAGAATGCCTAGAATGAACTCCTCCCTTATCACCTCCTCTTTAAATTCCTGGTTTCCTTTAAGACTTAGGGCCACATCTACTGGAAGCCTTTCCTGATTTCCTGAGCTGCTACTGCACCAAGTTCTGGAGGTGCAAAATCAAAACAAAACATGCCTTTCCCTTAAGGAGTTTGCATTCTATTAGAGGAAAATGACAAATACTGAACATTTATAAGTAAATATAAAAAAATAATTTCAAAGGGGAGAACTCAGGTCTAATATGAAGTGCAGTTTGTTAATGAAACATGGACTACAGAGGAATAAAAGGACAGAGAAAACTGGAAGGGGGACAATAGAGGAATGAGGTTGAGATGGGCATGGGGGTGCCAGGAATGGTACATAGGTAAGGTGTCTTCAGCCTAGGCAGCCTTGAATCACAAGGTCTCTGAGTGGAGCTGTAGGGTAGTAAATGATCAAGTTGTTCAAAGTTGCAAAGGTAAAGGTAATTTGAGAACTCTCCCAGAGAAGAAGATAGAAAAGAAAGGACTTTACGGAAGAGCAGATGAATTTCCAGTCCTTGGTCCCATACCTCTACCTAAACTTCAAAAGAGACTCAGAAGCCCTGGGGCCATGTTGATTATAGGAAGATTGAGGCCAGATTGAGAAGGTCAGTATAGTCTGAGGTCTCACTGCAATGCTGAGTACATTATCTCAAGACAGTCTTTGTTCCTGGACTGGTGGCTGTTATTGAGTGGGGGGTGCAGCAGGGAAGATGTCCAGTCCTTGGGACTGATGACCAGCCATGGTCTTGGACTTTCCATACCTTTTTAGTTCCCTTCCCTTCTCCTGTCCTCTGGTATTCAATCCTACTGTCTTATTTGCTGTTCTGCACAAAAGACATTCCATTTCCTATTTCCATGTCTTTGCACATTTTTTTTGGAGGGGAAAATCATCTGGAAGTCAACCTTTCTGATAATGAGCTTTTCTGAGTTTAGCTGGGATAGTCTCTCCACCAAGTCTGTACTCAAAGCTTTTTCAAGTTGATAGGATTTGTTAAGGGCTTTGCTCTGCTGGTACTACCTTTGAGAACCTCAAATCATTTCCATCCCATGGTGAGGCATTACTGTAGGGCTTTAGTGGAGGGTGAGTTCTTAAAGGAGGTATAAGGTGCTCTGCTAGTGCAAATGACACAGAAATTCCTTCAGAGTAGGGAGAATACAGATGGTCTTCTGGAGGAGATGACATTTGAACTTGGCCTCTTAGGATGTATAGGCCTTGACTGGTGGAAACTGAAGAGAGAGAGCAAAGGTAAGCATTGGCTATTCATGGCAGAAAGAATAGCATGAGCAGAGAAACTGAGATAAGAAGGTCTGGAGTGAGTTTGGGGAATGGCAAATAGACCAGTTGGCTAGAATATAGAATGTAAGCTCCTTGAGGGCAGGGATTATTTCATTTTGTCTTTGTATCCCCAACACCTAGCACAGTGCCTGGCACATGGAGCTTAATAATATATGCTTATTGACTAATTGGTTGAGTAGAGCATCCCTGACATAAACATCTTTAAGAAGAGAGGTTGTTGAATGGTGGAATAGTGATCTAGAAATTCTGGAGCAAGAATTCTGGCAAGCCCTTTTTTGAGTCAGAGCCAGGGGGAGAATCCCACTATAATAACATCTTCTCTGCTTATTCCTAGTGTTTATGTAAAATTGTATTTTAATCCATTTTCAAGTTTTCACAAGATGTTGATCCAGCTAAAGAAAATTGACTTTGTCTAAAGCTAGGACATCAAAGCCCCAGTTATTCAGACACTTTTGTAGGATTAACATAGTGACCTTCTAAAGAACCACTTCTCCCCTCCCCCCTCCGAAAAAAAACCCCAGGGCTTTTAAAGAGCTCAAAACATAAAGGGTTAATGTCAAGCATGAAATCTGCTTGGTAATGGAGGATGTTGACCAGAGAATGACCACAAATGATCACGTCTCCTTCCTTGTTTGCTCATGTTTGTGGGGAGGGAACAACCATTCCTAAAATAGACCAAGTGACTCAGTCCATAAGGAGTTATTGAGGGATGGTGATAGATATTTCCAGATCAGTGCATTGTCCTCAAGAAGTATACAGTCCAGTAGAGAGGATGACATTCATTTCAACAAGCATTTATTAAGGACTTACTATATGCAAAAAAGGCATTGTGCTAGGCTTAGCAGAAACAATGACAAAAATGAAATTGTCCCTGTCCTCAAAGAGACTATATTCTACTGATGGGATGCACAGTTAAGCAAACACACAATAATTTAATCTAATACTAATTTGATTAATTAATTTAACACTAGAAAGACAAAGCATGTCAATTAATACAAAAATGTGCTTAGTCCTTCAAGGTATTCTTAAATTCTGGTCGTTCCATTAAGTAGCAAAGGTGGATTTTCACCCAGGACTTCCAATTCCAATCTTTCCTCTAGATTTCACTGGTAAAATGGGGCCAGATCATAGATAGCCTTGTATGCCATGCTTAGGAGTTTAAAAAATGTTTTTCTTTTGATATGATCAGCGCTGTGTTTTATGTGTCCCTGTATCTTGCAGGCCCCAGCCAGTTTGACATAAGGTAAACTTTATACGTACCTGCTACTGTTTCAAGTCACTCTCATTTCCCCTTCTGGGCCAGAAGGTCTCAGCATTTGAAGATCCCACTTCAGAGTCAATTAGACCTGGCCAGGTAGTGACAAGTGGTAGCAACTGATGTGTTTCTACCATCACTTGAGTCAGTGAAGTTAACCTGATCAACAAAAGAGATGGAATCTTCAAACATGGAGCTATTCTTCAACCAGAAGTAGAAATGGGAGGGACACATTGTAGCAGGAGCAGGCCTGTGTAACTAAGGTGTATTCCTCTGACTTCCTAGTCAGAGATATTAAGTTCAAATACCATTTTTAAAAGCCCGGATTGTATCTATTTATAGACATGGCCTGGCTCAATGGTAGCTTCCTAATGCACTGCCTGTAGGCAATACTGTAAGGAACCATCATGAGCCTAGTTTATTTTTAAGATGATGATCCCCACCCTCCCTTGTTCCATGTTTTATTATACTGTAAGTGAAAATATCTATAGACATTCAAATGAGCTTACCAGGTCACCCTCTACTCAATAAATTCCCCAGGTCACCCTCTACTCAATAAACTCCTGTGGCTCTTAGTTTTGTCCAGGACCAATTATAAAACCTTCTGTTTAGCTTTTAAAGCTCTTCCTATCCTGCCCACCTCTGTAGTCTTTTTACACTTTATATCTTCCTACATTCTCTGTGATCCAGTGGCACTGGCCTCCTAGCTGTTTCTCACACATGACATACTTCATGGCCCAACTCTGCATTTTCTCTGGCCATCCCCCATGCCTAGAATGCTCTCTCTCTTTTGGCTTCCTCCAAGTCTCAGCTAAAGTTCTGCCTTTTACAAGAAGCCTTTCCCGGTCCTCCTTAATCTCAATGCCTTCCCTTTGCCCAAATCTCCAATTTATCCTCTGTCTGTCTTGTTTGTGCACAGATGTTTGCATGTTGTCTTCCCTCTTTAGATTGCGAACTCCCTGAGAGCAGGGACTGGTTTTTGCTTAGCTTGGAACTTAGCCTGTCACATTTGGTGAGTTGTTTTAGCCTTATCTGTCTTTGTGACCCCATTTTGGGTTTTCTTGGCAAAGGGAATACAATAGGGCTTTTGCTTTCTGGGCCTCAGAAATCTTCAGGTTGCAGCAGAAGGAGGAAGGGGGTTGATGATCCTGTGAGAGGTTGCCCTCCAGGACTTGGCACACTTAGATTATGGCAAGGTCTCATCATTCTTTATTTGTTATTTTGTGGCTACTTGGGTTGTGCCCTCTACATATCAAGGCTGCTCAATCATGCAGATGATGACCAGAGGTTTCAAAGTGATCACTGCATCATAGATTTAGATTTGGAAGGGACCTTAGAAGCCATCAAATGCAACCTTCATTTTTACAGATGTAGAAACTGAGTCTGGGAGAGGTTAAGTGACTGAACTTAGTTTATTGTGACTCCAAGCCCAAGTCTCTATCTACTTTACTACATAGCTGACTTGCTCAGGTGTACCTGATTGGTTTCCCACCTCTGGGTAGGTCATGAGCAGGGAAGTGTCAGGAACTGGCCAGAGAAACCTGATTGAATAAAGCACGGGTAATGAATTTCTAGTGTGGCAGAGTACAGGTACAGGAGATACAAGTGAAGGGACAAGGTATAGATGCCAGGGGGAAGAAAGGAAGCATGTCTAGAGTAGAGTTATCGTGTCCCCCATAATCCTTATAAATCTCATACCACACATGACTTCCCTAATGCATTTTTTTTAAACCATCACAACCTGCATATTTGCAAATTTTTGGTGTCAGTAAAAATTTAATTCATTATTTATGATCTGTCTACTTTCAAAGTGAAAACCATCATCATACTTGAACAGAAATATATGATATTAAAGAGTTAGAAAATGCTTAAAGAGAAAGATTTGTTTAGTTAGTAAAATGTCAAAAAAGATTAGGGAAGAGGTAAATTGTTTATTATGAGTTTTTAAAAAAAACAAATTTGTGAATACATTCTGATGATGTGATTTTTTTTGTATAAATTTTTTCTTGAAAGTTAAAAGCACTAAAATGAAGATAAAGTAAAAATCAAGCCCCTCCCCTCTTTATATTCTTTATTAACAAGAATCTCTCCTCTTAATCTCTTTATCACTTGTCTCTTCCAAATGGTATGGAATTCTGACTCTCCTTTATTACAATTTTAAAAAATAATGTTTATTTATTTAAAAAAATTTATAACACCTAAATTTCCTCCTGTGAACTTCTTCCTAGGGCAGCCAGGTGGCACAGTGGATAGACTGCTGAGCCTGGAGTAAGGACAACTCATCTTCCTGCGTTCAAATCTGACCTCAGACACTTTTTGGCTCTGTCCCTGGGCAAGTCACTGGTTGGTCTCAGTTTTCTCATCTGTAAGATGAGCTGGAGAAGGAAATGGAAAACCACTCCAGTATTTTTGCCAAGAAAACCCCAAATGCAGCCATGATGAGTTTGACATGGCTGAACAACAAAAACTTCTTCCTCCCCTCCAAGAAAGCCATCAGATTCCAATTGCTTTTCAAATGGTACATGAAATGAATTCCTCTAAACCATCTATAAATTTCACGCTTGGTGTATCTATTCCTTGAATGCTTAGTCAGATGTCTTGTTTACTTAGCTACTCATTTTCCCGCATTGTGTAGAAATTCCACAGAATTTCCGTAGAAATCTGTTTCTGTAGTAAGAAGAATCTGGTTGTAGGGATGTGTGTGTGTGTGTGTGCAGTTATACATTTAGTCAGCCAACAAATGTTTATTAAACTCCTACTGTGTCAAAAGCTAAGTGCTGTGCATACAAAGAAAGCCCCAAACTAGTCCTGGATAGATTGTAAGCACCTTGAGGGTAGAGATTGTCTTTTACCTCTGTTTGTAAACCCAGCAGTTAGCACAGGGCAGTTGTGTGTTGTTGTTGTTGCTGCTGCTGCTACTGCTGATCATGGCGATGATTATGACACTAGAGTGGTTTGCCATTTCCTTCTCCAACTCATTTTACAGATGAAGAACCAAGGCAAACAGGGTTAAGTGACTTGGCCAGGGTCCCACAGCTAGTAAGCATCTAAGGCCAGATTTGAACTCAGGATGAGTCTTCCTGATTTCAGGCCTGGTACTCTATCCCCTGGACCACCTAGCTGCCTAGGGTAAGTGCCTAATGAATGTGTATTAATTAATTGCTATCAAGAAATTCAGTCTAATGAGAGACAATATGCAAACAACTATGTCCAAAGAAGCTACATACCAGATAAATTGGAAGTAATTGATAGAAAGAAGGTCCTAGAATTGAGAGGGGTTGGGAAAGGCTTCCTGCAGAAGGTTGGAATTTGGTTGGGCTTGAATGGTATCAAAAGGTGGAGATGAGAAAGGAGAACATTCTAGGCATGGGAGACAGCCAGTGAAAATCTCTGGAGTTGGGAGATGGAGTTTATTGTTTCAGGAAATGAAAGGAAGCCAGTGTCGCTGGATCAAAGAAGTCATGGTGAGTCATAAGGTATAAAAAATCCAGAAAGTTAGGAAAGGGCCAGTTTATGAAGGACTTTAAAGACCATAGGATTTTATATTTGATCCTGGAGGTAATAGGGAGTTGCTAAAATTTACTGAATAGGAGGAAGACCTAAGTGCATAGTCAGACCTACACTTTAGGAAAATCAGTTTGGCAGCTGAATGAAGGATGGATGGAGTGGGGAGAGACTTGTGCCAGGAAGAACAACCAGCAAGCTACTCAAGTAGTCTTGAGGTAATAAGGATCTGTGCCAGGCTGGTGACGGTGTTAGAAGAGAGGAGAGAAATGTTATGAAGATAAAATTGGCAAAATTTGGCAGATGAAATATGGGTTGAGAGAAGGTGAGGAGTTGATTATGACCCCTATATTGTGAGCCTGGGTGACTTTAAAGATGGTGGTACCCCCTATAGTAATAGGGAGTTAGGAAGATATATCCCTTATAGTGGTAACATTTTTATTTGTTTTAGTTATTTTAGAACATATTTTATTAGATGTTTTAAAGACAAAATATGCTTTGTCTTTATGTCAATTGAGAGACTCCCTTTCATTGTAGGTATTCAATTCCACATTGAAGGATCACTTGTGACAAAGGTTCTTGTTAGCTAAGGATAGGAATAGATGGTATCTGAGGCCCCTTCTGATTCTGAGCTTTTATGATTCAGTGACTCTGAGTGTAAGGAAAAGGGAGACGTTTCTTTATCTCATTTTCTGGCCACCTCCCTAGGCTAGGGCTGTGGTCCACATCCCTTAAGCATCCAGGTGGTACAATGGATTGAGTGTTGAACCAATATAGATGGACCTGAGTTCTAATCATCCTCAAATGCTTATTAGTTAGGCAAGTAACTTAACTTGATAGCACTTACATCACCAAATTATTGTATGGATCAACTGAGATAATATACTAGACATAGTATAAATAGTGCTTCACACATAGTACATATTTAATAAATGCTTATTTCCTTCCTTTCTTCTTCTCTTTCCACTCCCACCCCCAGCACTAAGACACTTTCTCCTTCCTTCTCCCACCCCTTTTGACTGGGCTGATAGAAGGAAGGAGGTGATTATAATAGTGGGGATGGACTCCACTCACCCCAGGGCAGGAACTACCCCCTGAACACAGCCACAATGAAGTATAAGAACTTGCTCAGAAACAGCTTACTAAAAACTGGAGTTTCCCTTTCAACAGCAACAAGATTAAAAATGAAAGTGCTCTATTTTGTCCCCTCTCAATGATTTCAGTCAGCTTAGTACTAAAAGATAGTATTTCTCATTTTTCTACCACTCAGAATTCCAACTGGGATTAGACAGCTAAACTAGGTTGGTTTCTTTGATTAGTAAAATAGAGTTCCTGTTCTGGAATTTACCCAATAGTTTGTCAGCCAATGTCCAAAGCAGGTTCACCCACCAATAATTCTGACTCTGAATAAGAAGCAGCAGTGAAAATGTATTTTTTTTTTGAGTGGGGAGGGCAGGGCAATTGGGGTTAAGTGACTTGCCCAAAGTCACATGGCTAGTAAGTATTAAGTGTCTGAGGTTGGATTTGAACTCAGATCCTCCTGACTTTGGGGCCAGTGCTCTATTCACTGTACCACCTAGCCGCCCATAGTGAAAATGTATTTTTAATAAAGCTGATCAAGTTGGTTAAATGGACCATCCATACAGAGCTGGAAGGGACCTCATTTTACAGCTGAGACAACTGAGGCCTGGGAAAGTTTGGTGTTCAAGGCCCTTTTCATGAGAAATGTTAGACAAGAGGCTTCTCGCTCCAGAGTTGGTACCATGTCTGCCATACTATGCAGAGGAAGGGCCAGACACACTAGCTTATACCTCTGATCTTAAAATGAAGATCAGGTTAAACTAGAGAGCTCTCAGCCTCTGTTTTTCAGATCATAAAGGTAACTAAAAAAGTTGCTTCATCAAAGAAAGCAGAAAATTTCCTTCCCAAATGATTTAGCACTGGAAAATTCCAGGTAGTTAAGAGCAGACAAATATCTCTAATCATTAGGGCCACTCCTTCTGGACAAATTGTTCTACTTCATTGTACCATCTGCTCTGCCTCTCCTCCTGATGCCTAAAGGAGTCAGGGGAAGTAAAGAATCAAGAGAAAGCTGAAAGGAACAAGGGCTAGGAAGCTTGGCAAAAGCATCGAGATGTCACGGGATGATTCCAACCATGATTTTGTGAGAGCTGAAATTGAAGAGAAGACAGGCAGCTTCTGCATCTCAGATGGGGTGGGAGGACCAAGGATTATTTCAGGGAGATTAGGCAGCCCTTATCCCTTCTAAATAAGGAGAAATGTGTTTTGTCCCCTCAAATGATTTCATGCTTCGATTTGTCTTTCAGAAAGATTACAGGCAAACCACAGTATGACGTGGCTGCTTCTCTTATATTAACTTAAGAAAGTGGTAGTGTACTAAGTAAGCGTTCCATGTAATCTTTAGCCGGCACACACATGTTGTCAGGTTCCAACATGACATTTGCATTCCAAACGTCTGAGATAGTCCCACAAACTGTCCAAGTACCCTACCTGCCAAGCCTGCCAGATAAATACAAACTTATCTCACAGCCTTCCTTCACCCAGCAGAACATGGTGTTCCAGCTCCAGCCTCACAGATGGAAGGGTCCTCACTCCTCTCTCTCTGCAGCATTGATTACAGTTGCTGGAAGCATCTGCTTAATGTCTTTACCAAGTCCCTTTAAACTTCTCTGTTGAAAAACATCAATTTCCGTCTTGCCAACCCTCCCACCTCAATCCTAACATAAGCCTGTGTGGAAAGAGAAGTCTCCCACTGAATGCTATGCATGCAGAGACAATGAAAACTTTGTGTTGGGCTGGGGAGATTTCAAGGGGAGGGGGAGGCCCTAAACTTCCAGGTGATTCCTGTATGTACAGGTGCTTGCTGTATTCTTCCCAGAGTCAGTTTTGTATCAGCCAAGTTTCCACTCATAAACCAAAACTTCCCTTGACATGGGAAGAGAATGCATGTGGAAAAAATGCCTGATTTCTGATCTGTTGGCCTGTCCCACTGTTATTCACTTGAGTCAACACCCAAGAAATATATAAGAAATAGAATTTAGGCATGTTACCTCTATTCAATGAATTTTTTCTATACTTATTGGTATTATTCAGAATGGGATATTCCACATTACTATGGTATATCAATTAGTAAGCATTTATTAATTATCTATGTATACTAGGGGTACAAAAATGAAATAGTCACTGACCTCAAGGAATTTACATTCTATAGGAAAAAACCTATGTGTATTCAGCTAAATATATTTGAATCTGTATGATGTAATTTCTGGAGGGAGGTACCTGTAAGATGGGGGTGGAGGAAGTAAGCAGGAATAAAGGAGATTAGGAAAGGAATCGTGAATAAGTGCTTTGGGGATTGAAGATTGTGTCAAGACAGCTCAGACTGTATCAAATCTGATCTTGGCTATCATAGAGGCAAGGAAATAATTCTACTTCCTGATTGATTCACTATCCCACTCTTCATAGCAGCTGCTCCAAACCTTGTCTTCTATCCCCAAGCCTCCCAACATCCCCTTGATCCTCCCCTCTACACTCAGGACCTCACTTCTATTTCACCAAAAAAATAGAAGCTATTTGATGTGAAGTCCTTCTTCTCCCCTCTCTATCATCACTGATATCTTCCCCTACCATATAGTCCTTTATGTGATCTAATCTCATGTGTGCTTTTTCTTTCAAATTTGTCCCCACCATTATCCTCACTCTTTTATCTTCAATCTCTTCTTAGTTACTGGTTCCTTCTCTGCTGCATATGAATATGCCCATGTCTGCCCCATTCTTAAGACAAAATCCCTCACTCAGTCATGAGGGTTTTTAACCACCAGTTATGATCTTGAATCTCTCCTCCCTCGGTTTTTTTTTATTTTGAGAAAGTCAGCTACACTCAGCACTTCTACTTCCTCTTCTTTTGCTCTCTTCTAAGCCATCCACAATCTGGCTCCTGAGCTCATCTCTCAACCTAAACTGCTCTCTCCAAAGAGTAGTCTCTTAATTAATAAATCTAACATTGCTTCTCCCTATCCTTATCCTTCTTTTAAGCCTCATTTGGTGTTTTTGAGCGCTCTCTCTCCTTCTGGATGTTTTCTCCTCATTAAGTTTCTACGACTCTGCTCTCTCTTGGGTCTCCTCCTACAGATCTGACCTCTTCTTCACTGAGTCTTCCCCTATGTCACATCCACTGGATGCCTCCCCAATCTCTGTCCCAGGCCATCTTCTTGATCCCCTCTCTACATCTCACTTGGTGGTCTTTTCAGCTCCCATAGGTTCAATCATCATATGTATACAGTGGATGTTCAGATCTACATCTGTAGTCTTAATGTCTCTTCTGAACTCCAGTCCTGAATCACCACAATGCTTTTGAACTGAATGTCCCATAACCATCTCAAACTCAGCACTGATGAAACAGAACTCATTCTCTTTCCTCCCAAACTTCTCTATTGCTATTGATCCTAGTCAACCAGGCTGGAAACTTCACTGTCATCCTTGGCTCCTCATTCTCATTCACTCCATATATCCAATCCATTGCCAAATCTTGTCGTTTCTACATTTAAAACATTTCTCACATAGATCCCTTTCTCTCTATTCACTAGGGAGACTGGAACTTAAGGGAAGATCCAGGTGAAATTGGATAGCATAAATTTATAGTGTACTCAGTCAGTAAAACTTTATAATTTCCTTTAATTTTATTTAGCAGCATCTGAGTGGGAATGAAGAAGGCAGGTAGAAGGTAGAATTCAGGGCTGGGGTTTGGCAAGGTGTGGTAAGTGATGGGACAAGGAATCAAGAGATTTAAGAATAGAGGAGAGTGTCTAGTTACACTGGATTTTTATTGGACTAGGCTGATAAGAGTCCAGAATAACATGGAAATGTTAAGAAGGGATGAACCTGAGAGACATTTGAACAAAGAAATGAGACTATTTAGTAACAAAATAGATCATAGAGTATCGATACCCTAGTATGAAAAGGGGAGACTGGAGATGGGACAATAGAGGCACAACTTTTGAGCTTTGCTTTTTTGTGGGTCTACCAAAAATAATCGTATCTGCTCTATCAGAGTTCATCAGACCCAAACTCTCTGAGAATGGAAACTTGCTAGATATTTCTCTTACTTGTGAGATCCAGTGAAACAAGTTTTATTTAATGCATACTGCCAGCAGGCCACTGCTGTGTTTGGAGGTTACAATGACAAAAAAGGGAAAAAAAGGCTCTCCCCCCAAGGAACAGTCACTCTACTGGCCGCCTTCAAGTCCCAGCTAAAATCTCACCTTCCATGAGAAGCCTTTCCTGATCCCCCTTAATGTTAGCACCTTCCTTCTGTTGGTTAGCTCCAACTTATCCTGTCTTTACCTTGCTTATACACAATTGCTTGGGTGTTGCTTCCCCATTAAACTGGTGCTCCTTGAGAGCAGGGTCTGTCTTTTTTTTTTTTTTTTTTTGTATTCCTAGCACATAGCACAGAGTCTGGCACACAGTAGGCATTTAATAAATGCTTATTGTCTTGCTGCCTGACTACTGGGTGGGGGGGATACAACACATATGTAGATAGGTAAATATAAAATATATCGAAAGTCACTTCAAGAGGCTGAGAGGACTAATGGGGTTTGGGACTGGGGGTAGGGGTGGGGAGAGTTTAGGAAGGGCTCATGCAGGTGATGACTGAGCTGTGAAGGAGGCAAGGTCTTCTAAGAGGTGGAAGTGAGAAAGGAGGGCATTTTCAAACCTAAGGGGACAGTCTGTGTAAATGCATGGGGTAGATGATGTAAAGTGAACCAGTTGGACTGAGATAGACAGAATATGATAGAGACTAATATAAATAGATGGCTCAAAAGATAGCTGAGAACTGTGTTGTGGAAAATTTCAAATGCCAGGCTGAGGATTTTGAATTTTTTGGTAGAGGCAATAGGAAAGAAGGAAACAAACCTTTATTAGATGACTACTCTGTGCCAGGTCCTTTATAAATTTTACAAATGATACATTTTTAATAAATTTTAATAAATTATCTCATTTGATTTGCATGACAACCTTTCAAGGTAGGTGCTAATTTTATAGATGAAGAAACTGAAACAGACAGAGGTTAAGTGACTTGCCTAGGGTCACACAGTTAATAAATGTGAGTTGGGATTTGAACTGTCTTCCCGACTCCAGGCCCAGTGACACCTGGCTGGGTAGGGAGCCATTAATGATTTTTAAGTACGAGGGTGTTGTGATTAGACCATGTCTTATTGGTTTGGCAGTTTTGTGGAGGGTGCATTGGAGGGAGGACAGCCTGAAAGCAGGATGACCAAGTAGGAGGCTGTTGAAATATTCCAGGGGAGAGGTAATGAGGGCTTTGACTAAGGTGGTAGCTATGAAAGATTTTGAGTTAGAATTTATAAGACTGCAATTGATTGGTAGAAGAAATGCAAGCAGTATCGAATTTTATATTCTTGGGCTCAAACTTCACTGCAGATGGTGACTACAGTCATGAAATTAAAAGATGCTTGCTCCTTAGAAAGAAAGCTATGGCAAATCTGAACATCGTACCAAAAAACAGAGATGTCATCTTGCTAACAAAGGTCCATATTAGGTAAAGCTGTGGTTTTTCCAGGAGCCATGTATGTTTGGGAGAGTTGGACTGTAAGACCACAGAATCAATGTGTTCAGTTGTGCTGCTGGAGAAGGAAGGAGATCAAATCAGAAAATACTTAGAAGAAATTCCTTCAGACTATTCACTGGAAGGTCAAATACTGAAGCTGAAACTTAAAACACTTTGTTCACGTCATAAAAAAAGTGGACCCATCAGAAAAGACCCTGAAGTTGGGAAAGACTGAAGGCCAAAGAAGGATGGGATGAGATGGATATATAGTGTCATGGAAGCAATGAACATGAGCTTGGATAGACTTTGGGAGATAGTGGAAGATGGAGGGGCCTGGTGTGCTCTGGTCCATAGGGTCAAAGAGTTCAACAGGACTGAACAGCAACAGCAATTGATTGGAAATGAGGGGTGAGAGAAAGGGAATGATAATAACAACAAAAGACAAACAAATAAATAACTTACTTTATGTAGTGTTTTAAGGTTTACAAAGCGCCTTAACTCCAAGTTGAAAACTCTGTCCATGATACCACCTATTTCTTGTCAGAAAGCATCAAGGATAACCTCAAGATTGTAGACTGGGAGACTAGAAGCATGTTTATACCCTGAAAAGAATCAGGGAAGTTTGAAGGAAGGATGGGTTTGACTTTGGGCTTCTCTTCTTTTGCTGAGTTCAGGGGACCAGATTTTCAAAATGAAATAGGGAGGCCAGTAGCATCACTAACCAGAAGGAATATTTTTATATAAGTTGGGGCGGGGGGGGGGGCGAGGGGAGAAACCCCAGAATGAATCCAGAAAGCAAGAATTTATATTACCTTTGTCTGATGTTATTCTGTATGAAGTTATGTTATCCATTTTAAAAAAATTGCATGCTTTTAAAAGAAGATCCATTTGGATCCAATCTATAATATTAGTGCTGTCGTGCTAAATGTTTTGAAAATGATTACGTCTAGGACGCTGTTCTTTCAGATAGGACATTTGGAAGGAGACCTGGACAAGCTGGGATGAATTGACTGGAGCCATTGGTAGAAGTAGTTATTCTAGTCTCTAGGCCCCAGAGCAGCTCTAGGAATCATTTTCTGCCTGCCTTCATTGCTCTGTAGGATGGAGTAGGGATGACAACATTTTGCTTCCTGTCCTAACCTGTTCAACTGAGTATTTTAGTGAGGGGTGGGAGCATTTGTGGAGAGATCCCTCAGGGATTCTGCACACCTTGCTTCATTGTTTAGGAAAAAAAAAAAAGATTTCCTACCTACTTTGATCTGGGCCTAGGTATCACTGTGTGGGGTAATGGGAGGGTCTGTGTGTGGTTTGTCTTTTCTAAAAAATACCTTGTGGGTCAGGGGCTAGGCATTATTATTGTTATTATAATAATAAATACTTATATGCCAGAGGAGTTTAAAATGCATAGATTAGATATGATTCCCACCCACATCTAAACTAAAAACATTGAATTTGTAGCAAGGTATATATGTATGTATGTGTGTATATGTGTGACACACACACACACACACACACACACACATAGTGACTGGATTCAGATACAGATATAGAGGTCTTAGGATAAATCCAGTTAATTCTTGTGCCCTTGACTGGAGATGGACCCACTCTGTCAGTGTAAGAATGGAGTTGTAATCATACTTGTCAAAGTGATTTTCCTAAAGCATATGTCTGGCCACGGGAAAATACCTCCTCCTATCCAGTTATTTATGTTTTAGAATAATTTCTGTTTACGATCAAACAAGACAGAATCACAAAAGCTAAAATGTACAATTTTGATTACCTAAAATTAAAATGTTTTTTGCACAAACAAAAACAATGCAACTAAGATTAGAAAGGTAACAGACAAATTGGAAAAAAAAAACTTGTCCGCAAGTATCTCTCATAAGGGTCTCATTTCCAAGATACAAAAGGAATTTTTAAAATTTTAAAAATTTTAAATTTTTTAAAATAAGAGCCATTCCTCAGCTAATAAATGGTCAAAGAATATGGCCAGGCAGTTTTTCTGAAGAAGAAAGTCAAGCTATGAATAACCATATGAAAAAAATGCTGCAAATCACTAATAATTAGAGAAATGCCAATGAAAGTAACTCTGAGGTTTGCCATTATATCCTTTGGATGGAGGGAGTTGACATAGAAGGAAAATGACAAATGTTGCAGGGACTGGTGGGGGAAATGCCATATTAATTAACTTTTGGAGGAGCTATGAATTTATTTGGCATTATTTGAATGCCGTTTCCCACAAGTTACTAACATGTTGCATATCCTTTGACCCAATAATATCACTGCCGGGCATATAGGGAAATGAGCATTTATATAACACCTACTATGTGTCAAACACAGTACTAAGTGCTTTTACAAATATTATCTCATTTGTTATCTTCACAACAGTCCTGAGAGGTAGGTTATTATTATGCCCATTTTACAGTTGAGGAAACTGAGGCAGACAGAGGCTAAATGATAGGGTTACACAGCTAGTAAGTGTCTGAGACTGGATTTGAACTCAAGTCTTTCTAGCTCTGAGCACAATACCATATTCATTGCACTACCATCTGCCTCTTCATACCCCCAAAGAAAATAAAAGAATTCCTTGGTATTCATGATTCCTTGGCAAAGGAATTTGGCCTTTGAGAATGATTGTATAGTTCCTTAGTCATTGTCTCAGTCATGGCCCCACCGTTCTTGACACCATGCCTTCTCCCCTTTTTGCTTTGATAACCTACTATGATATGAATTAAAGAAAGAAGCTTTATTGCAAAAATACAAAAAACAGTTCTTTTCATGGTGGAAAAGAGATGATGAAAATATGAGTATGACCCAAGTTGGATTAATGGTAAAATTTTATTAGAAAGTGTAAATCATGTGGTCATAGCCTTACAATTGGAAGGGACCTTTTAAGGCCCCTTTATGATATAGATGAGGAAACTGAAACCCAAGGAATTTAAGTGATTTGCCAAGGTCACACAGGTAGGAAGTGCCAGAGATGGGTTTGAACCCAGGCCTTCTGACTCTAGAAATGATGCTCTTTCTACTGTTTAAAGGCAGCCAGTCCTGGATTCTTTCTCTACTGCTACTGAATTTCTTTCTCTTCTTAGTCTGTGACTGTAATGGGAAGTCCAGGCAATGTATCTTCGATCAAGAGCTGCAGAGGAGAACAGGAAAGGGATTTCGTTGCCTCAACTGTAATGACAATACAACTGGTGTACATTGTGAGAGGTGCAAGGATGGATTTTACCGCCAGAGAGACAGAGACCGCTGCTTGCCTTGCAATTGCAACACCAAAGGTATGGACTGTGTGATTTGGTTTTCTTTGTAAGTACAACTACTTCTAGCCAGACTCTTCCATCCCATGCTTCCCATACCTCTCCCACGTCTCCCTATCCAATCCTTCTGTTTGCACAAAAACTTTTAGATTTTAGGTAATCAGAATGATCCATTTTATCTTTTGTGATCCTCTCCATCCCTTGTATGGCCATGGATTCTTCTCCTTCCTGTTGTTTAGGTGTACTGATAGTCACGTTATCAACGTTCCAGAACCTGGCTCTGTAATTTATCTTTCATTTATGCTACATGTCTTGTATGTACACTTTTTTTGTACGTTCTCTCCCTTTAGGATGTGTGTTCTTTGAGAGAAGGGTCCATGTTTTTTTTTTTCCCTTTCTTTGTATCTTTACAGCTTAGCACAGTGCCTAGTACTCAGTAAACACTCAATAAATTTTTGTTCACTGGTTAATTGACTACTATTATTCTAGATACTATCAGAGTTGACTTCAGAGGGAGTATTACCTAGGTGGTAGAGTGGATAGAGTGCTGAGCCTGGAGTCAGGAAGACTCCTATTCCTGAGTTCCAGTTTAGCCTCAGATTCTTATGAGACCCTGGGTTAGTCACTTAATTATTTTGCCTCAGTTTCTTCATCTGTGAAAATGAGTTGGAGAAGGAAATGGCAAACTACTCCAGTATTTTGGCCAAGAAAACCACAAAAGGGGTCACAAAGAGCCAGACTCTACTGAAATGACAAAACAAATTACCTCAACTGCCTTGACCTTGATTCCTTGACAAAGGAATTTGCCCTTTGATTGTAGAGTTCCTTAGTCATTGTCTCAGTCACGGCCCCACCTATCTTGACACCACTCCTTCCACCCTTTTGCTTTGATAACCTACTATGATCTGAATTAATTTCTGGAATATACCTGGCATTCAGCTTCAGGTGCAAAAGCAATCAACAATAGCAATGGTTGCATCTGGCCCAGCAGAACTGATCCAAGTCAGTTGCTTGAAAGAATTTGAAAATGATGACATTCTGATTGTAGATTGTATATTAAGGGCACTATACCCCTGCATGTGCTGTAGTATAACTAATCTAGTAGAAAGAATAATGGTTTCAGAGTCAGAGGATCAAGGTCCCAATCTGCTACTAACTACTTCTGTAACCTAGGGTAGTGTGGACCTTTGACTCTTCCTTTGTAAAATGAGAGGGTCAGACCCTTAAAGTTCTTTCCAGTTCCAGGTCTATTATCCCACGATTTGAGAAAGCTAGAGCTGCCCAGTGAAGCAGGACCCTTAGAATCTCTCCCCGGACTGCTGCCATGATGCAGTTTACATTCCGATTTCCACAGTTTGGAGGTTTAAAAGCAGCACTCAGACTCTTACCGCCTCAGTGAGCCTTCAGATGGAGAAAGAAAAACCAGGCGATCCCCACTTCAAGGAGCATTTAACCTCCACCTCCTTGAAGAGCCCACATCCCTTGAGGCTATACTGCTGTACTGTGAATCATAGGAGTTGGGTCATCTCAGTATGAATGTAATTAGAAATTTAATTGGCTCAGCTGGAGTGTTTGGCGGGATGTCAAGCTCAATATTCATGGAACAAATGAGTATAGTGCAGCCCAACAGAATATGACAATGGTATTGGTTTTAACCATTGTCTCTCGTTTTTTCATTGTGTGTGTCCTCTTTTTCTTCCCCCCAGGAAAAATTTTTTAAAAAGATATGTTAGAGGTGGGTCAGTGAGATGTGGGTATTCTTTGGTATTCATGAAAGATTTTAGACAGAGCAAGCAGTAGCCTTGTATATGGGATAGAGTTCTGAAGGGCTCAGGAAATCCTGGGTACAAATCCTCTCTCAGATACTTCCTAGCTGTGTGGCTCTGGGCAAGACCCTTAGCACCGACTGGACTCAGTGATCTCCAAGTTCTCATCCAACTGTAAACCTATGATTTCTTTGCTCCTCCATGAAGTTCCACTCCTATACTTCTTCATCATGGCAGGAGGTAACCTTGACTTCTCCAAGGCTATGGCTGCTGAGCGCAGGCTCTGGCAGGACCAACTGAGCTGGAAGTATAAGCCCAGACACAGATGGGTGGGGTCTGTTTTCAGAAAGGCTGGTCAGCAGGGGATGACATTTTTTGGCTCAAGTAAGTCATGAAACTATGAACAAAGGCAAGGAGGTTTTGTGACCTATACTGGAGAAAGGATTACCTACCTTGAAGGAATTCCAGAGCTTTTTTTTTTGTTTGTACTGATATCTTTTTTTTCTGAAATAATCTCCATTTTTCTTTGTATATTCCTTGCCATCACAGAGAGCCGTCCCTTGTAACAAAGGGATAGAGATTAGACCTTTGATTTCCCAACCCATCTTAATTCTGGTGTCTTCCCTCTGTTCATTATTTCCTTTTTATTCGTTTGCATAAGTTTATTTGTGTGGTCTCTCCCTTATTAGATTGTGAGTTTCCTGAGGGCAGAGACTATTTTGTTTCTTCTTGTATCTCCAGCAGTTAGCACTGTGCCTGGCACATAGTAGGTGCTTATTGATTATTGACATAGGGAAGTCCCTGATGAGAAACCTTCCTCTGACAATATAACTTGGTTCTTTCTCTTCAATTTATAGTCTTAGAGATTTGCCTACAACTTTTGTTGTTGGGTTGTTTTCAGTCATGTCTGACTCTTCACAACCCCATATGGGGTTTCCTTAGTAGAGATACTGGAGTGCTTTGCCATTTCCTTCTCCAGTTCATTTTACAGATGAGGAAACTGACACAAACAAGGTTCAGTGACTTGCCCAGGGTCACACAGCTAGTAAATGTCAGGTTGGATTTGAACTCATGAAGATGAGCCTTCCTGATTCCCAGCCCAGTGCTCTATTCACTGTGCCAGCCAATTGCACTTTGCCTACAGCACCAAGTCATTAAATGATCCATTGCCCAGGGTCACATAGTCAGTATATATCAAAGACAGACTTGAATTCAGGTCTTCTTGGCTTTGAAGGCAGCTGTCTATCCACTATGCAGTCCATACTGCCTCTATCTCATAACAAAGAACAAAAAGGAGGGAGAGAAAAGTTCAGCAAAACTAACTTACTGAAAAAGTTCAGCATTATATATAGTGTCCTACACCTTTAGTCTCCAGGCCTCTGAAAAAAAAGGGGTGGCAGAGAAGAGCCTTCTCATTTCTCTTTTTTAGAAACCCCAGATCTTCAGAAGCATTAAAAAAGGTGAGTTTGAATGAACAGGTCAAGGATATTGCTGGATAGATTGGAGGCAGGGGAAAACCAGATACAGGGAAGCCTGTAAAGTGGCTAGAATTCTCAGGCACAGGTCTGACTCTTGCTTCCACAATGTCCATTAAATTCTCTTGTGGCTTGAAAGAGTTAATAATTGGCTTCTATTAGAATGGTGAAGCTGTTTATATTCTTCTTCATTTTTAATATTAGACTGGATGGGGACAGTAACTGGACCTCTGATCTCATTAGTTAGAGGGAACTCTCAGAGGAGAAAACTTCCTTTACCAAGGCAGGTCAATACATTCTCTGCAGCTTCTGGTCTTTGAGAGTGCCCTGCAGTACTGAGAGGTTAACTAACTTGCCCAGGGTATCTTAATATGTGTTAGAGATGGGACATGAATGTAGTTCTTTATGGTTTGAAGTCAGCTGTCTCTCCATTATACCACATTGCCTCTATTAGACCGGACACATAAATAAAACATGTTCTTCAGAACTGTTTTCTTTCTGGTTCCCTAATGCAGGATTTCCCAACCTCATTTGGATACAGCAATGGTTCTCAACCTTCCTAATGCTGCGACCCTTTAATATTCATATGTGGGCATATCTGCATGTGGGCGGACTTGCCTGGAGACGGATAGAGGAGCAGTGTCTCAGTTCCTAAGACCATCGGAACTATGTGTTTTCTAATGGTCTTAGGAGACCCCTGTGACCCCTGTGAAAGGGTCGTTTGACTCCAAAGGGGTCACAACCCACAGGTTGAGAGCCGCTGGGATACAGAAAACTTTAAATGTTGGAAAATGTTGATAGAATCCATAAATTCTGGACTGAATTGTGGATAGGGGAAGGTGAAGAAGATTTTTTTCACTTCCCAGATTTGCTATACAAGGTAAAAATTTTTTGACAAATAATTTTATATGGAATATTTTAGAGATGAAATTATCACTAGCATCATTATTTTCTCAGAGAATGCCCATTTCTGCCATGTGGAACATCAGAGCTTTACGCAGCACAGTTTGGAAAATGTCACCCAAATGAATTCCCACTGCATTTCTAAGTTCCCCCGTGCTCTGATGGATGCTCATAGCATATAGAAATAATCTTTAGAGACAGCACTTGATTACCGTTGACTACTTTTGGAGCTCTATTCAGAGGTTGGCTGTCTCTTTCTGCAGTATAAATCAATCAAACATTTCCTCCCACTTTTCTGTTTTCTTGTCCCCCCATACAGGCTCTCTCAGCTCACGGTGTGATAACCAAGGACGATGCAGCTGTAAGTCGGGTGTGATGGGAGACAGATGTGACCAGTGCCAGCCAGGATTCCACACTCTCACTGAAGCTGGATGTACCCGAAACAGACAACCAAAGTAAGTATCTCCCAAGAAGACCCAGGTAAAGTCATCAAAGGAACCTTCAGAAACTCTGTGGGATAAAGACAGGGATAGGGAAGGTAATCAGACCTGAAATTTCATCAGTCTGGGGGATCCCTCTACCAATGCAGATTGGCCCTTTCTCTGCATTTCACTGGCAGAGAGATTGGCAGAGCCCTAGTATGTTTAGTGATTTGCTTAGGGTCACACAAGGAGCGTGAGTCAGAAGTGTGACTTGAACCTGAGGTTCGTGGCTTTGAGGCCTGTTCTCAGTCCCCTGAACCACTCTGTCTCTCTCAGAGGCTCTATAGCCCCTCAGAATCCTTGGTACCTTTACAACTTCCTCGATTCCTCTCTCATCTCCATTACCAGGATAAATTTCTACTCTTGGGCCTCAGCCAATAAGGGTCTGCCTCCCTGGGTTGTTGTGAGAATCATATAAGAACTTTCTAAAGAGCTTAACACACTGCTTGGCACACAATTGATGTTTAATAAATGCTTATTCCCTTCTCCTGTTCATCATTCCATAGCCTCTCCAGCAGCAGAAGTTGATGAAAATAATAGCTCACATTTGCACAGCACTTTACAAAGCACATTCATAATCATAATCAGTCATGGTAGCTTGCATTTATATATTGCATCAAAGTCTGCAAAGTACTTTACAAGTATTACCTCATTTAATTCTCACAACAACCCCGGGAGGTAGGTTCTATTATGATCCACATTTTACAGATGAGCAAACGAAGGCAGACAGCAGTCAAGTGACTTCCCCTGTCACGCAGTTAGTAAATGGCAGAGGCTGAATTTGAACTCAGACCTTCCCAATCCCTAGTCTATCTCTCTATCCATTGTGCCACCACCTAGCTGCCATAATAATCCTATGATATAGAGAGTGAAGTATTCCTTTATAGATGAACTGAAGTAATATAGTCTGAAAGGTTAAGTGATTTGCCCAGAGACCAACAGCATGTGAAGGAGTGAGATTCAGCTCTAAATTTAGCATTCTCTCCACAACCTCCTACCTCACAAACGGCTGGATGGATTTTAACTCTTAATCACAGACTTAGGAGTTAGTGAATGGATGCCTACAAATAAGGGAGAGAAAAGAAAAAGAGTAAAGAGAGGGAGCTATGACCTTTCCCCTAACCCTCAAACACCCTGTTCTCAACTGGGACCTCCCTGATAGGTGCAGGACAAGGGAGAGGGGCATCATGGTCAGAAAACTCAAAGAATAGATTGCTTTTTCTCAGACAAACCAAGGTCTAATCTTTCTTTACCACGATATTCTGCCACTAAACAGATGTGCAAAGGATAGGACTTTTACAGTGCAGATCAGGTTAAGGGTTTGGCAAAAGGTGAGCTCAGTGATGGCTTTCCATCCCCTTTTACCACTTTTACCACTGTCTCCTTCTTCCTCAACACCCAACCCTAGAAAAGTGATGACTAGATACCCACGTGCTGAAAACACCCTCTGAAGGTAGCCCAGACTTGCCAATACCTAATGTTCTTAGAGGGAAGCCCTTAGTCATACATATCCAAACCACAGGAAAAACTTTAATGTGGCTTCCAGAGCCAGGCTCAAGCTGTGTCAGGGCCAGAGAACCCTTTTGCTTATGTTGAACTTTCATTCAGGTGGTCTTTAAGATACAGGAGTGTTTCTGAATTTTGGCTAAGTTCTGTACTCCTGATGGGTTCTTGGACTGGTCTTTTGGTTTGAGTCCAGGGTCTTCACCTCCCACAGGCATTGGGCATCTCAAGAAAATGTGTAGTGACTTGGGAATGGTGGTGGCTATATCTTCTTGTCATCAGTCACAGGAAGACTGGTGATTTCTCAAGGATTGTTCTCCAAGTCAGGGGTACCGAATGACTTAGCTTTGTCCTCCTGATGTGTTTTCTTTGACCTAGAACAGTTGGTGAACTGTTTGATAGGCAGTGAACTATTCTTTCTCCTTTAACATTTCAGTGTAATTCAATGTAGAGAATTATTAATGTACTGCTTTGGGGTGTTTCAAATGGAGTTTGGCATCCTTGGCCCCTGAAATCCCTTTGTATTTCTAAGAGTTCAAATCTGGACCAGGCCAATTCAAGAAGCATTTGTTGATTGATTCCTGTTTAGTTAAGCCTCTAAACCTCAGGACCACTCTTCTTTAATATATCAGCCCAAAATAGCAACAATAGGATTGGGCCTTAGAGGTCTCGTCATTTATCCTTTATGGGATCTCTTGACAAATGCTCCCTGAACAAATGCTTCTAGAACCATCCAGACAAACTAACTATGGGGCTCTGGGAAAATAATCTCTTTGACCTGAAAAGTTGATTTTTCAACTAGAATAGTCCAAAAGGAGAATGGGATACCTTGGAGGGGGGGGGATTCCCCTTTACTGAAGGTCTTCAGGCAGAGACTGGCTGACCACTTGTCAGATAAGTTATAGTGGAGACAGCTAGATGGTGCATAGAATACCAGGTATGGAGTCAGGAAGACTCCTATTCCTGAGTTTAAATCTGGCCTCAGATACTTACTAGCCGTGTGACCTAGGGAAAGCCATTTAACATATCTGTCTCATCTTTTTTTTTTTGTGAGACAATCTGGTTTAAGTGACTTGCCCAGGGTCACACAGCTATTAAGTGTCAAATATCTGAGGCTGGATTTGAACTCAGTTCCTCCTGACTCCAGAGTCCAGTGCTCTATCCATTGCTCCACCTAGCTTCCCCTTCAGTCTCATCTCACAGATGAGAGTAATAATAGTAGCTACCTCACAGGGTTGTTGCAAAGATCAAATATTACAAAATGCTTTGTAAATCTAAAAGTGCTACTTTATCATCAATAATGATGGTTATTAATAAATGGCCATTCTCTTGGACCAGGAGACTGGTGATCTCTGATCTCCCATCTATCCCTCAGATTCTTTGACCCTGTGATTTTGAATAATTGTATATTGTTGTTGTTGTTGTCAATAATCTTCAGGGTAAATAGAGTGTCTTCAGTATCTACCAAGATGAGTCATTTTACAAAATCATGTGCCTTTTGTGAAAAGACAATAAAAGTTGATAACATGCCATTACTATCGATCTATTTAAACATTTACTAGAGACTAGCTGGGTTGGATTATCTGTCCTTGGCCTGTGTTACCCCGCAGTTTAATCAGCGACTAACGACATGCTTATCAGGATCGCCATTGGCGCAAGTCTGGGAATGTTCACTCACAGGTGGGATGGCAAAATGCAACCCAGGACTAAATCCAACAAGGCGAAATTGAATAGGGATAGAAGTAAAATCTTGTGCTTGAGTTGAAATAACCAACAGATGGCAGAGGCATGTCTAGATGGCAGTTTGTATGGGAAAAGTCTCAGGGTTTTAGTTCATTAATATATGACAACTAAAAAAGTGAAATCTTGGGCTGTATTCAGTGTCTGGAGGGAATGTTGTTGTAGTCCTGTACTCTGCCATGGTCAGATTGCACCTGGAAAGGCGGGATGGTGTAGTGGAGAGAGCCCTGGATTTGAAGTCAACAGATCTAGGTTCGAATCCTGGCTCTGTTACATCCTGCCTGTGTGACCTTGGGGTAAGTCATTTAACCCCTGGACTTCACTATCCTCCTTGGTAGAATGAATGGGTTGGACCAGATTATGTCTAAGGGCCTTCCAATTCTAAGCTGATGAACCTATGATCCCTGGCTGGGCTTCACAGGGATGAGTTCTCTGGAGATCCCTGTAGGATAAACAGTTAATCCCAGATCCATTTTCCCCAAGGCTTTTGAGTATTTCAAGAAAGGAGAACATTAGGAATTCCAGAGCATCTCAGAACTCTCTGAAGTCTCAAGAAAGATCTTATTCCCCCACCTTGCCTGCCTTTAATTCGTGATTACTTTAGTTCAGGAATTTTGTTGTTGTTGAATCGTTTTGGAGTTTTCTTGGCAAAGACACTGGAGTGCTTTGTCATTTCCTTCTCCAGCTCTTTTTGAAGATGAGGAAACTGAGGCAAACAGAGTTTAGTGACTCACCCAGGGTCATATAACTAGTAAAAGAAGCTGAATTTGAACTCTTCTTGACTACAGGCCTGGCATTAGGCCTCCTATAGGAGGTGGGACTTTACACATAGTATCAGTAACAAAGATGACCTTGCCTATGGTGATTTTGTGTATGTAATTGCTATGGATTTATTAATCAACATTTTGCCTTTTCTTTTGCAGAAATTCCAAATGTGACTGTGATCCAGCAGGTAGCACAGGGAGCTGTGACTCAGGTCGATGTATCTGCAAAGCTTCGGTCACTGGAGAACGCTGTGATAGGTCTGTGTTCACTGAGTGTTGAATTAGCATTAAGGTCCCCTTGGTGATGAGTAAGAGAATCAGTTTTCTCTGGGATGAAATGAGGGTAGTAAACACTGAGAACTCTCCTGTACCTTCTGGCATGGTTCCCATCTAAATTCTTGAACCTTATCTGGCTCTTAAATCAACCTTGGGCAGGGTCTTTGATCTTCAAGGGTCTTTTACCCCAGACTTCCCCACTGTTTTTGAAAATGGTCTCCTTATCTCACCCAAGCTGGAAGCACAGCGGACGCTCCTGGGCCTAATCCCTATGGTCATTGGCATGCAACCTGTTTTATTTTTCTGACCTGTGCCAGTTCACACCTCCTTAGGCAGCCTTCTGCTCCTGGGAACTCACCATATTGGTGATAGATTTAGTGGGGACTCTGGGAGCATTAGCTTTACTGCAACTCAGAGCTCCTGAGCTCAAGATTTATCAGCCTTAGCCTCCCCCAGTAGCAAGGATTAGAGGTGAGCAAAGTGCCACCCAGCCAGACCATTTGTTTTAACGGTCGTCATTCCTAAAGCCCTGAAGCTTCTCCTCCATCTCTGTCTTTCCCCTCACAAATACTTTGATACAGTATAATGTGAAACTATACTTACTTATTATCTGTAAAGGACTGACTTGGTTACACATGTTAGAAAAATCCTTATGGAAGGATATCACCACATATAGCCATAGATGTCCACTATGTGCAGAAAAGGAATTGACTAAAGATGACTTTGGGGTATGCATATGTGTGTAGGTTGGGGGTGTATTACAAAAGCAATGCTACTGAAAGAGATTGAGAAAGAGAGAGAGAGAGAGAGAGAGAGAGAGAGAGAGAGAGTAGAGAGAGAGAGAGAAGAGACAGAGACAGACAGAGACAGAAAGAGAGAGGAGACAGAGAGGAGACAGAGAGAGAGAGAGAGGAGAGAAAGAGAGAGGAGACAGAGATAGACAGAGACAGAAAGAGAGAGAGAGGGGAGAGGGAGAGAGAGAGAGAGAGAGGAGAGAAAGAGAGAGAGAGAGAACAGGAAAACGAGTAAAAACACGAACTAGAGAAAGCTGTCAGAGCCTTTTGGGAGCCAAGCCATGCTAGGGCAGGTGGAGCTATGTGGTGGGGTCCACCCTAAACTGGCTATTGCAGCACACTCCTCAGGTACAGGTTGTGCCTGGGTTTAACACTGCTCCCTCCCCTGGGATTATTAGAAGAGAGATCTGGAGCTGGTACCAGAGGAAGAGACTTCCCTTCTCCTCCCCTCATTTTCTTAAAAGTAAGAGCCTTTCTTTGGCATCCGTCCAATCACTTGTATCCAAGGCAAAGGAAACTCAGTGAATTGCTAGCCTGCATTTTTAAGGATTCTTTGTTGCTGAGCTAAGAGCAAGGAGAAAAGCAATTCCTGCTTTATTACAGTAAAAATTCCTTCCTTCCTTCCTTCCTTCCTTCCTTCCTTCCTTCCTTCCTTCCTTCCTTCTTTCCTTTCCTTCCTTTCTCCTTCCCTCATTTTCCCTCTCTTTCCTTCCTTCCCTTCCTCTCTTCCTCTCTTCCCCTTCCTTCCTTCCTTCCTTCCACTTCATTCATTCATTCATTCCTTCTTTCCTTTCTCTTTCTCTCTGTCTTTCTCTGTCTCTGCCTTTTTCTGTCTGTCTCTTTCTCTCTCATATTTCATCAGTGTAGGAGAAACGTGTAGAAACTCCTTCCATTGCTATAGATTCGCAACAAGAGTTCCCTGGGACAATGAGAGGTTAAGTGCCTTGCCCATTGCTACATCTTGAAACCAGGTCTTGCTCTCTGTAACAATAGCCAGCTGCTATTCATGCTGCTTCTCAGTTTCAGCCTGGACAAACATAACTGCCCACACCTGCCGCCTTTAGTTTGAGGTTTCATCATGGGGGCTTGTGGGGTGGGGCATGGCTTCCATCAGGGCTGCTGCCCTCAATGCTAGTCCCTTAGTACTTCCTCTCAAAGTGGAGATGGGGGAGGGGAGGAGAGAGGAAGGGAGAAGGTGCTAGGCTATCCCATCACTTTCTTAGAGGTCATGCACCCATCCTTCCCCTTTTTTTGTAGTCCTTATATATTTGGGGCTTGTACTTTGACTATAATCTCCTCTCAGTTTCCAGGTCCGTGCTAGGGAACAGTGGCCAATTAGAGACCCTTACTAAACTCTTAGTTTACTTAAACTCTCAGTGGGAGATAGAGTGGCCAGCCAAGTTATGCTAAGGAGCTGAGATGTAAGAGAATGTCTTGCTCATTCCTCTCCTCTACCACATATACCCTTCCAAAATCAAATTTGAGTTCTGTATCTTCCCACCCTCTCTTCCTGCCGTTTTGTATTCCAGTTTCTGCCTCACTCCTTCAAGTGTGGAAAAGGTGAGTCACATCTGACAGAGAACCCAAAATGTCAAAGCTGGGTCAGTGACTCAGGTTCTCTGGTACCCAAGATTAACTTGACCTTTTTCTACTGATGGACCTTGCCAGAGAGAGAAAGGCTTTCTCTAGGGGAAAACAGGCATTTTCTCTAAAAGTCATTCTTCCTGGGGCTGTCATTGCTAATCAGAGGGAGTACGTGTAAGAGGAGGTGCTTTTACTAAAGTGGACAGATTCCTCCTCTCAGAATTGTCAGGGCCTGGTGAGAGGGAATAAAGGGAGAAGATGTCAGACACTGGATTATCTACATGAAGCAAGAGATAACCTATAATAAGGTACCAATTTCTGAAATGACTGTTCTAGGTGTCGGCCTGGTTTCTATCATCTGGACAGAGGCAACCCTGAAGGATGCACTCAGTGCTTCTGCTATGGCCACTCAGCCACCTGCAGCAGTTCTGGGGTTTACAGCGTCTACAAGATCACTTCAACGTTCCATCAAGGTAAAAGCTCTTATTTGCTTGGTTTTCCCAGGAAATGTGCATTCACAGACCCCTGGTGAGCAGAGGCCTCATTTCAGGAGCACATCTCTTTAGGGAAGATCATACATTTTGAGCAGAAATGAACCTTCCTCCTATTTTACAAGTGAGCAAATGAAGGCCCAGAGCATCAAGGTCACACAGAGAATCAGAGCTTAAACTCGGGGTCTTTGCCTCTAAAGCAAGTGGTTTTTCCCATTGTCAGGATGTAGTCTTCTGCTTGGGTGGTAGAGTGTGGTGTGAAGTTGTCCTTTGATATGTTATCTCTTCAGAACACTGAATAATAGTGATAACAATAATACCCTGATACCTTAGAAGGATTTACAGGTGAATAGTTTACTTACACTGAGTTTTTTTATTCCCACCAAGTTTTAGCTTAAAAAAAAACAACAAAAAGTTACCATACAGCTAGGTCCTGATTAGTGTGACTAATGAATCCCATGAAGTGCTCCCATTATTTAAATTTGCACTGTATATTTCCAGTAGGCTGGAACCAATTACTATATTTTACATAAATATAACTTTGGAGAGTGTAAATTTGAACATGTGACCACTTTGTGGGTGCACTAATCAGGACATATCTGTATATCCATCTTCCCTTGTTATATTCCCCAAAACCAACTCATGATCACTAACAACATCTTTCAGAAGTGGTTTTGGGATGCTGGGAGATCTTACCTTGCTATCTAAGCTGGAGTTTCTCCTTGTACCTCCTGGACTACTTTGCCTTGCTGAGGCTCTGGTTGTATAAATAAAATGATTATATAATGTTGATATGATCTTGAGGTGAGGTATGTGGGTGGCAATGACCACAAGGAGGAAGCCATTGCTGCCCCCCTGAATATTGTCATCCTTACACAAAGCTCCAGTCACTCGGTGCTAGTTACAGTTCTGATTGTGGTCAGAAGCATCCTAAGTGAAACCTCTTTTATTTGCTTATTTCTAGATGCTGATGGCTGGAAAGCTATCCACAGAAACAGAGCCCCTGCCCCGCTGCAATGGTCCCAACGCCACCATGATGTGTTTAGCACAGCCAGGAGATCCGACCCTATCTATTTTGTAGCTCCTGGTATGTAAAGAGCTGAATTTCTTCAGAGGGTTGCTAACTTTTATAAGAAATTAAAATCAAGTTGATGAATTAAAGAGGGGGGGAAATGTGGAAGCCTAGTTGTTCAGTGTTCTACTGCTGTGACCCTACATCTTAACAGTAGAACAATGAGCATTTGAACTCTAGAAGTAATACCAACAATAACAACCACAACCTTACACCTGTTTAGCACTTTGTCATTTACAAGGGCTTTTACATATATCATCATTTTGTGTGAGCTTCATAAGCAGCCTGTGAAGTAGCCAGGAAGTAGGCATCTTCACCTCCATTTTTGCAAAGGCAGAGTTGGGTTAGGTTCAGAGATTCAAAATGAAGTGGCTGAAATCACACATACATTCAGTGATGGAGATGATAGCAGTTTCTTTTTTTTTTTTGGAGGGGGAAGGTAGGTCAATTGGGGTTAAGTGACTTGCACGAGGTCACACTGATAGTTCTTTTGTGTTAAGTGTCTGAGGCTGGATTTGAACTCAGGTCCTCCTGATTCCAGGGCTGGTACTCTATTCACTGTGCCACCTAGCCACCCCCAGTTTCTTTTCTTGAAGTAATATATTCTCCATGTAACTTTAAATGACAACAAACCTAATAATAATCTCCATTTTACAGATGAAGAAATTGAGGCTGAAATAAGGTTTTTTTAAATAACACTTATTTTTCTCTAATTACATGTAAAGATAATTTTTAACATTTCATTTTTTAAAAATTTTGATTTCCAAATTTTCACCCTCCTTTCTCCCCCTTCTCCCTGAGATGGTAAACTATTTGATATAGGTTATACATGTGTAATCATGCAAAACATATTTCTATATTAGTCATGTTGTGAAAAAAATACTGACCAACACACACACACATACACACACAGAAAGAAAGTGAAAAACGGTATGCTTAAATCTACATTCGGACTCCATCAGCTCTTCCTCTGGAGGTAAAAAGCATTATTCATCATGAGTTCTTTGGAATTGTCTTGGATCATTGTATTGCTGAGAATAGCTAAGTCATTCACACTCGATCATCATACAATATTTCTGTTACTATGTACAATGTTCTCCTGGTTCTGCTTCACTTTGCATCAGTTCATGTAACTCCAGGTTTTTCTGAAATCATTCTGCTTGTTATTTCTTATAGCTTATAGTATCCAATCAGAGTCATAAAACTATATCTTGTTCAGTCATTTCTCAATTTCTAATTCTTTGCCACCACAAAAGAGCTGCTATAAAATACTTTTGTACATATAGATCCTTTTTCCTTCTTTAAAAAAAAAATCTCTTTGGGATCCAGACCTAGTATCCAGTATTGCTGGATCAAAGAGGATGCATAGTTTTATAGAAGCTGAGAGAAATTAAGTGAATTACCTAGGATCTCCCAACTAGGAAGTATCTAAGGCCAGTTTTGAACTTGGGTCCTCCTGACTCTAGGTCTAGCGTTCCGTCTACTGTAGCATTTACCTGCCTAGAAAATGAAGA
Organism: Pseudochirops corinnae; assembly: GCA_028646515.1. Classification (NCBI taxonomy): domain Eukaryota; kingdom Metazoa; phylum Chordata; class Mammalia; order Diprotodontia; family Pseudocheiridae; genus Pseudochirops; species Pseudochirops corinnae. The sequence goes on along the minus strand of CM053586.1, from coordinate 301,915,075 downwards.
GACTCTCCCCTGCACTGGATCCGTACAGACTTCGTGACCCTTGGTGGACTACTGGGAGGAGGGGTAGAGATAAAGGTTTGCTCCTTCCCACCCGTGCTCTCCTCCAAGGCCCCTTCGTCTGAGATGCATTGCTTCCCTCCCCACCAGGTAGTTCTGCCCAGGTCATTACTCACTATTGATCTCAATCTCTTGTGGCTTCTCTTCTTTCCTAACTGGTGGTAGCCATTCTTAAGCCTTGTTCACTGTCCCTTACAGGTATTCCCCCTGTGATTCAAGTCCAGCACTAAAGTATCTCTTCTCCCCTTCCTCTGACACTATCCACCACAGCTCCTTCTTTTAGTATTTAGCTCTCAGAAGTGCCCCTTGTCATTTAGCTTCAGCTGATGGAGCTCCTCACCTCCCTCCTGCCAACATGCCCTTTGGAAGTTGACCTATAAGAAGAGGTCACTCTAGAACCTCTGTGTTCATAGCTCATAGACACATGTCCAGACCAGACTGGTTTCCATTATTTTTACCCCTGCCCTATCATACAAAAGTACCCACCTCTAGGGGCCCATGGCAATTCCCTCTTCTTTATTTCTTTCTTTTTTTTGGCTTTTTGGAGGGGGGAAGGTAGGGCAATTGGGGTTAAGTGACTTGCCCAAGGGCACATGGCTAGTTTTGTGCTAAGTGTCTGAGGCGGATTTGAACTCAGGTCCTCCTGACTCCAGGGCTGGTGCTCTATTCACTGTGCCACCTAGCCATCCCCCCTCTTCTTTCAAAACTCAATTGAGTTTCATAATCAAAATAAGTTCTCTATGATCCAGTGACTCTGGCCTCCTTGTTGCTCCTAAAGCAAGAAACTATCTCTTGATTATGGGCTTTCTCAATGACTCTCCCTCATGCCCCAAATGCTGTCCTTCCTCATCTCACCTCCTGCCTTCCCTGACTTCCGGCAAGCCCCAGAAAATATCTCACCTCCTACAGGAGCTCATTTCCAATGCTCTTCCTTCTAGTACCTTCCCACTGTCGATTTTCTCCCGTTTATCCTGTGTATAGCCTGTCACAACTCTTTTCCATGCTGTCTCCCCCATTAGACACTGAGCTCCTTGGGGGCAAGGATTGTCTTCTGCCTTTCTTAGTATTAACACTGTGCTTGGCTCGTAGTAGATACAGAATAAATGTTTAGTGCCTGACTTATCTCAGCAGCTCTGTAGTCTAATGCTTTAGAGGCAGTGTGGCCTAGGGGATAAAGAGGCCTAGAAATGAGGAAGACTGAATCTGAGCCCTGCTTTTGTGACCTTGGGCAAATCATTTAACTTCTCAGCGTTCTCTGTAAGACTAAAAGTTGCAGAGGTGTTGACCTGCATTGGTAGAGGGAGTTTCATCACCTGAGAGTTCCCTTTACCAATGGAATCCCAGATCCAGGCCCTCTTTTAAATATTCCCCCCCCCCACAATGGTGTTTCCTTATGCAATTTCATCACTAACTCTCTCTTTTTTCATGACATTTTTACTTTATAGCCAAATTTCTTGGGAACCAACAAGTGAGTTATGGGCAGAGCCTATCTTTTGACTACCGTGTGGACCGAGGAGGGAGGCACCCATCTGCCCATGATGTGGTCCTGGAGGGAGCTGGTCTTCGTGTCTCAGCCCCTTTAATGCCGCTTGGGAAGACATTACCATGTGGAATCACCAAGACGTACACATTCAAGTAAGCAGACATATTAAGGGTTGAATTGACCCTGCCTGTGATGCCTTCTTCATTACCAAATGCCCTTAAAATAGTGCTTAGTACATAGAAAGGGTTTAATACATGTTTGTTGATGGATTATAAATCAATGAAAAATCATTTATTAAGCATTTACTACATGCGAAGCTTTTATTCTGTGCTAAGCTTTGGAAATACACCTACAAAGGAGCAGACCACCCTTGCCCTCAAAGAACTTGCATTCTCATAGGGAGAAGTAGCCTATGTAGGGGAGTGATGGCAAGGAGAAGGGGATAGGGATGGTGGATGGAGCCATAAGGGAGTGGATTGACACACCCTCTCCAGGAACACACAGAGAGGTGATCTGATTAAGTTCCAGACCTGGAAGGGGATGGAGAAGAGGGGACAAGGGGTGTGTCCAGAAGCATAGTTACTTCTGAGAAGTCTAGGGAATGAAATGAACCATAGCTAGTGACTGAGGTAACCATCAATGGTGATGGAAGATGGAGAGGTGAGGAGAGGATGGTCTGAGGTAGGAGTTCTGAGGACAAAAGGGCACTGCACTCAGTCCTAAAACTTAGATCTCCTGTATGTGAGAAAACTGTTAGCAAAGGGGGTTCTACTTTCACTTTACCAGTCAATGAATATTTTTAAAGGACTGACTTTTTTGACCTTTCTGAGTGTTTGTGTAGGACTACATTGATCAGTCTCTGTTCCCAGATATAAACCATGAGGATGGTTTATAATCAGGAGGACTGTGGGGACAGTGTGATAATTTTTTTTAAAGCTTTTGGTTTTTAAATATACAGATTGAATGAACATCCGAGCAGTAAATGGAATCCTCAGCTGAGTTATTTTGAGTACCGCAGATTGTTACGGAACTTGACAGCCGTTTGGATCAGAGCTACATATGGAGACTACAGTAAGTGACTAATACGCCTGGAGGAACATTTCCAGGGGAACTTCACCAAGTTAATAGCCAAATCGTTCCTACAACATTCCTATGTGTCCAATCTCCTGGTTCCAGCTTGTGGCCTTCTTGAAGTGCAAGTAAGGAAAGATATAGCCACCAAAGGTGTTAATTTATGATCCAACAGAAATGTTAAATGTTAAAGTCAAGGCAACAAGCATGTACTAAGTGCTTTCTATGTATGAGGCACTGAGCTAACTACTGGGAATACACATATAAGCTAAAAAGAAAACCAGTCTCTGTCCTCAAGGAGCTTACATTCTAATTGGAGAAGACAAAAAAAAAGGAAGCTGAAAGGTTGGGGGAGGGGTGGGTGGTATTGGTGGCAAAGTCAGGGAAAAGGAGTGAAGGAGGGTTAGTCTTGGCGATTCCTCAAAATGGAGGTTGCAGGACTAACTCACTAATGGGAAAAGAGGGCTGTGGGAGCAAAGAGATCTTCAAAGGTGAGAAGGCTGTTACGTATATATGCGTATATATGACTGTATATATCATTTCCTACATATAAATATATCCATGCTCAGTTGTAGCCTTGGGGTGGCAGATGGGGGGAGGAAAGGGGAAAAAAGCACAAGATAAAAAACTGTACAACAGAGAACAAAAGAAAACCTCCAAGGAAGCAAAGATGAACAGCTTTCAACGTAATGCGCAGTATTGAATATATAGGCTTTCTTGAAAAGAAAGGTTATTGCTATATATTCTGCATCCTCTCCTATGTTCTGCTGTGCATATCTTTTCTTATTTTATATTTAAGTTTTAGTATTTGTCTAAAATTTTTTTAAAAAATTGAAGAACAGTGAGAAGGCCAAGTCATACTCTGTGAAAGTGCCGCAATTTTGTTGGTATATGTTCCTTCTTTGACAGAATAGCAGAGCATAATAGGACAAATGATGAATTTTTCTCTTCTTGAGCTTTAGACAAATATATCTGAACTCATAATAATTTATAAGATTTCCCTTACTCTTAAGTCCAATGCTTGATCTACCATGCCATGCTGACTCTCCTTTTGGCCTGGATGCAGACATCTACCCATTTCTAGAGAGGTACAGATGGTCACATGGACCCTATCCACATTTGGAGAACCATGTAGGGTCATTCAAACTCCTTGGAACCTTTAGCTTTGACTTGAATTCATCTGAATAAGCAAATGGGATTATAGAATGACCTTTTTCTTTTGGTCCTCACTTTTCCAGATCTCTAGCTTATTTAATCTATTTTGTCATGTGACCTAGATTCCATAGTGGAAGCTCTCCAGAATCTCCCATGAATACTTAGATAATTTTAGTGTAAAATTAGACTCAGTACAATACCTCAAAGGAGACTAAATAAGGGCTGTATCAAGCTTATATATTGAGATGTTGTGAAACATTTGGATAGTCTGTCTAGGTTGGTACATTTCCAACTTTTGGTCAGTTCCCATTGGTCTGACTCTACAAAGTGATAGTTTAATTGCCTTTCCCAGCTTTTCAAAGTCATAGAAATAAAGTTCTCAGTCTAAATATTATATGTGAACTCTTATTGTTTGGCTTTGCTGAACTTAAGTCAGGGAATCCTTGACATTTTCATAAGCATAGACCTTCAAAGCATGCAGATATTTCAGCCAATTGACTCAAAATCATACAGTCCAAGTTATCATGGAATTTTAGGGCTACAAGAAAAATCTTAAAGATGAAATTTACAGATTTACTCAATTTACACATGAGGATTACCCAGTCCCAAAAAGATGGTGACTTGTCAAAAAGTCATACAACTACTAAATGGTAGAACAGAGACCATAACCCAAGCCTTATGATTCCACATCTGGTATTTCTTGTCAAACCTTGTTGCCTCCCTGATAGGTTTTCTGAATTCACAGACTCCATTTTGTTGTTTGATTAGGTTTTCCTGTCCAGGCTGTTAAAATGAGTAGAAATCACAAAAATCATGCTGATTGTGTCTATTGTCTTAGTCCAGATTTCAGTTTAGGCCTCGATGCTGCTCACCAGTCCATTTGTTCATCACTTGTCTAGCCTCTCTGTCTCATTTCTCCCAGAATTGGTGAGGAATTTCCTTTTTCATCATCCTCAAGTTCTCAGTCTTTCCCCTGTTTTCCTTCCTCACTCAGACCTGATGACCTGACTGCTACTTGATTCAGCATCTTGAGGTCATCTGATGTAAGCTCTCTCAATTCTCCTCTTCCAAACTTCCAAACCCTTCTCTTCCTTACACCCTTTATCAGAGGGAAGAAGAGGTGGCTTTCTTTCTTTTCAATGCTGTGCCCTTGATCACGTCCCCTTTTGCCTTCTTCAGGACCTTGTGACATTAATCATCCCCCCTCTCTCTTGGGCATCTTTATCCTTCCCACTGGCTCTTTCGCCTTTGCCTATAAACATGCTGAAGTCTTTCCAATCCTTTTTTTTAATCCCTCAAACATGCTACCCTCTTGTGCTACCATTTCATTTATATTCTTCTTTTTTCTACTAAAATTCTGTAAAGAGTAGTCCACTTAATATCCACTTACTTCTTAAATCCCTGCAATATGGATTCTACCCCCACTGATACGCTGAAGCTCTTCTCTCCAAAGTCATCAATGATTACATCCAAAGTGCTGTTTTCAGAGCTTGATGCCTAAGTAACCTGACTGTCTCTTCTTTTGATTTCCATGATACTGTAGTGCACTGGTTCTCTCTCTTTCCCTCTGACCTTCTTAATTAGCTCCTCTTCTTCCTGTTCTCCCTTAAATGTCAGCATTTCCTGCCCTTAGCCTTCTTCTCCCATTTATATTCTCTCTTGGTGTTTCTATACAACCCCAAGACTTCAACATGACATCTGTACTTATTACTCTAAAATCTAAATTTCTGATTAGTGATGACGAAGCAAGGCTTTTTCATCCTTTGGACTATTATCTTCCTTCCTTGAGGGAACTATTTTAACACAATGGCACAAAAAATGAACAGTGGTCATTTCTTTTTCAAAAATATTTTATTAATATTTTTGTTTGTATTTCACTTTCACTTTCAGATATAACTCTACTAACTTCTCTACCCAATGAGCCATGCCTTGTGACAAAGAGAGGAGAAAAAGCAGATCAGACAAACCAACTAATTATGACAATATAATAATTGCTAATAATAGTTACATTTATATCATGTTTTAATATTTGTAAAGAGCTTTACATATACTATCTTATTTCACATATAGGTGCTAGATACAATGCACATTATAGTACAAACTACACATATACACACTATTCCATATCCATAGTCATATACCTCTTCAAAGAAGTAAGGGAGGTATATTTTCTCAATTCTTCTAGATCAAACTTGGTCATTATAGTTTACAGTATTTGATTTCATTTTTCTGAATAGTAGTAATTTTAGATCTGGAACAAAGGAAAAGAAAACCCAATGCTAGACCTAACTATCCCTGTGTTCCCTGTTCTTCTGCCAGTTCCTTCCTTTTTTTTGACTGACTTCTTGGTATTTCAGGCACTGGGTACCTTGATAACGTGACCCTGATATCAGCCCGTCCCATCTCTGGGGCCCCAGCACCCTGGGTTGAAAGATGTGTATGTCCTGCTGGGTACAAGGGACAATTCTGCCAAGAGTGTGCCCCTGGATATAAAAGAGATTCTGCCAAACTTGGACCTTTTGGAAGTTGTATACCATGTAATTGTCAAGGTGGAGGAGCTTGTGACCCAGACACTGGTGAGAGAAACTGAACCAACCTTCTGAGGTTGGCATAGGTGATTAAGGGATATATAGATATGTGTGTTTAATATTATACCTGTGTATATATGTATGTAGTGATTTGTGTCTGGGTATGCATGTGCATGTATATATGATGCATATTTATATGTGGCTACATATGTGTATGTTATACATATTTATATATATATGCATAAACAAATATTTCAGTGTGACTACATATGTGTGTAAGTATATGTATGGATACGTGTGTAATGCTCTATATGTGTGTATATGTATGTATGCATATATTTGTATGTATGTGTGTATGAGTAATTTGGGGGGCAAGGGGGTAGAGAATGAGAATTGTGTATCATACTGCCTTTTGTTGGTAGAAAAAGAATGAAATGGAATAGTGGAAGATACATTCCATCAGTTTTGTCCAATTATGGAAATTCTCCATGTTGTGAGAAGGGGGCTAAACTGCAGGATACCGTAGTTATGGTTCAGTTTTGGGTAGAGGAGTTGGTGTCAGGTTGTTGTTGTTGAGTCCTGTGTGTCTGACTCTTTGTGACCCCACTGGGGGTTTTCTTAACAAAGATCTTGGAGTGGTTTGCCATTTCCTTCTCCAGCTCCTTTTACACTTGGGGAACTAAGGCAAACAGGGTTAAGTAACTTGCTCAGGGTCACAGTGCCAGTAAGTGTCTGAGACTGGGTGTGAACTCACGAAGTAAGTCTTCCTGGTTCCAAGCCCAGTGTTCTATCCACTGTACCATGCAGATACCTTACATCCCTACAGTTACAATCAAGTTGCAGGACTTTAACAGGAAGACCAAAGAAGATATGGGTCCTGGTTGAATGTGGCAAGTTATAACAAATGGTGTCAGGCTGTGCAGATTTGTGGGTATGGTCCTAGATTTGGGTGAAGGATGGTTCTACCTCCACTTGGCATTTTAGTGAGAAGATGCTGCCACAGGGTTTGGCACGAGGGCAGAGGGAGCCTTTGCTCCATAGACAGGGTTTGAGGGATGCAGGACTTTGTCTTAGCAGTTTCTATTCACCAGGGAGCATCCAGACTACAGAAAAGTCATTTCAGTTGATTTAATATGTACTTTTGCTCATCTCTCGTCCTTTTTCCTGTATTTTCCAGGAGATTGTTATTCAGGGGATGAAAACCCAGACGTTGACTGTGCTGACTGCCCCATTGGTTTCTACAATGATCCCCAGGACCCCCGTAGCTGCAAACCATGCCCTTGTCAGAATGGCTTCAGCTGCTCTGTGATGCCTGAGACAGAGGAAGTCATCTGCAATAACTGCCCGCAAGGGATCACTGGTAATGGCAATACTGCCTTTGTACCCTGACTGATTTCTGCTCTAACAAGAATGATACTGTATAAACGACACCAGTTTCTAAGGACTTGACAAATTTTTCCAACTTCTAATTCCATTTTTTTATTTGTCCCTGGTTCAAATTCCAACTCTGTGACTTATTCTCCATGTGTCAGTAGATGAACATCTCAGTGTACTTGCCTGTAAAAATGAAGGGGTTAGACCAAATTAAAGTTTCTTCCAGTTTCTAAATCCTCACTTTACAGATAAGATTATTAAGAAACTCAGAGTTCCCTAATCCAACCTGTACAGAAAGCTTGAGTCATGTCTACAAAAGCCTTAAGAACTGGCTATGCAGCTTCCACTTGAATACCTCAAATGACAGGAAACTCAGTACCTCCCCCTTTTTTAAATCAGAACAACATTTGCCTATTTTCAGTCCCAAAGAGTGATTACAGGATCATAGATTTAGAGGTAAGAGAGACCTCGTTGTTGTTCTTTTTCAGTCATTTCTGACTTTTCATGGCCCCCTTTTGGGGGTTTTCTTAGCAAAGATACTGACATGGTTTGCCATTTCCTTCTCCTGTTCATTTTACAAATGAAGAAACTGAGGCAAATAGGGTTAAATAACTTGCTTAGGGTTACCCAGCTAGTAAGTGTCTGACACCAGATTGGAACTCATAAAGATGAGTTTTCCTGATTCCAGACCTAGCACTCTATCCACTGTCCCACCCAACAGAGACCTTACAGGTTATCTAGTCTAACCCTCTTATACTCTACAGATAAGGAAACAGACACAGAGGGGAAATCATTTTTCACTTTAGATTTGTCAAATACTATAAATGAAGAGTTCCATTTGAACTCGGGTCCCATGACAGCAGGTTCATCAGGAATGTTCAACACTCTCCATCGTACCCTAAAGCCTCATCAAAGTCATTTTCTGAAACACTCAAATGGAGTTGTAATCTCATTGATTTAGGAGTTCCTTGAAACTATGCAGATCACAGATCATAGCCCATCCCTACCTGACATCCTGTAAGATTCTGGTCCATGTCTTCCTGAAAGTTTGCCCTATATTTGAATCGCTTTCTCCAGACATTGCAAGGGTGCCAGTGGAACACTCTAGCCATCTACCTGTCATCCCATGCTCTTGAGCCAGGACTAGCCCATCTTTTCTTTTTGTCGTACAATTCCTTGGGGGTTTCCTTAACTCCTGTTTTCTCGACTTCCTCCCAGTCATATGTTGCACCTTGCTCACCACCACCATGAGTTCTTCAGGTCCCACGCCTCCTAGTTCAGCATCCTTATGATTGTACCATGCTCTCTCCCCAGTACTGGGAAAAAGGAAAATAAATCCCTACAGTCCCTTGGGATTAGCTGTGTGGATCTCATTGCTTCTTAAAAAACTAGAAAGCTAGTAATCTGGGAGGAAACCAAACAGTTTGGGACACAGGGTCACAGTTCTAGAAGTCGAAGGGACTTTGGGGGCCATCTAGTCCAGTCTCCTCAATTACAGAAAAAAGAAATTTGAGACCTCTCCCAAAAATCAAATGATTTGCCCAAGGTAACCATGTAATAAACTGGTAAAACTAGGATCAAAGTCTCGTCCTCTGACTTTTAGCCCAGCATTCTTTCCGCTAGTCCACCGTGTGAATGTTGTGCTCTTGAATCTTTGGTTCATTCGTGGACCAAACAGCTTGATTGTGAGTGTCTTCCCACGGGTGATGCTTCAGTGCCAGTATGGGCTGGCATCCTTGGAATGACACCACTCACTTTCTTCCTGCTCTTTTAAGACCCTCACTCTCATCTTGCTCAGGATAATCTTTGCTTGTCTGTCCCTCCCCAGGTGCTCGCTGTGAGCTCTGTGCTGATGGCTACTTTGGAGACCCCTTTGGTGAAAATGGTCCTGTGAGGCCCTGCCAGCCCTGTCAGTGCAACAATAATGTTGACCCCAGCACACCTGGGAGATGTGATCACTTGACAGGAGAATGTTTGAAATGCATTTATAACACAGCCGGCTTCCATTGTGACCAGTGTAAAGAGGGCTACTTTGGGAATCCTCTGGCTACCAACCCATCAGACAAATGTCAAGGTAGGAATGTGACCCTGGAGGAGCTGATGACAGGGGTGTGTGTATATGTGTGTGTGTGTGTATGTGTGTGTATGTGTGTATATGAGTGTGTGTATATATATGTGTATGTGTATATGAGTGTGTGTATATGTGTGTGTAAGTGTGTGAATGTGTGTATATGAGTATGTGTGTGTGTGTGTTATGTGTGTGTATCTGAATGCAAGTGTGAAGCTGTGCATGGAAACAGGGGGAAGAAGATGCTGGCTTGACTGGGTAAGGGGTCTGGAGGGTCCAAAACACAACAGTGAATCCCTTGTGGTCCCCCTGACAAATTTGAGCTTGAAACCCGTTCCAGAGTAAAAGGCCACATTCTTTGTAGAGTCTGTAGAATCAGCTCCAATCCCACCTTTTGGCAGGTGGTCTTTCCCATTCCTCGCCACCACTGCAACTGCCAGTGTTTTCTCTCTGAGATTACTGTCCATGCTCTGTACTATCTTGTATGCACCTAGATTTTGACATGCTGCCTCCTTCATTAGGAGGCAGGGACTAATTTTTTTATTACTTTAGTTGTATTTCCAGAGTTTAACAAAGTTCCTTGCACACAATAAGCATTAAATGAATGCTTGCTGATTAGGAATCCTTCCAGAGGGCTGAAGCAAGGGCTGAGCAGCATTTTATCAAAGGAATTGGGACCTCGAATGGGTTAAATCTGGGTGAGGAGCCTGAGGAAGCCAGGTTTACATTCCTAAGGGGAAGAGGAGATAAAAAGGGGCCATGGCTTGGATCTAATCCTGAGGCAGGTAGAGAGGGAACTGGCTGCCAAACCTGTTGGGGGAGAGTCATAAATGGCTCCAGAATAAGGCAGAGCAAAGAGCTAAGAGGGACACAGGGTGTATATAATAAGATGGCTTAAGAGGCCCTTGCAGGAAGTCAGTACAACTGGGGCGTGGAATGAGTGATTCTCAAAGCTTCCCTTGGAAAGATTCTGCTTTTGAGTCAAGTATCTTAAAGGATTCCTAAGTCTAATCCTGCGCTGCTGTTTTGGATACTATCTGACTCACAGGATTGTTGAAAGATAAAGGCTTTGTAAACCTTTAAGGCTCTTATATAAATGCAAGTTATTATTTCAGATGAAAGGAATTATTATATATCATTCCTCACAGGATCATAGGTTTAAAGCCAGAGAGGATTTTAGAAGCCAGCAAGTCTAAGTTCCTTACAGATGAGGAAACTGAGGCTCAGGGATCATTCAAGGTCACACACCTCTTAAGCTTTAGGAGGATTGGAACCCAGGGTCTTGTCCAGGGTCACACAGCTGGAAAATGTCCGAGGTCAGATTGGAACTTGGGTCTTCCTGAGTCCAGGCTCCAGCATTCTAATCACTGTACCTCCTAGTTGCCTTGTTCTCCTCTGCCCTTTTGGGTCTTACTTGGTGCGTGCTAGTGGTAGGTCTAGTAATGAGTTCAATGCTTAGCAAAGGGCCTTGATTTTATTATTTCTGACCCTAGACTATCCAGACTAACTCAGGATTATACCTGATCCCTGGGATCCCAGTCAGATAATCAAGGCCGGAGTGGTACTTGGACTTCTGGACTTGTCAGAATCCCTAATCCTCCTCAGAGAATCTTAGATGCCTATAGGGGACCCTAAACCAACCCAGTGTATCAGAGGGTTCATGACTAGAGACTGTGGGAAAGCACTAGCTATGGAATTAGAGAAAATGGGCTCAGACCTTTTCTCTGACAATTACCACCTATGTGATTTTAGGCAAACCACTTAATTCTCCCTCATCTTCAATTTCCTTATTTCTATGAGGGAATTGGAAGAAATGGCCTCTAGCTCTAGAGCCTAGGACTGAAGATAACCAGGTTCCTGTGTGGGTCCCCAAAACTACTGCCAATGAAAATGAATTCTCTGGGGATCTCCTGGGTCAGATTATTTCTTACCCAACCTCAAGGCACCAGATGGAGTCTTAGGAATGCCAGAGCTCACTGTTCAACAAAGCCTGGGTTCAGCTTCTCTTTGACGCTTTCCATAACTGTTTTCTCCTGGATTATGGTTTGGCTTTATCTTTCAAATTGAGCCTGGTCGCTATTTGAAACAGATATTTCAGCTATTCCAAAAGCAGACATTGGAATTCATGGGATAGAAATCTTCCTGCTATATCTGTGCTGGACTAACATCTTCTTGGCATAAAGACTATTTATCTAACAGGTACACAGTTTAATAAGCATTTGGATGGAGCCAGTCAGTCAACAAGCCTTTATTTACTATGTGCCAGACACAGTGATTAGCTCTGGTGCTTTGTTAGCTGGTGTATACAAAGAAAGGCAAAACCACAGTCCTTGCCTTCTAGGTGCTTATAATCTAATAGGCAAGACAACATGCAAACAACTCTATACATACAAGATACAGGCAGGACAAATTGGAGATAATCAACTGAATAAAGTCATTAGCATTGAATGGGGCCAGGAGAGGCTTCTTGAAGAAGATGAGATTTGAACTGAGTCTTGAAGGAAGGCAGAGAGGCCAAGAGGTTAAGATGAGGAGGATATGAGTTTCAGGCATGGAGGACAGCCAATAAAAATGCATATGGCATTGGGAGATGGAGTGTTTGTGCAGAGAAGAGCAAGAATGTAGGGGGCAGCTAGGTGGTGTGGTGAATAGAGCACTGGCCCTAGAGTCAGGAGGACCTGAGTTCAAATCCAGCCTCAGACACTTGACACATTTACTAGCTGTGTGACCTTAGGCAAGTCACTTAACCCCAATTGCCTTGCCTTCCCCCCTCCAAAAAAAAAGCAAACCAAAGCAAGAAGGCCAGTGTTACTAGCTTATAGACTAAATGGAGTAGTGTGTAAGGAGACTAGAAAGTTAAGAAGGGGTCAGGTTGAAAAGGGCATTAAAAGTCAGAGGATTTTATATTGGATCCTGGAGGTAGTAGAGAGATACTGGAATTTATTGAATAGAAGAGTGACATGGTCAGACCTGCACTTCAGGAAGATCACTTTGACAACTGAATGGAGCATGGACTGGAATAGGGAGAGAATTGAGGTAGAAGACAAACCAGCAGGCTATTGCAGTAGCATAAGTGTGACATGATGAGGACCTGCACCAAGGTGGTGGCAGTGTCAGGAGAGAAGGAGATATAAATGAGAGATGTCATAAAGGTTGAATCGACAGAACATCAGACCAGATGAGAAATGGGGGCAAAGAGTGAGAGTGAGAATTGGAGGATGACTCCTGGGTTGTGAGGATGACTCCTGGGTTGTGAGCCCGAATGACAGGGAGTGTCCTTGACAATTACAGGACCATTACAAAGAGAGGAGGGAGTAGAGGAAAATGGATTCAGTGGACATATTGAGGTTAAGATATTGGAAAGACGTCCCATTTGAGATGTACAGTAGGTAGTTGGAGATGTGAGGCTGGAGGCAAGAGAAAGATTAGGGCCAGATGAGTAGATTAGAGAATTATCCACAAGATGATGGTAGAATGCACGGGAGCTGATGAGATCACCAAGGAAAATAACATAGTGTGAGAAGAGTAGGTGGCCGAGGGTAGGCAATGAGAGTCTGAAGGATAGACTGTTGCAATGTCTTTTAGTCTGTGCATCTTTTTCCTGGAAATACACCTGTTCAAGAAGTCAGTTTCTGATGACAAGTAATGAGCAGAAACAGATGTTATCTGGATCAGAAAGGGCCAATAGTTCTCAGCACTAGTGACCTTCGTATTTACCTTGATGACACCTCTTCCCCGCCCTGAAATTAGCCTGGTTTAAGTTCTTCTCCACACTGTCCTTCTATTTTCTCTAGCTTGTAATTGCAACTCAGTGGGATCTGAGCCTCAGAGGTGTCGAAGTGATGGCAGCTGCATCTGCAAGCCAGGATTTGGGGGCATCAATTGTGATCATTCAGCGTTAACTGACTGTCCAACCTGCTACAACCAAGTGAGGATTCAGGTGAGCTCTTTTCCTAATGTTACCGGCCACCCAGAGTGTTTCCTGTTTTAAAGTTCATAAATGTTTCTGGGATAATGATAAGAGCTCTATGGGGTGGACTAGTGGGAGGTGGTCTGGTGGGAGCAGCTGGAATTCTTTCTGGAGACTTGATTAGTGATGTTAATGAAATGTTATTTAAGATCTTTCAGTCCTTTTTGTGTGTGTTATTTTTTTAAGGAATGCAATTAGAATATAAATCAGTAAAATGTAAATTAATTTGAGAAGTCATACCACAAATGCTCTCCAGAAATCTCTCCACATTTCAGAGAAGAATGTAAATATTAGTCCTTCAGGGTCCCAAAGGAACCTAAAATATAGAACAAACTGAACTCTAGGCAGAAGTATTTTAGAGTTTCTCTATAGGTCCTAGTCTCAAGGGTGGCTGGGAAACCTTGGTTTCTCTCTATGTTCTGATCCTGTCCCCTGTGCTGGTTTCAGTTGGACCAGTACTTGCAGCAGCTGCAGAGTTTGGAGGCTCTGGTTTTGAAGGCGCAGGCTGGTGGTGGGTCCCTATCCAACGCAGAACTGGAAGGCAGGCTGAAGGAAGCAGAGGGGACCCTTCAGGACATTCTGAGAGAAGCTCAGATCTCTGAAGGTAATGAAGGACAGTTTCCCTTCAGATAGAAAAAGGAAAGAAGGGCCTCTATGGGGAGCCAATTATACATTGTGGAGTGCCTCTGCTAGGATCAATATCTCTAGGGACCTGAGTCCCAAGCCTTTAGCAAACCTTCTTTTTATCCTTGGAGGCAGCATGATCTACTGGAAAGTGGGCTGGATTTGGAACCAGAAATCTGGATTCAAATCTCAACTCTACCGCTTGCTTCCTATGTGATTTTAATGAAGTGTTTTTCCTTGCTTGTGAATCTGCCCATGTCACTCACCTACTCAATAAACTACAATGGCTCCCTATTGACTCTATAAGCTATAGCCCTTATCTTTGACATTTAAAGCTCTTCACAATCTGGCCCCAACCTAATCTTTCCTTTCCTACATTCCAGCCAAACTGGCCCTTTCTCTGTTTCTCACACATGGTCTGCCTTCTTCCAACTCTGGACATCCCTCATCTCTGGAATATACTCTTACTTCATCTCCACCCCGCAGAATCCTCTCTTACTTCAGGATATAACTCAAGTACTACTTTCTACTCACAGCCTTTCCTGATCTTTCTCCTCTCCTTCCCCCTCTCCCCTCCCCACCCCGCTATGCTGTCCTTTCCCAGCTACCTGGTACTTATAAATCTGTTTTCTATGTGTATACAAATATAGTAGTCTCTCTAATAGAATATAAGTTCCTTTGAGAGCAGGGATTGTTACTATATCTATATGTATATGTACATACACATATACATATACATACACACATACATACATATACATATATACATGAAAATAAAACTAGTGCCCCCCAAATTGCCCAGCATATAGCACATGCTTAAGAAATATTTGCTGGTTGATTGATCATGAGCAAACTCCTTAACCTCAATGGGCCTCAGTTTCCTCATGCACAAAATGAGTTTAGACATTAAGGCCCTTCTACCTTTGAATCTGTGATCTCATGATCTTCTTTGGAAGTTAAAGAGCTAACTGTTAAGGGCTTCTTGACCCAGGATGCATGGGGACAAACAGGGAAATCAAATGACATCTATGCCTTTTATAATTGGGTCAGCCTAATGGGCTTCTCTCTCTTTAGCCCTTTGTTAAGTAAGTCTGGTGATTCCATAATGACCAACCCAGGAAACACTCACTTTGTCTCATTACATATGTCCAGGCTCTGGTAGGTCCCTGAAGCTCCGCCTGGACAAGGCAAGGGCGCAAGAGAACAACTACCAGTCACGACTAGACGAGCTCAAAATGACTGCAGGCAGAATGCTGGCCCTGGGGAATCAGTATCAGAGCCAAGTCCAGGACACCCGGAGGCTGATTGCCAAGATGAGATTGAGCTTGGAGGAAAGTAAAACATCTCTGAGCAACACTGTAAGTTCAGCCGTGTTCCGAGGCTGGAGTGGGGTGGGGGTGGGAAGGGGGGAAGGGGAGGTGGATGGGGGTGAGCGTCTCAGTTAAAGACCCACCTTTGCTCACTCGACCACTTCCCCTTTCCCCATTCTCTTACCACTGCTCCGAGTTTTCTCCCATCATCTCTCAGGCTTGGAATTTCCTTCCTTGTAACTCCTTGATCCTTATGAGATAACACCAAGACATTTTGGAAACCTTAAAGTGTCATATAAATGCTAACTACCATGATTATCACTGTTAACCGCAGCACTACATAAGACCTATCAACCAAGGCAGGGCAGGGTCCCAGTCTGTGTTGGTAGAGGAAGTTCCTGTGTGGCCAAAATCACAGATCCTTGATGTATTGAGGTATAATCCAATTCTATAGCAGGAGGGATAGGATTAGTTGAATTCTGTTATTAAATATGAACAAAGGAGGCAGTGGTGGAGAGGTGGGAGACACAAGGACCTGGGATTAGATGCTGTTTTAGGGAAAACAGATTGACTGCTGACTAAATACACTGAGGCCGGGAGGGGGACAGAGATGTAAAGGATACTTGTGCTATTGAGGATGGGGCAGTGCCCACAGGAATGATGCTAACGAGTCAGATTCCTCACTTCTGTAGGCACCAAGGTTAAATGATAGAATGTAAGATCTTTCTCTTATTCTTCTTCCCTCCAGAATATCCCACCTTCAGACCAGTATGAAGGACCAAATGGCTTTAAAACACTAGCCCAAGAGGCTTGGAAGTTAGCAGACAGGTGAGTCACATATGGTGCTATTAACTTGGAGGTCAAGTCTCCCTGGAGGACTGACTCACCCAACCTGGAGATGTGACCACAGGGGCTCTCTGGCTGACCTTGCCCTGAGCCGAACAACCATCCTTCTTCCTCATTGTGGGTTTGAATCACTTGGCTTTTAGAGAACTGGAGCTCTCCAGATATACAGTAATGTAGGAATTCTTAACCTTTTTTGGATTATAGATGCCTTTGACAGTCTGGTGAAACCAATGATCCCCATTTCAGAATAATGTCTTTAAATACATACACAAAGATACTTAGGATTATAAAGAAAGCTAATTCCATTGAAATATTCTATCAAAATAACTCTATTGAAATTCTATTATTAAAAAAAAAGTCCAAAGACTCCAGACTAAGAATCCCTGCAGTAGTACATGGCACAAATGTTTTGTTTTGTTTTTTAAATAAAGAGGGTTCACAGAGAGAGAATGGGAGCATTTCCTTCCCAGCTGCTCCATCTGTGACTTGTTGGTTACATACCATATAGGGCACAGTTCCTCCGGCCACCTGGAACTAGAACGAATGAGAACTTTGGGAATGCATTCTCTGTAGCTTTGGGGACTCGAATGCCCCATTCAAACCAAGCCCAGGAACAAGTAGCAACAAGTAGAGAGCAGGCAGGCTGGTTGGGGGCCCAGCTGCAATCAGCCAAGCTCTGCAGGGGCCTAATGACTTCTGTAAAACACATGTTTGTGCTCCTGCAGCTTCAGAGAGTACCCTTTACCTCAGATCATAAATCCAGCTGCCTTTCAGATTTGTTCTTAGTGAGATACCCAACAGGTGGTAGCAAACTCAGTTGATCTCCAGTGGGGCTCAGTGAGTCCAAGGGGCCTGGTTTGAACTTCTACAGGGTGAGCCATCGCGTGGGCGCTGCAGAGCTTTTCCTGGGCTTTTTGGGGGAAGGGCAGGAAAGAACATCTGGGATGATTTTGTTGACAAAGGCTTCTCTCTTTGGACTCAGGCCCAGTTTAGGAGTGGACTAATGGGAGAAAGAAATAACCTGGCAGAAATATCGTGAGAAGCTTTGCTGGTTTAGAAAAGAGCCTTGAGTTGTTGGAAATCACTCACCTTAGAGAGGGCCTACAGATTCAATATTTCCACACCCTGAAAGGCCCCTGGGGATTTAATTCATTTAACAAACATTTATTAAGCATGTTTTTAATGAGCATTTATTAAGCACCTACTATATTCAAGGGGCAGTGCGTAGTATATTGTTCTTTCCATATAGACTGCACTGGGTCCAGAGATTGCCTGTGTGTCTAACTGTATGATAATACCCCTTTGTGCTTCAGGAACTTGCTGGATCTACTCAAAATATTAAAACTGATGTGTGATCTCTCCAATGCCAGTGTGCCTTCCAAAGCAACCCACCCCTGCCCATGCATGCCATTCTATCACGCTCTCGTCCATGCTCTCCCATAAATTTCCCATACAGGAGGTCCACCCAATTAGAAAGGGTGAACAGCCTTCTTCACTTTGTCTTGGCATTACAAGGATGCCCGAAGAAAACCTATGTGTGTCTTACAGACTTTAGTATTTAGTATTCTAGTATTTAGTATTTTAGTATTTCTAGAATATTCTTTATTTAGTATTCTAGAATTAACAACCATCCAATAATACTGGTAGAATATTGGAATTAAAAAGCTGGGCCTTTGTTTCAGGGAGAAATTTGGGGTCATTAAAGACATTTTGCAACTTCCCACAGGCAATCCAGCCCATTCTTCTCCTGCTGCTCAATTCTGGACCCAAAATGTCAATTGTGATATCTGTCCTAGATTTTATGAACTCTCGTAGGCTCACCATCTAATTCCATGTCATAATCTGGACAATAGACAACATCCATGTCTTGCTGCTGTGTTCTCCACAAAGCCCTCCTGGGACCATTCATTGTGGGGTGGAGGTGACCTGGGTTCTTGATGGCTATGTTGGATGAATATGGTGAATGGCAGTTTCCATCATAAAGAAAAAAAAAAAGGCATCGAGTACAGTCCTGAAGTTTTACCTACTAAATAATGGAAAGTCTTGAAATCAGATATTTTCATGCATACTGCCAAGAGGGAAAAATCCTTGGTTCTTTATTCTGGGAGGTTTCTCTGGAACAGTGATATCAAACTCAAATAGAAGTAGAGACTATTAAACCTTACATAAAGATCCTAGCAGGCACCTACTGCCTTAGACAACCACATAATAACATTATCTATGTCCTATTCTATTTTTACTTTTTTATTAAATATTTCCCAGGTATATTTTAAGCTGGTTCAGGCAGCACTCTTGGGAGAGATGTATATCTGACATCTCTGTGCCAGGACATCCCATTATTTAAGGGATACTTTATTATATCTAGTCCTAGGGAGTTATTCTGTTTTCTCCTTGTCTTTCTGCATCAAGTCTGTTCTGACATTCCCTTTCTTTTGGCTTCCATCAAAAGGAAGAAGGCAGATGTCCCAGCCTTTGCTGTGAGAACTCTAATGAAATTTCAAATTCTTATCTTTCAGTCATGTAAAGTCAGCTAACGATATGGAACGGCTGGCAGGGGAAACCAGGGATTATTCTAACCAAGCCTTGGAACTGGCTCGCAAAGCTGTGACTGAAGGAGTGGGAAGCAGCGGCATGGACAACTCTGTGGTGCAAGGGCTGGTGGGAAAGTAAGTTTGAATTCACCACCCTGATTCCTGGAAATGAGGCGGACAGAGGAGCAGGGAAGACTTTCCTGTGGGAACCCGATGAGTCTGATTCTTTTCTGGTTGAGATAATAATAAAAGCTCCTATATATGATCGCTAATGGCTGATATTTATATAGCTCTTTATAAATATTTTTGCAAATTTTTTTACAAATATTACCTCATTTGATCCTTACAACAACCCTGGGATAAAGGTGCTATTATTATACTAATTTAGGGAAACTGAGACTGAGAGAAGGTATATAACTTGCCCAGGGTCACACAGCTGGTAAGTGACGGAGGCAGGATTCAAATTCAGGTCTTCCTGACTCCAAAGCTAGGTCTTTAGCCATTGCGGATTCTCAAGACTATCTCTTTCTGTAGATTTGAAGAAGTCAAATCCCTGGCCCAGCAGTTGCAGAGGGAGACCAGTCAGGCTGACACTGAAGCAGAGAGGTCTTATCAGCGGAGCTGGCGCCTCCTGAACTCTGTACCTCAGTCCCCGGGGATCACTAACCAGGCCTTTCAGGTGAGGGGCCTCCAAGCAAAACAGCTGAAACATAAAGCTCTTCTCTCTTCTTCTGGGAGTCCCCCCCCCCCAATCCACTGAGCCATTCCCCTAGTGCACCTTCCCTGATCCCAACTTCAGCTTGAAAGAAGGGTCACTTCCCATTTCTTCTGCCTTTTTTTCTATCTACCTTGTGAGAAAAAAATTCAGAGGAAGACTCAACATAACCTTGGTCTGTTAGAAGTGGCAAATTATGATGATAGCAGCTGATTTTTTAAAATAAATTTTTACTGACAGTCAGCAATCATTTAAAAAATAAATAAAATCATTTTTTTTACTGACAACAAGCATTTTTTTTTTTTTGCTTTTTAGAGGGGGGAAGATAGGGTAATTGGGGTTAAGTGACTTGCCCAAGGTCACACAGCTAGTTTTGTGTTAAATATCTGAGGTCGGATTTGAACTCAGGTCCTCCTGACTCCAGGGCTGGTGCACTATTCACTGTGCCACCTAGCCGCCCCACAACAAGCATTTTAAAAATAAATAAAATAAATTTTTACTGACAGTCAACAGTGAGCAAGCACCTTTTTAATAAATGAAATAAATTTTTACTGTCAGTTGCCTCAGTTTCCTCATCTGTAAAATGAACTGGAGAAGGAAATGGCAAACCCCTTCAGTATCTTGGCTAAGAGAATCCCAGATGGGGTCATGAGGAATCAGACATGGCAGAAATGATGGAATAGCCATAAACAACAATGTGCCACATACTGTGCTAAGCTCTGGGGATATAAGGAAAGGCAATTCTTGCTACGTTTTTTTTTTTAACATCACCACCATTTCCTAATTCTTCCTTCCTTCTTCTCTTTCCCAGAGAACCAGACCTCATAACAAAGAATTAAAAAGAGAAGGGAAAAAAAAAAGAGTTCAGCCAAGCTAACCCACACATGGAAAAAGTCTGATATTCTAGGCAGTGTTTCACACCCGCATGATTCCACCTGGCTTCTCATATCTCTTCTTTGGGGCCAAGATGGGTCATTTTAATTTCACAGTGCTTGCTACAGTGGTAGCCTTTTTCCCAGGGACCACTGGGAACTGTAGCAAATTAATTACTAGTGATGGTTTAATTTTTCCTGAGTCCTAACCAAAAGGGGCTCACTTCTGTTTGGCTTAGGACAGGGATGGGGAACCTGTGACCTCAAGGTTCTCAAGACTGGCCCTTTGCCTGAATCCAAACTTCACAGAACAAATCCTCTTATAATAATAAAAGGGTTTGTTCTATAAAACATGGATTCAGTCAAAAGGTCACACCCAAGGCCCCAGAAGGCCACATGTGGCCTTGAGGCTACAGGTTCCCTATCTCTGACTTAGGAGATGGCTTTCAAAGTTTGATTTAGAAATTTGCTTGGGGTCTACCTCCCTGCCCCCCAAAGCCTAATCTGTCTGTTCCTTTCTCTATGCCTTTTCCCCCTCTGTGTTCACTATGGAACGAGGCTAAAAGAAGACATAAATATAGACATAAAACAAACAAGCAAATACAATGACTTGGAGATTTTGCTTCCGGATGCAGATTCTGCAGAGGGACCAAAGGAGATGGGAAGTGTCTCAGATGTCTTTGGGGCCCACTTCTCTTTGCCCTGTGACCAATGCTTGCCCTCCAAGACTTTCTGTGCCCTTTTTTGCATCCTTCCTATTTCTAGGCAGTGATGTCAGGCCCTTGCAGGGTCCTGCAGACTGGCCCCTGTGGCAGGGAGATGAGAAGGGAGAAAACAACATTTATTAAATACCTACCTGTGCCAGGGACTGTGCTTTCCAAATATGATCTCATTTGGAACTTGCAACAGCTCTGGGAGGCAGGTTACAGTTGAGGAAACTGAGGCAGACAGCGGTTAAATGCCACAGAGCTAGTAAATATCTGAAGCCGGATTTGAAATCTCGTCTTGCTGCTTGCAGGCCCCTTGCCCTCTCTCTATCTCCCCCCACATCATCTATGCCTCTGTCCTACCCAGCTGCTTTTCTACGCCCGTAGCAGAAGAGTAAGGCTTCTCAATCTCCCTGTGATTTCAGGTGGAAACAAAGAGAATCAGACAAGAAGCTGATTCTCTGTCAAGTCTGGTAACAAGACATATAACAGAGTACAAACATTTGCAAGAACGCCTGGGAAACTGGGAGGAAGAAACACAGCAGCTGTTACGGGATGGAGAGAAGGAAAGACAGGTAAGTCATGTCCATTGAGAATGGTTTACATTTATGTAGCTCCGTATGGTATACCCAGGGCTTTCTTCATGATGTCCTTCTTTAATAGGTCATTCAAATCTGATTTATTATCCCCATTTTATAGATGAGGAAACAAAGGCTCAAAGAGCCTAGAATGACTTACCCAAAGTGACATAGCTAGTGAGTGATAAAGTCTGGATTTGAATCCAGATCCTCTAATTCCAAACCCCAAACAAATATGAACCAAACGGTGCTTCAGCAGCACAAGAGCACTTTTCATTCAGGCTGCTATCTAAAGACGTCCTGAAATGAGCCTACTTGTATCCAGGCTGGGAGACAAACATAATAATGGTAGTTACCCAGAACTATCAGATGAGTCAGTGCCCAGATTTGGGAATAGAATTTGGGCCTTTTGACAGTTGGTCTGGGGTTCCATCCACTAGCTGGGCCAGGGGTTAAAAGTGTAATTTGCAGGATGAATTTTTCAAAACCTGAATCTGAGATTGTTTTGCCTCTGGCTCTGTGTCACTCCATCATCAAACGTTTTGTCCTTTCCCAAAGAGAGGGAGATTTCATCTGTTTTCATGTTCCTGTGAAGTGAATTATGGCATTCTGTTATCACGAAAGAGAAATGTGCTGGGGTTAATTTTGTTTAGCAGGAATGTGCTTCTGGGGTGTAGGTTACGTGTGCTCTAATCTTGGGTCTTATACCTGACTATTTACAGAAATCAGATCAGCTGCTTTCCCGTGCCAATCTTGCTAAGAGCAGAGCTGAAGAAGCCCTGAGCATGGGCAATGCTACTTTTTATGAAGTTGAGAGCATTTTAAAAAACCTCAGGGGTGAGTCTTTATTTAAATTTTTTTAAAAATCCAGACCCATGATTTTATTGGTAGAACAAACTCCCTCTCCTGAAGCAGATTGGTAACTGCTTTGTATACAGTCAAGCAACAGTTAGCATTTATCTGGGTGGTTAGGAGGTGCTGGCCCTGGAGTCAGGAGGACCTGAGTTCAGATCTGATCTCAGACACATAATAGTTGTGTGACCCTGGACAAGTCACTTAACCCTGTTTGTCTCAGTTTCCTCATCTGTAAAATGAGCTGGAGATGGAAATGGCAAACCACTCCAGAATCTTTGCCAAGAAAACTCTAAATGGGGTCACAAAGAGTCAGATATAACCGGAATGACTCAACAAAAGCATTTCTGGAGCATTTTAAGGTTGGCAAAGAACTTTACAAATAGTAATCTCACTTGATCCTCATAACAACCCTGCGATGCATGGGCTCTTATTATCTGCCTTTTACAGATGAAAAAATTGCAGCAAACAGAGGTTAAATGCCCAGAATAGTGGTGTCAGAGGCAGGATTTGAACTCAGGTCTTCCTGACTCCAGGTCCGCTCCTCTATTCAGGTCTGGAGGTTAAGGGACTTGCTTGCTCATGCTCACATGGCCAGCATGGATCAGAAGTAGATCCCAGAACCTCAGTCTTCCTAACTCCAAGGACAGCTCTGTAACCACTCTGCTAAGCTGATTATCTGAGTCCTTATTAATTTTATTAAAATTAAAATAGTTAATATCTACATAGGTTTGCTAAATATTTCACATACATTATCAAATTTGAACTTGGAAACAGCCCTAGGGGGGTATATACTGTAAGCATTATTATCCCCATTTTACAGATGAGGAAGCGTGAGTCAAGTGACCTACTCTTGGCTGCACAGATAGTTTAAGTGTCAGAGTCAGGGTCTGAACCTACGTCTACCAGACCCCAAGTCCGGCACTCTGTGTACTGGGCTGTGCTGTCTCTTCTCCTCTGCTGGTGCCAGTGTTGGGTCTAATTCGTCACACTAGAAAATGCTTGTTGCTATTCCCAGAAATAGCTACCATTGCCCCCTGGTGATGGTGCTAGCCTGCTTCATTAGTGTGGGAAACAGTAGGAAATTCCTGTTCACGGCTCCAGGCTCCTTTATTACTGAAAAGAAGAGAAACATTCCCAAGGCTTCTTTGCTTGGACTTTCTATGCCAATTACTCCTGTCCTACCCAAACCCACCTGTTCTTTTTCCCACTTATTTTTTTTAACCAGACCTGTCTTGTGATTTCATGGGTATACAGAGCCCCACTTTTAGACCTTAACAAATGCTTGTTCATGGGTTGATTGAACTACCTTTATCATTGCAGATCAGAATTTACAATCTTAGAGGATTGCTGGGGGCAATTAGAGATTAAATGACTTGCCCAGGGTTACACAACCAGTGTGTATCAGGTGGGATTTGAACTCAGGTCTTCCAGATTCTGAAGCCAGCTCTATATATACTCTGCCATGATGCCTCTCTTCCATTTCTTAGGAAGGAGGCTCAATTATATAAGTTGCAAGCTCAGGGCTCAGTATTTAGCACTGTATATTCAAACTTTTGTCACAACCTATGTGGTCTTGGACCAAGCCAATTACTTGCCTCAATTGTCCCTTTTGTGATGGCGGTGGGTGGGTAGATGGCAGTTGGCTGTGTATTTAGAGACAATAAATGATGAATCTGACTTATCAGGAAGGGTACTGCTGACCTCTGGAGTTTAAAAAAAATAAACCTAAAAGGAATTTAGGCCTTGGGTTTAATTCTTAGGCTCTTTCTCTGTCATTGCATCATTAGTAATTCCTTGGACTCATGGCACTATCTTCCCTCATCTCAGAATTTGACCTGCAGGTCGAGGATAGGAAAACAGAAGCAGAAGATGCTATGAGGAGACTCCCCATTATCAGTCAGATGGTTGCAGATGCCAATGACAAAACAGGACAAGCAGAGAGGGCCCTGGGCAGCGCCGCTGCAGATGCCAGGCAGGCAAAGAGCATGGCGGGAGAAGCACTAGAGATCAGTGATAATATTGAGCAGGTAAGTGTTATTAACACTCTGTGTAGGGCATGTTGGGGGAGGGAAAGGCAAGGACCAGGAAGAAGAATGGGAAAAGGAATCGTGTCTGCTCCATTGTGGCTCCTACATGAAGTTGTGGCCTTGTCTAGTCTTGTGTCCATGTGGTTGGACTCTTGCTTGGGTGAGATACAGGCTTGCCAATGGTTCTGACAGGAAGGACCTCATTTGTGGTCCTTTACATACCCCTTTCCCCAGTAGGGCTGGACCCAAAAGATTCTCACATTAGATTATACACGGGGGACTCCAGTTCCAGGTGTTTGAACTTATTGATAAGTGACTTATCAAGTAGGTGAGAGTGATATCAATGTCTTGATTTCAGGACTTGGGAAAATTTCAACCCAAATTCCAGCTGTGACCCTATCTCTTATGTTTAGTCTCCTACTAGGAAGAGATGACCTTTTCAGCCCATATTTGAAAATTGAATCTAATAAAAGTCAGGTAATGAGAGGAACACAGACAGAGAGAAACAGAACAGAAACAGAAACAGAGACAAAAACAGAGAGAGACAAGAAGCAGAAAGAGACAGAGAGACATAGAAAGAGAGGCAGAGATCCCCTCCACCCACCCAAGCTAGAACTCTTGACTTCTAAACTATTTAGTCTTACCAGGTCTCCTACTAGGAAGAGACAGTGATGTATCTCTACCCAATTATAGATGCCTTGGTTACCTATAGAAACAATGTCCAAAGGTGTGTCATGAGCAAAGACCAGGCATACATAATTTCCCTTCTATAGCATCTGCCACCGAGCCCTTCATAGTTCAATGCTCTACATCAATGCTTATTGAGGTGGCTGATGTTGAACCAGGTTTCTAGTCCAGAGGCAATAGCTCCAAGATACAGCAGGCCTCTCTTCTCCACTAAGCCCAAGAGGCACCCGTGAAGTCATTCCAGAGACTGTAGGAGTCAAGCAGCAGGATGTAGAAATATGTGGATTTGTTTTCCTTCTTTTCTGTTTTCCCATATTTCTCCCAACATGTTTACTATTCCATTAATGTTCAAGCTGAGACAGGAACAGAGTCATGTTGTTGACACCCTTCCAGTCCTTGACAGACCCCAAAGTGACTTGTCTGAAACCAAGCCTGGGGATGGGTGTGTTCCCAAACCTGGCCTTTTCTCAGCAGATCTAGTTCATGTCTTCATGGCTCAGCTGCAGCTGTTTGTCTTCCTAATTTGTCTTGGGGTTGTTTTCTTGCCTTGTGAATGTTTCTCCTATCATCCATGGCTCCATTTCTCTTCCCAGGAGATAGGGAGATTGAACTTAGAAGCTAACACAACAGCAGATGCTGCCTTGGCTCTGGAGAAGGGGATGGCCACTCTGAGCAGTGGGATCCGGGATGTGGAGGGAGAGCTTGGAAGGAAAGAACTGGAGTTTGATCAAGATGGGAACACCATGCATATGGTAAGTTTCCAGAGGCTGTCTTGTGAGAGAGCTTGCTAAACCATCTCATTCAATAAGTCACCCCTATTTTTTGTTCTCCAGGTGATTCAGGAAGCCCAAGGGGCTAATTCCAGAGCCCAAAATGCAGGATTTACCATCCAAGATACTCTAGATGCCTTGGACAGCATCCTGAATCTAATAGGTATGTAAAGTGGTCTTCTAGCATATTAGGACCACAGTTTCATAAGCTTCAAATGGCCTTTTGGACAAAATACTGAATTCTTCATTTAAGAAGCATTTATTTGCTACTGATTGTGAGATACTCTATTGGAACAGAAAAACATAAGCAGAACCATATGTGCCCTCAAGAAGCTTGCATATTACTGGGAGAATGTAATGGTTACACAGATAAGTATATACAAGATATTTTGACCACTAAAGGAATGAGGGAAGACTTTATGGAGGAGGTAAAATCTATTCTATCTTGAGAGGAGATAAGGGTCCCTGAGAGGCAGAGCTGAGGAGGAAATATATTTATGGGCATGAGGGTTAGAAGCAGGAGAAAGACTTAAATTTGGCAAATTGTATTTCAGTTCAGTTAGACTATAGACTCCATGAAAAAGGGTAATATGAAGTAAGACTAGAAAGCCACTGAAGGTTTTGGGGCAGGGGCATGACTGGCAGTTACATGGAAGGAGGTAGATTGGAGAGGAAGCAGGAAAACCAGCTAGGAGAAATTATCATAGCCCAAGCATGAGGTGATGAGGGTCTTAGCTAGGAAGGTTTCTGTGAGAATGGAAGGAAGGGAGTAGAGTCTAGCCATGTGGGAATCAAATTAACAAGATAGCAGTTGTTTGGGTATGAGCATGAGGGAGAGGGATGTCTCTATACTACCTATAAGGTGGTGACACTGGTTGACTATAATCATGGTAGTGGCCTCTGATGAACCAGGAAAGTGTAGAATAGGATTTACATTATATGTTTTGTACATGTTGGATTTGAGATGCCAGTGGGACATCTAGGTAGGAATATTTAATAGGTAGTTAGTGATATAGGCCTGAAATTTAGAAGAGAGATGATGACTGAATTTATGGATTTGAGAGTCAACTTCTTGAGATGATAATTGGACCCATGGAAGCAAATGAGATCACCAAGAAAGAAAATACAGAGAAAAAGAAGGGAAGAAGGCCCGTGATAGGCTCAAACTACCTATAGGTGGTTTGGGGAGAGACATGGGAGAGGTGGTGGGTTACCCCAGGTCCTGAACATTTTGAGGGTAAAGAGGAATGTGGAGGCACTATGGAACTTGAGAAGCAGCTTGCTCTACGGTGTTATACCAAATCCAAAATAGGAAATTGGTTTGAGTGAAAATTTTCAGTTCAGTTCAAACTGAAGTTGGATTCTTATTTGGCCTCTTCCATTAAACCAAAACTAGATCTTACTAGAATGTAATGGCTCAGGAGAGATTCCAGGAGCATTTAGAGGTGTGCTCTATTGTATTGTTCCAATATTGCTGTTGTTGTTCAGTCTTTTTCAGTTGTGTCTGATTCTTTGTGACCCCATTTGGTGTTTTTTTGGCAAAGATACTGGGGTGGTTTGCCAGGACCTTCTCTGGCTCATTTTACAGATGAGGAAACTGAAGGAAACAGGGTTAAGTGACTTGCCCAGAGTAACAAAGCTAGTAAGTGTCTGAGGCTGGATTTGAACTCAAGATGACTCTTTCTGATTCCAAGCCCACCACATTTCCCCATTACAGTCAAGCAAATATAAATGTGATTTTCCATAGCACGGTATCAAGAACCCAAAAAAGTTCAATTTCCAGATTTGTTGTTAGTCATGGGCCTGGTCTGTGATAATATCCCTTAAGATCAAACTATTTCTCTAGTAGAGTCAGAGTCAAAGTCAATAAATATTTATTAAGTGCCTACTATGTGCCCAGAATTGTGCTATTAAGGAGTTTGTGTCCTGGAAGAGGCAACATATCAAATGATTCTTAATACCATGGAAGGAGAAATAGGAACAGTTGTTAACTCCTATTTCAAATTCACCTAAATCCCAACGAAGTTGATTCTATCTATTAGATAGCAGCTTAAATATCACAAATAATAAGTTCTTTTATTTTAAGGGTAATTCTATTAATACAGGATGCCAACGTTTACAAAGCATTTTATTTGTAGTAGTCCTCTAAGATAGTATTGCTATCACCATTTTACAGATAAGGAAACTGAAGCTCAAAGAGATTTGGAAGAATGTTATAACTGGAAGGGGTCTTAAGGTTCATCTAGTCCACTTATTTCACTTCACAGGGTAGGAGGCTGAGGATGAGAGAAAGAGACGCCCATGGGCACACAAAAAATTGTATGAGAAGCAGAATTTCATGTCCCTTGACTGCCAGGCCAACACTCTTTGAACTATAATAACTGACACTTACATAATACTCTGAGTTTTGCAAAATGCTTTACATATATTATCTCTTTAAGCCTCACAACCCAAGCTGAAACTAGGATGGGTTTATGGGACTCTGTCTCAGGGGACTGAATTTGGAAGATGTTCTGAATCCAGATCTTCCTGACTATCACAATCCCTGGCACACAGTAGGTACTAAAGAAATGCTTGTTGATTGATTAATTGACTCTAAGTCTAGCACTCAGTCCCTTATTCCATTCCCCTGCTAATGTCACACTGCCTCCCTCAGACTTTGACAGATCATTTGGAAGAAAAGAATCATGGGTACTTTTAACATCCCCCACCCCCAACCCCGCACATGAATTCCAGGAACTAGGGTTTTGTTGGTTTGTTTTCTCTTTATGTAGCACGGGTCAGGGATGAGTGTCAGTGAGCTCTGCTGGATTTTTTAGTAGGTGACTTGAATTGGCCTAAGGCTACTGAAGCTTATTTGAACCAGTCTGGTCTGACCAAATGCTCTTCAAGCTGGCATTCTTCAGGATGGCTCATAGGGAGAACCTGACCTGAACTCAAGTGATATGCCTATCTGAACTGAACAAAATTTCATTGGATTCTCTAGATTTCAAATCAGAGTCAGAGTCTATATCCTTCCTTAGCCAGCTGGGATCCATCCCCCAAACTCAAACAGTTTTTGCTGATCTCTGCAAAACCCTAAGCCTGAGCAAGTTTCTTATGCCACTAAGGACAAACAGCAATAGTTTCCCTGCAAAGAATTCAGGAACTATAGGATAGAAGTGACCGTGAACCTAGGGCACTGGTGGGTTGAGTGAGCAGGCAGCTTGGGTTGGAACAAGGACCTCATCATCTTTGACCACCCTTATTTTTAGACTATGGATATAAATATATTGCTAGAACCCTCCTCATCTAGAGACTAAAAACAAGTTTTAAATTTAAGGGGTTAGGTTGGGGTTGATGGGCAGCTAGGTGGCACAGTGGATGGTGTACCAAACCTGGAGTCAGAGAGTCCTGAGTTCAAACTGAGCCTCAAGCACTTCCTAGCTGTGTGACCCTGGGCAAGTCACCTAACCCTGATTACTTCAGTTGCCTCGTTTGTAAAACGAACTGGAGAAGGAAATGACAAACCAGTATCTTTGCCAAGAAAACCCCAGATGTGGTCACAAAGAGTTGTGCATGACTGAAAATGACTAAACAACAATAACAACAAAACTTGGAGTCAAGCAACTAGACCCAGCTGCCAGTTGTGAAGTAGACATCCTTACTTGATGACTAAGTGACGTCAGAGGTAAAGGAGTTAGCCTTGTGGAGGAAGCCAGTTACTGGGTTCCCATAGGGATCAAGCAAGGCATAGTCTAATGGTCAGGATATTCTTGGGAACCAGCAGATCATCCTGAAGGAGGAAAGGAAGGTGGGTCTTGACAACATCAAAGGTGAGTTGAAGCTCAAGGAGAAAAGTCAGGATAGGCATGGATTCTACAAACCTGACCTTGGGTAAATAAATTAACCTTCCTGAGTCTCAGCTTCCTCATCTGTAACATGAGAAGGAGTTGGACTAAATTATCTTGAAGCTCTATGATCCTGGATGGTTTAGAGTATTGGTTCTATGAGGTAATAGTTTTGAGCAGTGTTTGGGTTTTGATGGATGTGCATGAACTTCTCAGCCTAGCCTTCTCTGTCTCCAAAAGGGGTCATCCAAGCCAGACTATCTTGAAGGTTCAGACTTTAGAAAGTTTGGTGTCCCATTGGTCTCAAGAACATGATGGACAATGTGAATTGGTTTTTGTCCTTCTTTCTCAAAGAGGACCATGACACCAGGAAGGAGATGCTATGACATGCAAGTGAATTGCATTGGGGAGGGCTGTGCAAAGTCACCAGCCTCACTCTTTCCTCTGGAGTCATCTGTGTCCAGTGGCAAGATATAGATCAGGATGACTGGAGAAGGCCCTGGATGCAGTGGGAGGCCTTAGCCTTTTTGAGTTAAGGTCTCTTCTAGGTCTCAGTTTGTCTGAGGCAATGCCAATTTAGTGACTAAGATTAGGTAGAAATGAGGCAAAGAATGACCTCTTTTACCTAGTCAAAAATAAAATAAAATAAAATAAATCTGGGAGGGGAAGACCCTTAGGGTTTCTGGACAAAATAGAAACAATAGCTATTTACATTCACCCTGAACCATCAGAATCCAAACAAGAACCAAGTGAGGTTTGGACTGGGACCCACTGGCCAATCAAGGAGAGCCAGCATGATTTGGATTTAAGGCTTGTTCATGAAAAAGAAATCTATCTGTAAAGCCCAAGATAGGTTTCAGTGATCAAAATTTATATTCCTTTGGGCAGAGCACCTGCAGGTAAGGGTATTATTCCCTATGTGGACAGAGGGAGAGGAAGAAGAGGAGGGGGGGAGGAAGGGAGAGAAGAGAAGGAGGGAAGAAAGGAGAAAGGGAAGAAGGAAGGAAGGAAGGAAGGAAAGAAAGAAAGGAAGGAAGAAAGAAAGAAAGAAAGAAAGAAAGAAAGAAAGAAAGAAAGAAAGAAAGAAAGAAAGAAAGAAAGGAAAGAACTATGTTGCCCAAGTGGAACTGGCCAGTTGGGTCCCCAGTGGGATAGTTATACTACTTTTCAAAATGAAAGAAAACAGTGGAAGATAAAGAAGGCCTCATGTGTACTTAGAGAAATCCGGCTGTAGAATTTCCTTGTTGACTCATTTCCTGTTCCCTGCAACAGACCAGCCCGGTGGTGTGGATGAAGAAGGGTTAATCTTACTAGAACAGAACTTCAGCAAAGCCCGAAACCAGATCAACACCCGACTTCGGCCCTTGATGCTGGAGCTGGAGGACAGAGTTCGTCAGCAGCAAGGCCACCTTCGATCCCTGGAGGCAAACATAGATGGCATCCTGGCTGACGTCAAGAACTTGGAGGATATTCGCAACAATCTGCCTCCTGGCTGCTACAATACCCAAGCTCTTGAGCAGCAATGAAACCGTCCCAGAGATTTCTCCTCCTTGATTCTCAGGTCACAGACCCCAGGGTTCAGAGCACAGCACTGGTAAGGGTAGGGTTAGGAGAGGCACAACTGGACTCAACTGAACCCGTCTTGCTCAAGTCGACTGACCCTGAATCCCAGTGCTGTGACTAGAACCAGTCAGAGGTCTGGCTGTACATGTGGGATCCTATTTGCTTCATCACAATGGGTAATGAATCAAATGGCGTTACAACAGGAGACTGATTGAGCAGCCAGGACCCCAGTATAGCTTTGGGAGGAGGATTAGCACATGGTGAAATGGCCAAATCAAAAGAGCAGGGCCATAATGAGCCAAGGAGGAGCAAATTGGGCTTTGCCTAAGGGCAAAATATCTGGAGGGACAGGGGGCTCCCATTCACAATGACTACTGTTCTCAGATCTTGCTTTGGCCCATCCAATCACCATCCCCAGGGTCTATCTTATGGTGCTTTTCTCCTGGGTCCCAGGTTTAGTGAAGGTCAGATCCTCCCTTCTTGGGGCAGGCTTGAACCTGCTGTCTGACTGACCTTGGTGCCACTATTCCCTCACCCCTAATTCTTTTTTGCCCCAGGCAAAAAAAAAAGTCTAGTTTCAACTCTGCAGAAAAGTCTTAAGCTCAAGAGTACGTTTAAGAGACATGCTTGAAAACATGCTCATGCTTACATTCATCTAATTCCCTGAACCTTGTGGGCAATAGAGAATTCTCCAAGTTTACCTAGCCTTTCCTCCAAATTCAGCCTAGTATCAAAAAAAGGGAATGAAACCAATGAAATACTGGTACCTCTTAACAAGGCTTTTACCCTCTGGTACCTTTCCCTTTCACCTCCTCATGAGGATGGCACTTATACCCACTTCTAAGCCAGATGAATAGAAGTAAGAATGGGACATGAGGGAAAATTGGCACAGCAAATCCTGGGGTTGCTTACATTTTGGTGGCATTCAGGGCCCTACTATTTGGTGATCCTGCCTCAAAGGAGTCTTAAACCTGGGTGGGCTGGTAGCCTTTACCCTCCTATCTGATGCAGACTACATTTCATTAGCTATTAAAGAAATAGGGAAGGGAAACTATTTAATTTCAAACTGATAAAATATGTAGCTTGAATATTGAGAGAGATGAAACTCATCTGGAGAATCAAGTTATCCTTCCCTTGACCTCCCTTTTAAAACCTAGGCTTCAATGTGTGTTCTGTGGACCTCCTTTCCTCAGTATACCAAAGGATGCTCCCTCCTTAGCCTGAGCTGAGTAAAAGATCTTGTCTGTCCTAAACAGTGTTTGGTGGAGTACCTACCTGGATGTACCTCTGCCTCAAGCTTGAAAGACAATTGGTGCTGCCTTTCCTCTTCCCACCATGTTTTCTCCCTTCACTTTTAATGGACATGTTTTTAAATAAAGAGATATTGAATAAGCTGCCTATTGTCACTTCCTGAGTTATAAATTAACTAACTCCTCAACTACAGATTCAAGAATTTAAGAACTAGAAACCACTTCTGCAGGAAATATTAGAGGGATCCTTTGGTTGACACTTCCTGTCCTAGATCCTAAACCTGTCCCGTGGATTCTCTCCCAAATGGAAAGGAATTTTGCTGGATTTAACTATTGCTGTCTGATATTTCTTATAATGGAATGACAGAGTTTTGTTTCAAGGAAAAACTGATCACCTCTCCAGGCCTTTTCAAGGGACCTGTTTCCTGAAAGGGTTAGTAATTAATATGTATGATTTCTTGACTTTTGGAACGTGATCAAAGCAGAATCTCTGGTGTCTACAGGGTAGACATTTTGGGGAATGAATTTTCTATAATATTAATTATGAATATGCCCTTGGGCTGAGTAATTAGGAGAAAGAACATGATGACATAGAGCAGACACTGATGAATGATACTTTTGACTTGATCCTTTGTTTTGGGTGAAAGTGAATTTGGAAATCTCATTTGATAATAAACATTATAGAGCACTTTAAAGTTTACAAAGCAGTTTATGTACATGATCTCATTTGAGCTTCACAATAACTTTGGGAGGTAGGTATGACAAATAGCATTCCCATTTTACAGTTGAAGAAACTGAGGATTAGAGAAGTTAAGTGATCTGTCCATGGTTATAATGCTAGTAAGTGTCAGAGAAAGGGTGTGAACTCAGATTTTCCTGACTCCAAGTCCAACATTCTCTTTGCTATGCCAAACTATCTCTAGTGTTTATTTTAGATTATATAAAAGTCGTATGTTTGTGCGTGTGTGTGTGTGTGTGTGTGTGTTCACTTAGATGGTTATGTGATGATCTGAGGCTTGGGCCTTGAACTAGCACACTGAAAGTATAGTTCTGTATTTGTTAATTTTTTTTGTTTTAATTCATCTTTGTGAGATGTGGAATATCTTGTTGTTTGTTTGTCCTTCATTCTTGAAGAGGACCATTAATATCTAGTTGATATTCCATTATAGGTCATCTTTAAAAAAAAAATAGGGCTTTCTAGTAAGAGAAGGAGAACAGAAAAGTCAACAAATCACAACTTTTCCTTGAATCCCAGGATGTGGTTTCTTTTCCTTTCTCTTAGAAGATGGAAAGAAATGATAAAAAGAAATAGGATGAGACATAATCTAGTCTCATGTTTGCAGCAAGTGCCAAAGAGCATTAATGTGCTTCCTATGCCTTTTTGCTAATTCTTGGTATGGTGCTAGAAGTGGTATGGCACTCTGTGGCTCAGTTTTTTCACCTGTAAAACAGAGAATATTTCTCTAAAGTTTAGGTCCATGCTTTCCTCCTAGTTAACAGATACAGTCTCTCAGTAAACAACCTAACTCCTCAAGCTAGTTATAAAAGTAAAAATAACTATGTACCATTGTTAATATCCATTAACTGACAAAGATTCTATCAAGAATCAGCAGATTAATAGATTGTCTCAAAGATGATTCAATGCTCTTTCCTTATTAGATGCTTAAGAATCAACATTCAGCTTTGGGAACAAAAGAGTAAACAGTACAATTTATAGATGTAAAGGCTTATCAAACACCATTTTGATGTGTCAACAGCCCCTACTGAAGATAGAAGCTATTGGCTAAATAAACAAACCATTAGTTTGAGAATAGGAGCATCACAAAAATCAATGACTCATTATATTATTCATCATTGATGGACATTACCTATCATGGACACACTAATATAACACATGTTAAAATGAGCTAATCATGATGTTAATTAAAATGACCTGCTTAAGAATCAAAATAGCAACATAAGAACGGTTGTTCTGCACCTAAATGAATAATGCTAACACCAATCAAGTGGCCAAAGTCATTGTCATCTGACTTAAAGAACTGCCAACTTCTGGACCAATATTTGACCTTGACATATATATATGTAGGTGTGTGTGTGTGTGTGTGTGTATACACATATATATATGATATAAAGTCAAAATGTGAGTTAATACCCACAGTGGAAAAGAGTATTTATTAAATAGAATCATTTTGTTTATTTCTGTCCCAAAGGTATTAAAATAAAATATAAAGCCTTGGTTGTGGTGGTTATTGTATTTTAGTAAAGCTTAAAAGTTTTTGATTATCATAATTCTTACATTTCACACAGTGGAGGCAAGCTTAGCCAGCAGTCTCCTACTTGGATATCTTTAAACATATCTTATCACAGATAATAAGCATTGCAATTGGAAGTGTAAACAGATCCATAACTCATACATTTGCCAGTTGTTTTTCCTTCATATAGATGTTAGTCCTTAGCATATTGCCAGGCTTATATGCTTGTTGATTGGTGTGTTATAGAGTAGGCAAGGCAAAAGAAACACTGCCCTTGATAGATATGTATTATGTACTTGTATGTAGATTAATAGAAATAATATGTATGCAAGCAATTGAATTTGGGCAGAAAATTGGGCAGAAAAATATCCAAAAATTAGGTATATTTTATAGTTGTTAGTGCCTATCACGTAAAAACTCAAGGAAAAATAACCAGTTCTCTTACTCGGTGGTCTCAAAGTTAGATAGTGAATGTTTAAGTTTATCGTTCTAATCTACAACTACTTCCTAAAACTTTGTTTCCTTATGCAAAAACTTATTTTGATGTAGTATTCCTTTAAATAAAATGCAAAGGAGGCCGGCCCTTCAAGCAGCCCAATGCAGTCTACTAAGACATAGTCTAAATCATGGTCCAACTCCTTGAGTTGAGAAGTGAAACAAGAAACCAATAATATCATCTTGTTTATTATAGAATTGAAACATTTTGCTGATAAAACTTTTGTCCATGACCATCTTTAGCAACAATATTTTACTCAAAATATTTCACTGTGAAATGATCTTGCAACTTGAATGTCATTTTTTTTTTTAATGAATTGGTTTCAGGAAAGCAATTCTTACTGTTAACATGGCAGCTTCAGTGATCACATGTAAATTGAAGAAAACCCTTCCCTCCCTGTACCAATCCTAGAGACTTTTAAAACTTAACGACGTTGTGGCCTCTGTGATTTAGGCTGAATAATGAGGAAGAACTGAACTGCAGCTCATTTCTAACCAACCAGAAAATATTCATAGGCCCCTCTAAACTTATGCTACAAAGAAACTACGTGGTGGAGCTCTACTGTGCAGTTATATGAAGATGTTGATGAGTCATAGTGTATTCATAATCATTACCACAATGCTATGTTCCTAAGGCATGCTGTCCTAAATTAAATGAACTACAAAGCTGATCATTATTCTCATACTTCCAAATATGGCCAACTAGTCAACCCAATTATTTTCCTAATACTCTTATTAGAGAAAATGAAATACTGGGTTCTGTTTTCTCATCTCATGAAAGTGTGTGTGTGTATGTGTGTGTGTGCGGGTGCGTGTGTGTGTGTGTGCGTGTGTGTACATGTGTATGTGCATGTGTGAAGGGTCAAGGTCAGGTTCCTAGAATAAGCAGATTTTCTATTGTATTCTCCACCTTTTGCTGCCATTTAGGAATTGAGAAGTACAATTGATTCTCTATTTATTCCTACCAGGAAGTACCTCTGCTATTTCTTTGAAATAGCTCAAGGATGAGATCAGAGCACAATGGTGAGTGGTTGGAAATGTACACGGTAGTATATGCCGCTTGTCTAGAAGAGAATAGCTCAGAATTATCAGGCACTGTACAAATAGAGAGATTCCTTTTCCATGTCCCTAATGGACTCCCATGAGCAATGTGAGCAGTGAGATCTCAGAGGTTACCTGAGGAGCACTGAGGTACCAATTAGCCGCACAAATTCCCTAAAGAGATCTCTGGTGAGGAGGGATGTGTAGTCTTGTCCTCATCTGCTCTATCAACTACTTTCATTTTTGGAGGGAAGGAAGAGAGAAGGTAACCTTATCTGCTGGCAATTTCCTGCTTGTTAGCAAGAAGTGAGGCTGTAGACCCCCTGTGACATTGCCATTTCAACTCCCATCTTTCTCATAAAGTCTCCAG
This sequence comes from Pseudochirops corinnae, assembly GCA_028646515.1. Classification (NCBI taxonomy): domain Eukaryota; kingdom Metazoa; phylum Chordata; class Mammalia; order Diprotodontia; family Pseudocheiridae; genus Pseudochirops; species Pseudochirops corinnae. Next base: position 301,878,046 of record CM053586.1, on the reverse strand, counting down.
GTCCCACCGCAGGAGTCATGTTCCTCAAGCAAACTGAGGAAGGAAAGATTGCTGGGAGCATGGACCAGGTTCACGTGGCCTGGTGGTCGTTCTCTTGACTGTCAGGGCCTTACCAAGAACTCTAAAACCTCTCCTTAGCATTGACTGTGACTGGATCCTGTCAACAAAGTCCCATTGTGAGACAAGAGTAATGTTGTTATCATTCTTAGTGAATAAGGAGCTTGAAAACAGGAGCTAGGAAAGGGATAGGGAAGAGAAGGTTGTGGTTCTGTACTAATGGGAGCTTCACATTTTTCTTTGACAAACTTCTTCTGGTGATGGCAAAAGAGTTCTTTTCAGCTTGCTGTCTCCTCCCTCCACCTCACAGTCAGGTATGATCCGATCCTTCATTTTCTAAAACTCTACCTGATCTGTTTATTCCATTTGTAACATGCCTTGGTGTTTTCCTCCACACCAACCAGCCCAGAACCATGATAGCTCCTTAATGAGAGGAGGGAATAGCAAATGGGTTTTGGGCTCTGCCTGAGACCTTCAACATAATACAATGGGAAAATCACTCTCTATAAAGTCATATTAAACCTGGGTTTAAATCCCACTATTCATACTTCCTTCTCTCATGATCTTGGGCAAATCACTTAAATTTCCTGGGCCTCAGTTTCCTCATCTGAAAGGTGAAGAAATAGGACTATATGGTCATTGAGGTCCTTTCTGGCTCTATACCTATAATCTGAGGAGCTTAAAAGATGAAAAGCTATCTATTCCATCATGGAACTACCCCAGATAGCACATAACTAAGCCTTAAGTAGTTTTGTTCCCAGTAATGGGCCCTCACCATCTTCCCTTAGTCTATTCATAATCAAGAAATCCTTGCTGGTTGGAATCTCCACATTCCCCTGGTATCCAGCCCTCATTTCCATGGGGCTCTATATTACTTCTAGATCTAGTACCTTGCCACAAGCTATATAATATCTCCTTCCACTCTTGTCTTCTGAGTATTTACTGACTACTGTCTTTCTCTTTTCCCAAGCTAGAGCTTAATCAGGGTTAATTTGGACTAGATAATCTCTAAGGTTCTTTCTGCCTTCACAATTCTGCCATATGCCCCCAATATACTTGTGGGATAGAGGATGAAACTTTCTCTTTCTCAGTTTCTGTAGCTTTTCTTCTTTGTCTAACTGTTCGTGATCCCCACCCCAACCCCATGTCCTGTAAGAAAATTGGCCTGAAATCTTAATTATAGTCATGAATGTGAAAGTTTGTACCCATGAAGACTTATGAGTTGGCAGACTAATTGTTCTTGGACTTCACTCTCTCTCAGGCTCGCAAGAGCCGTCACTGCCATGGAATTCTGGTAAAAAGGCTTCATTGTTCTAACACCCTTCTTCACAGTCAATCAGAATTGCCCAAGATAGGAAATCAAGTGGGAGGCATGGACAGTCACTGGGACTGTCCCACCCATCCCAGCTCCTTAGGCAGACTACATGACTTTGGAATCTGGCACTGGGTCCCCGGAGCCACTTCACGAGTGAACAGTAGAGAGGAAATGGAAGAGGCAACTTGAATCCATGCATCTAAATGGGTTTCCTGAAAGCTCAGTGCTCCCATGGAGAGCTCTATTATGTAAATACACATTCCTATTAAGGCAGATTTAATCAAATGACAACTGAGACTTCTTCATTTCCCTAGAAGTCTTTATCCTGGCCTTACAGAAACCCTGGGATACTACTTCTACCCCACAAAAAAGTTCAACCCTGGCTATCCCAACCAGCATAAGTTAGTACATTGGGGTCACTGTGATCAGGATTCTTTGTTTTTGTTTTTTTTTCCAAGATCATGAGATGATGTGAATGGGTTATGATCCTGCACTAGTGAAGAGGGTGACCACATCATTGAGCTTACAGATTCATTATCTGAGTATCGTATACACAAAGGGATGGATTATAGTATTAGCAGACATGGGTCATAGAAAAACCAGATGCTCAAGGATATCCAAGGCTGGATGACCACTTAGCTTATTTATTTTAGAAATTGCTGCATTATTAGGATTTCACCTGGCATAAGTGATCCAGGTGTGTGCCTAAGTTTGGTGTAGAAGGGCTTAGTACAATGAGTGAAGGAGGTGGATACTCTACAAACACTTTTTGGCTGACAGCCCCCACCCTTCCCACTAGTTCTAGTTCAATTATAACCCAAATGCTCCATGGCTGGGTCTTCTAAAATGTGTAAGGACTGGCTTTGTCTAAACTAGAGGTTAAGCCATTATTCGGTTTTGGAGCAGGAAAACCATCTCCTAAAACCAAAACCTGAAGAAATACGTTCAAAGTCCTGGGGAAAACTCATTCCCAGACTTACAATTGTAGAAATTTTCTGTTTCCTGGGACTTCAAAACCCAAGTGGTTCACTCTTGGCCAAAAAAGAGTGTTCCACCTCATTACTTGAGGTTTATATTTGGGGGTGTCCCTCAAGGGCTGGGCTCCCCCAATAATGAGAGCCAAGGATGAATGCAGTAGCACATCAAAACAGAAGGAATGCCAAAGGAATGCATGTGGAGATTAACCAAAAAGAATCATAGACACCCATTTTATCCAAGGTCTATGAGAAATGGGGAAAAAAAAAAAGAGGTCAGCCCTTTGTGACAAAGGACATGCTAGGAGGGTGAGTGCCAGAGCCACCACCCTAGAGCATGCTGGGAAGGTGGGCACCAGAGCCGCCTCCCTAGAGCATGCTGGGAAACGGACATCAATATACCTCTATGGGCTGCACTTTTCCCTCCCCAACCCAGAGAACAAACAGAAAGGCTGTCCAAAGATGACTGTAGAAAGGGGATCTGTGTACCAAATACCATGGTTCTTGGGACAGCCCTGTCCTGTGGGGTATTACAGTCAGCAAGTGAGGAGGACAGACCAATGTGGGAGACAGTAAGAGAAAGACAAAGAAGGAGGAGAGAGAAATAGATGGACAGACAAACAGACCAGGAGAAGAGTGATGGAGAAGAGGAAGAGAGTAAAGCACAAGGACTGAATTGCTGCAGAGTGACAGGGTTGGGGGCCTTAAAGGGAGGTGGAGGCAAGGACAATGGTGCCTATCCAGAGGCGTTGATATACAGCTGGCTCTTGAGGATGTAGTCAATGACGGGCTGGGTTAGATAATCCACAACGTGTCCATCCCCATGCTGCAGGGCCAGTCTGTGAGAAATAAGAAAACCGACTGAGTCAGAACCTCTTAAAGTAGTCTGGGTGACAGAGGTGGCGAGAGTGAAGGATGGGGAGCAGGTAAGATCACAAGGTGAGAGAAGATAAAGAGCCCAGGAGCGTCAGCATAGCAGCTCGCTTACAGCTGGACTCTGAAACAGTTAGGCAGAGGAAGCAGTTCCCTGTGTCATAAGATTTCAGAAAGACTCCTCTGCCTCCAAACAGCTCTTGCACCCAAGTGCGACTAGGGTTTAAAATTAAAATTTCAGCATCATTCCTTTGGGTTCCTCTCCCTATCTGATCTTTTCTGGAAAGCAAATACTCCTGAGAGAATTAACAAATTAAACTAATTCATGATGAATTATTAAAATCTTATTAGATCTCTTTTCTTCTGACTTGAGTGACAGAGTAGCTATAAGAACATTGAGCTCCCATGGAGGGAAGGGAGAATATTGAGGGAGAAGGACATAGAAAGGAGCCGAGGGAACCGGAGATCAAACGTCACACTTCACATATTTTGCAGTTTTATTTAGCTGACACTAGTTGGTTTCACCTTGAATTTCCTCACACGATGGTCTGTAGGGATTAAGGACCTAAAGGGCAATCAGAGAATCATGGAAATTCCGAAGCTGGAAAGGACTTCAGCTACCCCAATTCATCCTCACGTTCTCTGTCTTCTTCCTCTCTCCGTCCCTCCTCCTCCCTCTGTCTCTATTTCTCTCTTCCTCTCTCTCCCTCCCTCCTTCTCTCTCTTCTCTCTCTCTCTCTCTCCCTCCCTCTCTCTCTCTTTGTCTCTCTCTCTCTGTCTCCCTTCCATTTCTTGTCTTCTCTTCCCCCCTTTCCCCTCCTCTCTTCTTTCCTCTCTCTTTCTTTCTTACTGTCTATCTCTGTCTTTCTCGTCTCTATCTTTGCCCCCCTCCTCTCCCTCTCTCTCAATGACTTGGGAATCTGAGATATAGCAAATTCTAATTGCAGGTAGTTATTTACTCCCCCAGTGTAAATGCTCTGCAGTACAATCAGAGAAGCCTCATGATAACCAGTTCAGGCACATGGGCACTAGAAAGACTTATGGAGCTTATCATTACAGAACCTCTCCTGCAGCAACCTCCTTGTGCTTCAACTGGTCCTCACGTCCTCCTCCATAGCAACAAATCAATACAGACTCTACCAAATGACCTGCCTACATGTGTATACACACAAACTGGACAGACTGTCCTGAGACTGACCTGAGTGACTGGGACTCCAGGAATGTGCACAACTCATACAAATGGAGAAGCAGGAAGGGAACCCTAGACAACTCTGGGTCAGGAAGGCTCCCACCACCCCACCTCTCAGATGTACTTCAAAGCCTACGGCGGCGAGCCATAATGAGAGGCCTGGACACTCCACACTTTATTGGTAAGGATTTGTATCTTTTGCGATTTTTTCTTCACTGGCTTATGATGGGTTTGTATGCGAGAGAAATGATCATGGGGTTTCTATCCTTCCTGCATTTGTTGGGGGTGGGGGGACATTCAGAGTTCAGCTTTACTTTGCAGTACAGAAATCATTTGGAGCCATTTTAAGAAAAACATCATGGATTTCCCTCCTGCATTTAAGGCTTGCTCTTTACAACAATCTTGTGAGGTGGTTAGTGTAAACATTCATATCCTCGGACTGAGGAGGAAATAGGCTTTGAGCAGTTCAGAGATTTTCCCGTGACCGTGTTACTGTTGTTCAGTCCTGTCTGACTCTTCATGACCCCATTTTTGAGGTTTTCTTGGCAAAGATATTGGAGTAGTTTGCTGTTTCCTTCTTTAGCTCATTTTACAGGTGAGGAAACTGAGGCAAACAGGGTTAAGTGACTTGCCCAGAGTCACAAAGCAAGTAAGTAACTGGGGCTAGAACTCATGAAGATGAGTCTCCCTGACTCCAGGCCAGGAGTTCTATACACTGTACCGTCTAGCTGTCCCTCCCAGGACCTGCCTGAGGCAGGATAGGTAGCCACATTTCCTGGTTCCAAGTCCCTCATTCTGTCCATTAGGACACACTGTCTCCTGATAGAATGCAGGATTAGGAGATGGGAGGCTAGGGTTCTATTAGAGAATAAACCCTAAATGGTTCAGGATTCCAGGGATTCTTTCAGAACCTGAGGCAAAGCCTATACTTTACTGTGGTCAGGGGGAGGGAGAGAGGAAATACTGGTGTGTCAGTCTAAATCACCAGGCCTAAGTGATCTGAATGGATATAGCATGATCTAGTACAGTGAACACTGGCACTTTTTTATGCTGGAAACCAGATGGAAGGCAGCAAGGCTCTTGAGTTCATATATTCTATGCCTCTCCTTTCTGGGCAGGGTCTGTTGAAATAACCCCAAGTTTACTAATGGATGATTTGTTTGGGAAGCATAAATGAGGTGGCCAAATGAATGATGACAAGATATGAGGTGGATATAAGGATTTTGCCTGCCTGCCTGAGACAAGCCATCTTGTCGTCTCTGGAGCGAGCAAAGGCCACCCAGCTGAGCAGAGGTTTCTTCAGTTGCTATTCAGAGAATCATAGACTTGGAGCTATAGGCTATGTTAAAGGCCATTTAATTTAACCTATTCATTTTACAGATGAAGAAAGTGATTCCCAGAGAGATGTTCAAGAATTATGGAGCAGAGATGGGATTTGAACCCAGGTCATCAGCCATCTTACCATTGTACCAAACAGTCATACTTACCTGCTCTTAGTGGAACTGACAATGGACATGGGATGGTTGATGTCATCCTTCACCACCAGGATGTTGTTCTGGGAATAGAGCAGAGAAAGTGAGTTGCTGACCACTTGGCCCAAGTACCTCCGGCTTCCCTTCCCTACCTTTCTGGACTCCAGGATATCTGGAGGATGAACATTTGGATCAGGGTAGAGAGTAGGCCTGCCCTCATTAAGAAGTTGGATGACTTACCTTGTACTTGCGGAGTATTGAGGAATGGTTCATGATTTGGTCTGTGTCTGCAGCATCCCGAGGCACCACCACAATTCCAAAGTCACCAACAATCACCTCCATCTGAAGCGGTACAAGGAAAGAAGGAAGGAGGGAGGGAAGGAAGGAAGAAGGAAATGAAGGAAGAAGAAAAGGAAGGAAGGGGAGGGAATGAAGAAAGAAGGAAGAAAGGAAAGAAATAAGCATTTTTCCTATTTTTATTTTTAATTCATTTTTATTTTATTTTCAGTTCTAAATTCTTTCCCTCTCCCTCCCCTCCCCCATCACTTAAGAATGCAAGAAAGATAAAACTCACTACAAATACATATAGTTATGCCAAACAAATTTCCTCATTAGCCATGTCCCAATACATATATACATACATACATACATACATACATACATACATACATAAATGGATAAAAATCTAAACAAGCAGGCAAATGAACAAAGGGCCAGAAAAGGGGAAAAAATGCTTTATTCTGCATTCTGAGTCCATCAGCTCTCTGCAGATGGAAAATAAGAAACAAGCATCTGGAAGGGCCTGCTCTGTGCCAGACACCATGCTTTACAAAGGAAAATGAGCACTCTGGAGAGGAAGAAGGCCTCCTCCTTCCCAAGCCGTCCTCCAGGTGGGGTAATACTTTCGCTGGACCACAGAGCATAGAGTCAGGCCTAGAAAGGACTTTAATAGCCATCTAGTGGTCCACCCATTCATTTTAGAACAAAGGAAACTGATGCTCACAGAAGCTGTGACTAGCTCAGTGTCACCTAGGAAAGAAGTGGCAGTGCCAGGATTTAAACCCAGCTTTTTTGACCTTGGGATGCTGAAGAACCTTGAGATCATGCCACACATAAGACTAGTGGAAGGAACTGGGAATGTTTAGCCAAAAGAAGAGACTTCTCTGTATCAATAGTCATCTTCTCACCCAGGCTGAGATCAGGGCACTGGTCCTAAGAAGACTAACCATCTGAGTTTTCATAAAATGGAACAATGGGGTTGAGCAGCATATGATCAAGGGATCACTCACGTCCCAAGATCTCTGACTCCCACACTCAACAGTGGACAGAAGAAAAAGAAAAAAACAACAACGGGTTCTGGAGTCAGACGATATAGGTTCATATTTTGGCCTTGTGTGACTTTGGACAAGTCACTTAAATCTCATGTGCCTCAGTTTCCTCATCTGTAAAATGAGTAAAAAGGAAGCTAATGTGGAGGGCTAGGTAGTCCCTGAGTTGCAATTCTAGGTCTCTGACTTTTTGATCCTCCTCGTCAGGTCCATGAGGAGCCAGACATTCATTTGGGAGTCAGCTGTAGCAGGGAAACAGATCCAGGTGCCCTAAACAAGTAGGGGTCACTCCTTAGGGGCCATGTGCATGGAGGGCTGAAGGGCTATCTGCCCTGTGTTGGGAATCAAGTGGTACACTGTATGCAAAAGCACTCTGAAAAGCATAAATCATGATATAAATTTAATTTGGTTCAATCTGATGAATACTCATTAAATCTCTACCGTGTGCAAGGCCCTGTGCCACATAATAATAATAATAATAGCCATGGCTCACAGTTACATAGTGCTTACTATGTGCCAGGAACTGTACTATTAGCTTTACATATATTATCTCATTTGATCCTCACAACAATCCCAGGAGGCAGGTGCTGTTAATTATGCCCATTCTACAGATGAGAAAACTGAGGTAAACAGAGGATTAGGTGACTTGCCCATGGTCACACAACTACCAAGCATCTGAGGCTGGACTCAGGTCTTCCTGACTCCAAGCCCAGAACTCTGTTCACTGTGTCATCTAACTTCCTACTTAGTGCCAGGACACATATCAGACAAAAAATGAATCATTTCCTGTCCTCAGGGTACTTACATTCTACTGGAGGGGATGAAACATGTGCAGAGAAAGGTGAAGACAGATTCAAAGTAATGCAACAGATTCAATGTAATGTCCCCAAGCAGTAGGGCTTGGGGGCAGGGAAGGCTTCGTGTAGGACAAGCTAGGGACTCTAAGTAGTGGGGTGGTATTCCAGATGTGTGAGGGGGTAGTAGTAATATGGAGGTCACATCCATGCAACATCTACTCCAGCAATTGGCCAGGCCCTCCTGCAAATGGTGCCCTCTTATTTGCAAAGGATCCTCAAAGATCACACAAAAGAAACAAGAGAACAGAAGGAAGATTAGTCTCTAAAATGAGCACTGCTGTTGAGGGAGCTCTCTCCATGAAGGACTCCCAGAGACCTACTGCTAAGCTCTTAAGTGGTCCTACATGCTCTGTGTGTGTACCCACACATGCCCATGGGCATTGGTGGTGACATGTGGGTGGGTGAAGGAAGGCTGTCATTGGGGATCTCTTTCAACCTTCACCTTTCATCTCATAGCTCTAGAAACCAAAGTAGGGAAGGGAAGTGCCCTTTAGCTGTCACAATTGTATGTCAATACCTTTTCTCAATGTATAGGCTTTTTTTTTTTTAAAAAAGGCTTTTATTGATGTGTAATAGATGCTGTGCTAAGCTCTTTCATGGATGAAATTGAACTGGAAAGAGGCTGAGGATAAAGAAGACATACTTTGGCCACAGTGAGCTCCTGAAGGGAAAGAGTGAAGGGAAGGTTTAAAATCGAACAGAAGGGTGGTTCATAGTTGGAGTGAAGTGATGGGGGGAAGCCAAGAGTCACACAACAGCTTACTGCCAGGAGCAGTCATAGTAGGGTCTGCGCTAAGTTGCACTGGTTTTTTGGAACCACATGCATAAGGAATAATTTTGGAGTGGGGAGTGAATGTAGGGATTGGGAGGACCAGGGGCAGATCTACCTCTTCCCATTGTTGTGAATATCCTATGGAGAACGAATAAATGCCATTGAACTTGGAGATGTGGATAACATACATGAGTATGTAATATATGTGTCTATATACTGTATTACACACACACATACACAACCCCATGAGGGACTTCATTGCTGTAGGGAGCCTCCAGAGGAAAACTCTCTGTTGTATATCAATTGTTGTTGTTCAGTCATTTCAGCTGTGTGTGACTCTTTGTGATCCCACTTGAGGTTTTCTTGGCTAAGATAATGGAGTGGTTTGTTATTTCCTTCTCCAGCTCATTTTACAGATGAGGAAACTGAGGCAAACAGGGTTAAGTGATTTGCCCACAGTCACATAGCTTGTAAGTGTCTGAGGCTAGATTTGAACTCAGGGAGATGAATCTTCTGACACCAGACCCAGCACTCTATGCACTATGGCACCACCTAACGGCCCCTAATGGAATGTTGGTGAACATATTCACTTGTACAATGCATTCCTATGTCCAAGTCATTTAAGGAGAAACTTTTATACTGCCTCACTATTGAGACCCTTTGAAATAGAGAGACACTTACTGGGCAGGGTTAGCCCATGATTTCATTAAGAGTTTATATAGATGATGGATTGATGGAACTAATTATGACTGTGATTGCCCTTTGTTTTTGAATAGGACCAATGACATCACAAGGCTGATGTCTTGACTTGTAGTGAATTAGATTTAAGTGAGGCAGAGTTACACAAAGTGTAAGCCTTACCCTCTCTTCCAGACTCATCCAAGTCCAGTAGAAATGGATTGATGGAACTTACTAGGGTACTATTTAAAATGGATCTCTTTGGTGGAAGGAAACAAAGAACAGAACCAAATGGCAGTCTGGACTCAAAGGGAAGGCTGCTGTGTGATGGAATGGTTGTAATTCTTGCTTCCTGTCGAGACTTTAATGACTTAAGGGACTCATTAACTACACATGGTGGAGTTTTCTTTGGCTCAGCAGCAGAGGAAGATGGCGCTGCTAGGTGGTACCGTGGCTAAGAGTCCTGGAAGGAAGGCTGTTGTTGGGGATCTCTGGCAACCTTTACCATTGATCTCATAGCTCTAGCAACCCAAGTGAGGAAGGGAAGTGCCACCTAGCAGTCCCAACTGTATCTCAGTATCTTTTCTCAGGTACTTAGACAGACCTGAGTTCAAATCCTAATGTCTAAAGAGACACTAACTGTGTGACCCTGGGCAAGTCACTTGATTGCTTAGCCTCCATTTCTTTATCTATAAAAAGGGGATAACCTACAGGAATAAATTTATGTATGTTTATATAATGTTTTATATGTAAAATTAGCATATTTATGTAAATTTATATATGCATATATAAATATATTTATAGATTATGTTTTCTATATATAGAAACCCATTTATACATACATAAATGTATATATACATAGGAAAAATGGGGATAACCATGGGATCTTAGGGGTTACTAGTCCAACACTTTCATATTATAGATGGGGAAACCGAGGCTTAGAGAGGCTGTGACTTTCCCAAAGCCATAAAATAATGATAATGATGACAATAATAATAGCCACAAAATTTATAAAGTTCTTTAAGATTTTGAAGCATTTAACACGTTATCTGCTTCTTTTATAGGGACTGAGCTGGGATTCTAATCTATGCCCTTGAACCCCAAATCCAGTGTTCTTTTCATTGTATGGCGATACCTCCCATACAGTGACCTACCTGTGACTGGGGTGTGTATAAGGTGATCTTTGTGCCACTGAGGCAAGATCCACTCTATGCAAGGCATAAGTTAGAGCTACAGAGAAAGCCTGCTCTACCCTCAACACACCAGTGAGGTCTCTGAAGCCTACAGGTTGGAAGGCCCCAGCACACTCAACTAAATCAAGCTCATGCCTTGATTCATAGGTTAACTTGACAATCCAGTCCACAGGTATTTATTGCAGACCCAAAAGGTGCATAGCTCCATAGGAGGAATTCATCTTGAGAGCATTAGAGGCTCCAGCACCTGGATATAGAGCACAGCTGGGCAAGGTTTATCCAAATGATGACCTCATCCTTAGCTAGAGGGCAAAGTGCACATAATAAAGCTAGTATTTATATGGCTCTTTAGGGTTTGCAGAATGCTTCCCCAGCATGCTCCTCCCTGGGCTAATCTCTATGAGAGAACTGTTGGAATTTCTGCACCTGAGAGCTTGCTTATTTTTGTTTCTGAGCCTGCCAATCACCTGCAAGGCTGGCTCTCCCCACTGAGGTCAAACTTATCCTTGGCGTACAACAGTAGGCATTCGCTGGTCCGTGGCCATTGCATATGAAGACTGCACTATGGCCATGGAGTTACCCAAAGCTGGGCACCCTTGTGTTTATCAACATCAATTCATGCATTTCTCTTTCCCTCAGCTTTCTCCTCTTCGCCCTGTAAACCCCAAACAGAGCCTTATTATTTCTAGTCAGACTGGTTGCCACTGACTGCTAGTTATCGACATGTTCCTTCTTGGCAAAGGTGAAGACTGGGAAACTGTCAAAGACTTTTCTTAGTGCTCTCCCCATCCTCTTTTTGCATCCTTCATTCTCCTGGTGCCCCAGTCCCTGCTCCTCTACATAGCCTACAGGGCTTTGCCCTCAACTATTTATTGAGATTCAATCCCTGGCTCCACTGCTGTGGTAAATCACTTCATTTGGCCCAAGCTCATTTCCCTCCCCTCTAAAATGAGCTAGCATATGCAAAAACACTTTGCCAACCTTAAAGAGCCAGATAAGTGCTATCTAGCTATTATTTTCATAAAATGGGCTTGCTACTGCTTATATTACCTACTTCACAGTGCTGTTGTAAAGGAAGCTCTTTGTAGGCTGTAATGTGCCATGAAATGGTGGCTGCTATTATCTGTATTATCTATTGGGGATGGGGGCTATTTGCAAAGGAATAAATCTCCCCTGGTGGAATTTCAGGGACCAAGGCAGGCAGTAGGGGAAATATTTGAGGGACATGAGTTATCATTGGCCATTCATATAATGCCATCAGTTCTGCTTGCATTCTACTTTAGGAGTAAGGGATGGCAAGTGGAGGTGGAGAGGAGGAGGATAACAACACACATGGAGGGGGAGTGAATGGGAGGGGGAGAGGAAGGGAGAGAGAGAAGTGGGATGGGGCAAAGGAAGAGGATGGGGAGAGGGGAGAAGAGGAGAAGGAGGGGGAGAGAGACAAGAGGGAGAGAAGGAGGGAGGAGAGGAAGGCAAAGAGATACAGATGAAACTCAAAAAGATAGAGGGAGGGGGGGAGGGAGAGACAGACAGAAACAGATGGGGGGAGAGAGAGAGAGGGGAAGAGGGAGAGAGAGGGGGGGCGGAGGAGGGAACTTTAAGGTCATAAAGTGCTTTCTATTCATTATATCATTTGATCATCACAACCACTTTCCTGAGTGAGTGCCACAGATGTGATTATGGTGATTTTACACACAGGGAGACTGATATCAAAGAGACAGGACTTCCTTAGTCAGACAACTAGCAAGTACTGCCAAGGGCAGGACTCAGAACCAGGTTCCTCGGTTCCTCCAGATCTTCCCAACATCCTCTCCTGCCACCAAGCCTTGCTATAGCTCAGGTAGACTTCTTGCCCCCCTTGAGGGTAGGGGGACATGTCATCTGTACCTAAGTAAATGGGAGGAGTCATGGAGGTAATGGTGATTAGTGGGTGCTTTGGTTGCACCTCAAATTGAAGGGAGCTTCCATCTTCCTCTCTCCACCCTACTGATGCTGACTCAATGCCTGTGGAGGTGCACACCTGGAGTGAATCAAGTCTCCCTTCCCTCCCTCCCCACTCAGTGAGAGGCCTCTGCAGAACAAACTGGCCCCATACCAGTTTAAGAAGGCCCAACTGTTCCCCATATCAATTAAATCATCAGTCTGGTACTTATCTCCACGGTCTAGCATGGTATCTGGAATGTATTGGGTGCTTAATAAATGCTTATTTAATCAATCTGAAGTGGCAGCATGGTAGAAAAGAAAGAATTCTGGTTCTGGAGTCCCCTTACTAGGGGTGTGAGCTAGGGAAAGTCCCTTAACTTTGTAGGGGTCAGTTTCTTCATCTATAAAATGACGGGGTTGGATTAGAAGAGGTGAGGAACCTGCATTGTGCTAAACCTGTTACAACCTCAAACAATGGCAGGTGCAGTTAAGGTGACAGCACTAGACTCTAAGATCCCTGAGGTTAGGGATTCTTTTTTTCTTTCAACCCGCCATGGCTTAAGTTTGTATTGATTATTCTGTTGTGTTTCCATAGAGAAGTAAGTATGTAGCTTTAGGTAAGGAATTACAGGCTATTCCCATTAGCCCATGATGGCCAACGTCCATGCGGCATGGTGAAATAAAAACAAAAACCAAAATGCAGGGGAAGCCCTCTGGGACTCCAGGGGCTTTCAGAACGACACAGAATCCCTTCCCCCTCCCCCCCTACCCCCACCCTTACTCCAGTCAGCCAAACCATCTCTCTGAGTCACCTAGAAGGAAGGAGAGTACCACAAGAGCAGAGGCAGCTGGGAACAAAATCTCCCCACCTCTTGACCTCTGCATTTGTCTGCATACACACAAATGAATGGTCATTGAGTTAAGAATCCCAGAGGAAATCCTTTCCGTTCCCATCAATAGCTGGAGCCTGGGGAAGAACAGGGGGATTCCAGGTTCATGTCATAAGCCTGATTTTTTTTTTTTCAAACCCTGCCTTTTCCCATGGGGAATGGAGTTCCCAGGCAGCTGGAAGCTGAGCCTCCCTCCCAGGAACTAGTAAGTTCACAAGAGACCTTATCAGCTCAGCTGGCTCATCCTGGGGGTGGAAGTGTCCAGCAGGTTTCCTGGCCTGAGTTAAATTGTCTGATACAAACCACACAAGCCTCAATAGCTGAATCTTTGCCTTTACTCATTCTGTCCTGGGGTCTTGGAATTTTGTTTGGCGTGGATGGTGTGCTCTTCCTGTGTTTATTTCCTTTGGTTAGTTCCTTGTTCTGACTTAGCTAAACATAATAGTAGTCATAGTCATAGTAATAATAATAATAGATATTCATATAATGCTATAGATTTCAAAGCACTTTTCATACATTATCTTGTTTGAGCCTCATAACAATTCAGTAGAGCACTACAGATGCTATTGACTCTATTTTATAGATGAAGAGCCTGAAGACCAGGGAGGTTAAGTGCATAGCCCAGGGCCACCCCAAATGGTAAGTGTCCGAGGAGTTATATTCATTCCTTGGCCTGTCATGGGTTGAAAGATCAGAGAGGCAGGATGCAGTCAGATTATAGAGACTACTATTTAGGCCAGAACATCGGGTATAACTGAATAAGATGAAATCGAATAGGAAAAATGCAAAATATGACACTTGAATCCAAAAATATCAACTGGGGGAGGAATGGTAAACGACAACATGTCTGAAAAAAGATCTAGGGGAACATATGGGGTAATACAAGCTCAATGGGACTCAAAAGCATGGTCCAGCAGCCAAGAAAGTCCATGCAAAGTTAGTCTGGATTGAGACGCGTAGCTTCCAGGAATGAGATAGCGACAGTCCCGCTGGACTCTGCCTCGGGGAGAATAAGATGACGTTTGTAAAGTCCTTAGCACAGTGCCTGCCTGGCACACAGTGGGCGCTTAATGAATGCTTGTTCCCTCCTTCCCTTCCTTACATCTGGAATGCTGTGATCCACTCTGGTCACCATGTTTAGGAAGAATTACTATTACGCTGAACAATGTCTAAAGCAGAGAATCCAGGATGGCGAAAGGGCCACGGATTTTTGCCATATTCAAGAAGAAACTAAGAATGTTTAGCCTCAAGGAGAGAGAGCTCAGTAGGCACATGATATCTGTGTTCAAGTACTTGGAACAGAGATTAGACTTGTACTTCTTGCCCCCCTGCGACAAAAGGGCAGAACTAGGAGAATGATTGCAACTCACAAATTTAGTGTAATGTAAGGAAATGTAAGGAATGTAATTTTTGCATGATTATCTGGTAGGTGGAATTTTCACCTCAGAAGGGGAAAATGCACAAATGTAAGGAAATTCCTTAATGTAAGGAAAAATTTCTTAGCCATGAGAACTCTCCAAGAGTATAAGAGACCGCCTTAGGAGATAAGGGCTCCCTTCTTTTTGGAGCTCTTCCCACAAAAGCTGGATGACCACTTCTCATCTTGCTGTAGAGAGGATGGGGATTGGACTAGAGGACCTCTAAGACCCCATCCAACTCTGTGATTCTGGGGGATTGCATGTTACTCTGTCACCAGATTCACAATCACTAGTCTTGTAAGAATGGGGGTTTTGTCTCATACCCTGTTGCATTGGGCTGGGACTTCAATGACAAAGCTTTTGGGCTTCACCCTTCTGTTTGATCAGGGAGCCCCATCTTTTGTAGTTCCTGATTAATGCCTACCAGGCCTTAGTTTTATGCTAGACATCAAAAAGCAAAGAGCAAACCCCATGACCAGGATGCTCTGCCCTCACCTCCAATCTCTTAGCTTCCTTGACCGTCTTCAAGATTTAACCCAAGTCTCTTCTTCTGAAGGAGGCTGTTCCCAGTCCACCCAGCTACTAGTGCCTTTCCCTCAGAGATTACCTTCTATCTCCTCTGTACACAGCTTGTCTTACCTAGTCCTTTACACGTGGTCTCCTCCATTAGAATGTATGGTCCTAGAGTGCAGGAATTGCTTTTTCCTTTCAATGTCTAGTGCTTTCATAGTGACTGACACATGATAGGTGGTTAATGAATGCTTGTTAATTGATTGACAAAGAACTGGGCTAACATATTAAGTGATTCTGGAATGAGGTCACTTATTGATCTGGGGTAAGGGAGAGCAAGGAAGGAGGAAGAAGTAGAAAACCTGTCTTCCAAGCCCAGACTGTCCCTGGATTGTAACTTTGGATGTGCTGGACAAGTAATTTCCTTTCCCTGGGCCTCAGTTCCATCATTCTTTTTCCAGAGTTAATTGGGGTTAAGTGACTTGCTCAGGGTCACACAGCTGGTAAGTATCTGAGGCAGAATTGAACTCAAGTCCTGCTGACTCCAGAGCCACGTCCCAGTTCCATTATTTGTTAAAAATAGACTTAATTAGAGCTCTAAAGTTTCTTCCCATTCTAATTTAATTTCTGATCTATGCCTTAAATCATTTTACTTCTCTGGCCTTCATTTTCCCCATCTGGGGTGAAAATTCCACCTACCAGATAATCATGCACAAAATTACTGGTTAAAAGACATTACACAAACATATTGTGTACTGTATTGTCTTCTCAGAGGTATGTTGTCGTCAAGTCACATCCAACTTGTCATGATCCCATTTGGGGTTTTCTTAGCAAAGTTACTGGAGTGGTTGGCCATTTCTTTCTCCAGCTCATTTTACAGATGAGGAAACAGATGCCCAGGATCACACAGCTACTAAGTGTGCAGCTAGATTTGAACTCAGGTCTTCCTGACTTTAGGCCTTGAGCTCAATTCACTGTACCACCTAGCTGCCCTCCCTCCCCTGAGGTGTATAGAAGAAGTGAATTTAGACAAAGAGCCATGGAGTCCTACCTATCCTTTTTCTGACTCCTCTGAAAGAGGCTCTCCCCAAATTTCAGATGCATGCCAGACTATGCCTGACTTCCCTCTCCTTTTCTATGTGAAATTCTAAGACGGAGTGGATCCTTCCCTTGCAAGGTTGCTATCATTTCTGCTTCTGCATCCAATTCTTTCTTTTTGGTAGGAAATCAGCTTCAAAGTGGTAATTCCCCTCATTTTTTCCTCCATCTTTTTTTTTGTGTAAAGTTGGAATTTATTGTTCTTTGATTTTTTTTTTTTGGTTTTAATTTTATTTTTAATTTATGGAATAAAACAAGCATTTCCATCACATAGTACCAAAAAAAAATGATCTTACATGAAACTCAAATCTACTATGCACAACTTGCTATTCCTTTCAAATATACAACAAAATTATCACGTAAATTTCTTTTTTTTTCCGCTCCATCTTTTGAAGGTTGAAATTTCAAGAAAAGAAATTGTTGATGACTCTGTTTTTGACCAAGAGAGAGGTCCAGCAGATGTCCAGCTAATTGATGTTCCCCTTCACTACTATGCCTCTAGGGCAGGCATGTGAACTGTTTCTCAGTCTTCTATTTAATCTTTCTAAGTGTTCTGTATTATACTTAAATGACATGCTTCCCTAAGCCCCTGCTTATTGGATTTCTTCCACGGAGGCTGTTCATTTTCGATCTATCTATCTATCTATCTATCTATCTATCTAGATTATCTATCCATCTATGTGTAGATATGTATATGTGTGTAAATAATTATGTAATATTACACTTTTAAAAGAACCAGACTTGTGATTTAATCAGAGTGCAGAAATCCTGGTGAGGAGCTTCCTCTACCAATCTGTCTGCAAACTTAGGGTTATAGAGAGATGCCTAGAACAATGGCATCAAATTTAATCAGAAAAGAGGCAGTTTAACCATATAGATGCCTACTGACTTAGAAAACCACATATTAATATTATCTATGTTCTATTGTGTTTTTATTTATTTAGTTAAATATTTCCCAATTGCATTTTGATCTGCTGTAGTCGAGAGTGTGCAGCAAGGGCCCTGGGTTTGACAGCTCTGACCTAGAGTACTAAGAGATTAAGTGACTTACCCAGAGTCACACGGGCAGTATGTGACAGAGTCAAGATTTGAACCCAGACCGTCCTGACTCTAAAGCCCACTCTCTAAACATTCCATGTAAGATCATGTGAGATAATATTGTCTCCCTCCTCCCTTGTTGGACTAGATGGCTTCTGAGGCCCCTTCCAGACCTAGGTCTATAAACCTATAATTATGTTTGTATAAAGTAAGAGCCTTTCAGGGAACCTGAGGCCAGAGCCACAGAGGTTCAGTGGCCTGTTTGGTGCTGTATTGAAGGCAAGACCTGGTATTTTTATTATTGAGTAGACTCTGTCTCGTCTTGTTCTCAGTCTGGGTTCAGGGCAGGCCACCCCACTCTGCACTTTACTCATTCATTATAGAAGGGTGGAGAGGCTGTAGCTTCTCCCCAGACCTGTTTGGACTAGTAATTTCTCTCCCCTCTCTGTTTCAGAGGACCTTGAAGAGGATGTGGGAGGCCTGCAGGAGACAGGACCTTGGAGAGTTTCCAAGAAGAAACCCCATCATCTAGGGTTTCTGAGTCTTCCGATATCTAGGGCAGGGGTTTGGATCTGCATGTATTCTCTTGGGGGCGATAGGTAATAATGGCCAGTCCTCTCTAATGACCTCATTACATTCCTGCTGCCTCTCCTTTTTCCTAGCAAAGGCTCTGTCCTCATTTGATAAGTTCACCAGATGGCAGCTGTTAAAATGGAAGAAACCCTCATTAAGGGGAAAGGGTAAAGTAGATGCTTTGAATTAGAAACTTCTAGGACCAAATACCTAGATAATCTCAAAGGCATCTAGGTGGCTCAGTGTTTAGAGCTCTGGGCCTGGAGTCAGAAAATTGTTTTTGTTCAGTCATTTTTCAGTCATGTTCAACTCTTTGTCACACTATTTGGGGTTTGTTTGTTTGTTTGTTTTTTGCAAGGATGCTGGAATAGTTTGTCATTTCCTTCTCCAGTTCATTTTACAAATGATGAAATGAGATAAACAGAGTTAAGTGACTTGCCCAGGGTCACACAGCTACTAAGTATCTGAGGCCAGATTTGAGCTCAGGGAGATGAGTCTTCCTGACTCTAGACCTGGAACTTTATTGTGCCACCTGATTACAATAGAGTCAGAAAGACCTGAGCTCAAATTTGGCCTCAAACACTTCCTGGCTGTGTGTTCCTGGGCAAGTCACTTAACCTCTGCCTCCTTCAGCTTCTCAACTGTAAAATGAGGATAATAACACCACCAGTTCCCAGTGTTGTTATGAAAGATCAAACAGGATAATATTTGTAAAGCATTTAGCAAAGGGCCTGGCACACAGTAGGTACTTAATAAATGCTCATTTCCTTCCTTCTTAGGTATACTCTCTATGAAATCTGTCCAAGGTGATGAACATTTGGTAGATACCTCATCTATGTAATCTCCACTCTGGTCCCTCCATGGTCCTTCATCTTAGTGCAGAGGGGACCTTACGCTCTTGAAGTATATTCCAGTGGAGGACAATCTCCAACAGATTTCTTCCATGCAGATTATTCTCAAATTTCTATATCCAGCCCTAATCTTTCTCCTAACCTCCAGTGTCCCACATCACCAACGATTTTCTGGATATTTCTTCCTCAATTTCCTCTGGTTATCTTAAACTCAACATGTCCAAAATGGAATTATCTTCTTTTCTATACCTGCCATTTCTCCAAACTTCTCTATTTTTGTTGGGACCAAGATTATCCTTCCTGTCACCCAGACTGGTGATAATCAGAATCATATTGGACTCTCTGCTTTCTTTCATCCCCCAGTTACTAAGCCTTGTCAATTCTACTCCTACAACACCCCTCAGATGCATCCTTCTCTACACTCCCATAGCCACCAGCCTTGTTCAGACCCTTAGTACCTCTTTTATGGACTGCTGTAATTGTCTCCCATTTGGTCTCCCTGTTTCCAGTCTCCCCACTTCTTCCATCTCTCCTCCACAAAGCTACCACAATCATCTGCCTAAGTGACCACATCACTTGAAATCTTCAGGTTTCATTGTCTCTAGGATAAAAGGCAAATTCTTCGCCTGACAGTTAAGGCAACATTTTGACTCTTATCTACCTTTCCAGAATTATTTTGTACAATTCCTATTCGTGAACTCTATATTCCCATCGAACCATGCTATGAACCCTTTCTTAGACATCTCCTGCCTATGTGCACTCAAGCAAGCCTTTGTGTGAGTACCCTGTGCATTCTTCATCTCTACCTCCCAGAATCCTCTTCTTCTTCAAGGATAATGATCCTAATACATAGCATTTTAAGGTCTGCAAAGCACTTTACATACTGTACGTCCCAAAAGTCTTAGTTCATTTCTGAGCTATTAAAGCTTACATATCAGACCAACACCCCATATATTATCGCATTTGATCAGTTTCAGGGCGATTCCTTCCTTGGTTCTTTTCTCATCTCTGTCCCGAATCTCCTCCCCATTAATAGTGCTCTTTCCCTTGGGCATTCTGATTTTATAGCTGTTGTACCTCCCCAGTAGAATGCAGGCATTCTGAGGACAGGGCCAATGTTTGTTTTTTTATTCCCTGCACAATCCTTTGCATATAGAAAGTGCTTAATAAATGAACCAGTCATGTGGCATGGCAGATAGAGAGCTGGCTGCAAAGACCAGGGTTTAAGTTCTTCCTCTGATATGTACTGGCTCTAATTAGGCCCAGTAGCCTCTTAGTGCCCAAGGCAAAATTTTCCAAGACTGAAGTGCTGAGAAGCAGCCAATCTGCACATGAAGAGGGAAATTCTTCACCTGGGAGTTCCCTATACTAATGAAATCATAGCTCCAGTCCCAGAACCTGTTCTTACTAAATATTCATCGAACTGAATTTCATTGAACATTGTAGAGCCTCCCAAATGAGATCCATAACCATGTAGAATTCAGCATCACTCTCCACACAAGGAAAACCAGGTAGAATGAAATTTGTCCAGAAAGCAATTTACATTTGGATGGGTGGTCCAAGGTACTAGTCCATCAGCCCTAGACAGAAACATCACAGAACTTGGCTAAGAACTGTTTTCAAGGAGGAGTTGGGGAAGAGGCAGAATTGCATTTGGGAAAGTATGTAGCTGTCTCACTGACCTCAATATTCTGCCTGGAAAAAAAAAAACCTATTTAAAAAAAAACAACACTTTTTCTGCTGATGGCACATGACTGTAAATCATGGAAAGTCAGCATTCAAAGAATTAAAGCTGTAAGTCAGCCAAAGAATAATGGAGTAAGGTGGATATAAATAGACTACAAGATATTACTGATGAAGAGTCACAGAAGGTACCCTCCCAGAGATGGAATTGGAAGAAAAGTGAGTTGCTCATATAGGGACAGCAAGATGGAACAAATGGGGTCAGTTAGTCAGTCAACTATCATTTGAAGGGCTTACTATCTGGGAGGTACTGTGCTAAGCAGGGAAGAGACAGAGAAAGGCAAAAACATTCCCCTCCCCCCAAAAGCTCTCATTCTAATGGTTAAAACAATATGTATACAGCCAGGTGCATACAAGATATCTACAAAATAGACAAAGGTAATCCCAGTGGGGAAGGCATTCCCCTGCCCCCTCCCCCAAAGTAGATTGAGTGGGTCATCTGTAGAATGTTCTGTTAACAGAATAGAGGCTTCTGCACCCCCAGGGCATGAAAACCCCCCAGAATTTTAGGGCTCAGATTCTGAAACTGTGTCCTGATGATCAAGCTGTCTGATTCACAAAATTCCTATTTTTAAAAACCTTTTTAATTGCGTTCAATAAGATTGTTATTAGGGCAGATAGATGGCTCACTGGATAGAGTGCTGGGCCTGAAGTCACAATGACTCATCTTTCTGAGTTCAAATTCCACCTTAGACAGTTATTAGCTTTGTGACCCTGGGCAAATCACTTAACCCTGTTTGTCTCAGTTTCCTCATCTGTAAAATGAGTTGGAGAAGGAAATGGCAAACCACTTCACTATCTTTGCCAAAAAAAAACCCAAGTGGGGTCATGAAGAGCCAGACATGACTGAAACAACTCCACAGCAACAAAGGACTGTTATCTTCTTGACAGGATGTGGACAAGAGTCATAGGATGATAAGGCATAGCTGACCTATAATCTACAGCAAGCACTGAATGAATGAACTGGTCGCCATTTATTAACTGCCTACTTTGTGCTAGGCACTGTGCTCAGTACTTGGCATACAAAGACAAAAATGAGACACTCCCTGTTGTCAAGTAGCTTATATTCTATAGGGGGCAAGTGATGCACATATATAAGTAAATACATGTACATATGCATATATACACATACACAGTAAATGCGAGGCACTTTATGGTAGGGGATGCTAGCAGCCGAGGAGTACAGATAAGGTCTTATGTGGACTTGGCATGATTTATATAGCCCTTGATCTGACCTCTGAGGAAAGCTAGGCAACTGAAGAGGGAGAGAACAGTTTTGGGGGGACAGTGGATGTCGGATTTACTTTGATCCATGTTGAATAAGATCACAGGGCCACTGAAGTGT
Organism: Pseudochirops corinnae; assembly: GCA_028646515.1. NCBI lineage: Eukaryota > Metazoa > Chordata > Mammalia > Diprotodontia > Pseudocheiridae > Pseudochirops > Pseudochirops corinnae. The sequence goes on along the minus strand of CM053586.1, from coordinate 301,855,949 downwards.
TGGAGAACAGTGCAAAAGACATTTACTAGGTACCAGTGCTATGAAAACAAAGTCAAAACATTTCTTGCCCTTAAGAAGTCTATATTCCACTGGGTGGGGAGGGGGGGAGGGTCCAATTTAAGCACAGATAAACATAAACTCTGGGAAGTTAGAAGCTCTCATAAATATCTGATGGATTCATCTGCTCAAGGCAAGGGGAAGGATGGGGACTTGGGGGTGCTCAGATTATATGAAGCACTGAAGGAAAGGCAGTCTCATATCTTCAGCTGCTGGTGTTCCCCAAAGATTAAGAGGAGTTTAGAGCCTGGTGAATAAAGGTTTACTGACTGATGTGGAAGATACAGAAGACGGTCAAGATAGAGAGCGATCCAACTGAAAACTTTTGTTTCCACTAGAAATTACATGAATCAGACAACTTGGTAAATAAAAAGAACAGTTTCAGCATCTGAGCCTTGAAATTCTGTTTTTTCACATCTATTTTTGTTACTGTTGTTCAGTCATTTCAGTTGTATCAGATGCCTTGTGATCCCATTTAGGGTTTTCTTGGCAGAGATACTGGAGCAGTTTGCTAGTTCCTTCTCCAGCTCATTTTACAGATGAGGAAACTGAGGCATGCAGGGTGAAGTGACTTGCCAGGGTCACACAGCTAGTAAGTGTCTGAGGCCACATTTGAATTCAGGAAGATGAGTTCTTAATTCCAGGCCCAGCATTTTATCCACTGAGCCACTTAGCTGCCCCTAGGAGCTCTCAATTCTGTTAAAAGAAGGTTGCTGTAAATGAACCAATTTAATTTATAAAAAAAAAAGAAAGTTGCTGAGATGTGTATAATATTTGCATAATTTAAAAAGCTTGGCCAGAAGAACTGATTGGAATGATTACTATCAGCCTTTTCAGTACGTTGACTTTTGGTTGAATTCTACACTCATTTATGGAGTTTTCAAGGGAGAGGAAACTCCCTCCCAAGGCAGCCCTTCCCACTTTGAGATACTTTCCAAAGCTGTATAAATATGTTATTATTTTTATTATTTCCCCCCCCTCCCTCCCATAGATGCCCCAGAGCAAGGAGGCTGGGATGACAGCTGCAGCTTGCCCTACCTGAGAAGCCTCCTCCAATCACTCTAGCAGAACTTGGCAAAAATTACTTTTTACCTTCGAAGGATCCTTTGAAGCCAGTGGAAGGAGGGACAGTTAATTAAAACACTAAACCCAGAACTAAAGTGAAAGGAGGAGTTAAGTGTTTTTTCTTTTAATAAAAACATTGTTTGGGGGTGGTGGGTGAAGAGGGTGGAGAGCCCAGTGTAATTTCTTCAGGGCTGGGCTCCCCTACCTCTACCTCCTCTACCTAATAAGGACAGAGCCCATTGAAACTAGAACTAGACATTAAAAGTTCCTTGTCCTTAATCTTCCTCTCAAATCATAGCCTTCTCTTCTCATTTCCAACTACAGTCCCCTCTACCTCCCTGGAATTCCTCAAGCACTAATTGTGCGGGCACAAGCTGCACAATATTGTATTATTAGTTCAGCATTCTTTGTCTAGACTGTAAGGCCCCAGAGGGTGAGGATTATGTCTTCTATTTCTTTGTACCAATTCAATTAGTCCAGCCAGCAATTAAGTACCTGATGTGCACATGGTACTCAGGCAAATGCTGGGCATGGTCCAACACTCCAATGGATTTGGGAGCTCATTCCCTCCAATGATGTAGATTCCATATTTGCTCATCCTGTGTGACTCTAGTCTCCTCAATGTGCTGGGGGCCTTCCCCATGTACTATTGACATCACAAGTATATCAATCAAGGAGACAGGGTCATCCATCAGTTACTTATCCCTGATTCCCACTAATGACTATATCATCTTTTTTTTTTTTAATTTCTTTAAGGCAAGAGGTAGAACTAGTGGATGAAGAGTTGACCTCCATGTCAAGAAGATCTGGGTTCACGTCCCTTCTCAGACATATACTAGCCTGGGAAAGTCATCTCTAAGACTTTAAGTATAAAAATAGGTGTTGATCCATGTTGGCCAAGAGAGTTTCCTTTCTCTATGCCATTGAAAATGGTATATCTAGTCTAAAAAATGAAAATGCCTTGATGACCTCAGTCCTACCCCTTCTCCTTTCAGTATCATTTTTCATCTTGGTACATATGCCCAGTTTCATGAACTGGACCCAAGGGTTCCTCACCCCAATGCCTAAAACTATGGATAAAAAGATTTTAAAAGACACTATTTGCCCTCAAGTAATTTGCCATCCAAAATCTCTTACATTAGTGGTATCAAACTCAGATAGAAATGGGGCCACTAAATGGTCAACTAACCCATCCATAAGGATCCCATCTGTAAGGATCAGGTTGTGTATTGACTTTCAAAATTACCTTGGGCCATATTTGACTCCTCTGTGTTACAGCATCTACTGCTTGGTACTAGCAAAGACTTGCAGAATCAATATCTGAATACATTAGTACAGTCAAGCTGGGTCTGGCAAAAACTTTTTTTTGGTGGGGGAGGGGAGCTAAACCTTATTTTTTTTTGGAGGGGGGAAGGCTGGGCAATTGGGTTAAGTGACTTGCCCAATGTCACACTTGTGACCTTGTAAGTATTAAGTGTCTGAAGCTGTATTTGGACTCAGGTCTTCCTGACTCCAGGGGCAATACTCTATTCACTGTACCACTTAGCTGCCCCTACTTCTTTAAAGTAGGCAGAGTTGACCCCAGTGAAGACAGGAACAAGCATTTATTAAGCACCTACAGTGTGCCAGGTAGTGTGCTAAGCATTTTACAAATATGATCTCATTTGAATTTCCCCAGGTCCAAAGCAGAAGAGTACTGCTTACTCTGTGTTGGCTGCTTCTTTTCTATCCTTCCCTCCTCCCTCCCATGCAGACATGTATCCTAGGGTGATAGGATAGGTGATAGGATCCCTTTTCTAAAGGGATCTCCCTTGGGGGTGGGGTGCTCTCCTGCCTGGGGTGTGGGAATGATGAGGTAAAGAAATGGAATTGTGGTGTATCCCTAGGTGGCCTAGCAGACTGCATAAGAAACTTGGAATCAGAAAGGCCCGAGTTAAAATCCAGCCTCAGAGACTTACTAGCTGTATGACCCTGGGCAAGTCACTTAACCTCTGTCTGCCTCAGTTTCCTTATCTGTACAATGGGGATAATAATTGTACTTCCCTCTCAGGACTGTTATGAAGCTCAAATAAAATAATATGTGTAGAGTGCTTCGCAACCCTTCAAGTGTTATATAAAAGCTAGCTGTTATCATTACAAAAGAACAGAAGGGGAGGGAAGAGAAGAAAGTTGTGCCGGGGTGAGGGGGCCTTGGACCTCTCCAGTCTGCATGGGGTTGTTTTTGTTTCTGAAGCTTCAGATGGGCTGTTTCCAAGGCAGATCATGCTTTTCCCAGGACCCCTACGGTAGTAGGAGTGAGGAGGAGGATCACAGGACTGCAGCCTTAGAGCTGTCAGGGACCTCCGAGGTCATCACATTCAACCCCCTCCCTTGTCGGATGAGGAAGCCGAGGAGGGGGAGGATGTCTACAAATTAAACAGGAGAGGGGGCTGGCGCGGCGACTTTGCTCTTCCGTGTGAACGGTTGGTGCAAGGTCCTGGGAACACGGTGTCAAAGGAAAGGTCAGGGTAGGTGAGAGCAGCCCAAGTGAAGCGCAGAGGAAGGGGGCGAGGGGAAGGAGAGAGGACGCCCCTCCAGCCTGGGACACCCCCCGCCAGCCTGGGACCCCCTCCCCCGCGCTGGGGCGGCCGCCTCTTACTCACATCAGCCTCATTCCAGAGCCCAGGGATGCAGAAGGATTCCAGTAGGTCACTGCCGCACAGCAGCAAGATGCGAAGTTCTGGGGAGAGGAAGCGAGAGTTTGGAAAGGGAACAGAGAGCCCAGGAAACACAGGGATCCATTCAGCTCTGGGGCGGCTTCTTCTGAGCTGCATTCAATCCCCTTTCCTCCACCAACCCCCCGGCCGGCCCCTCTGGCTAGCCCTGGCATTCTGGGGTCCAGCGAACCTTTGAGGACATGGCCCCAGATGAGTGAATGCACCCCAGAGACCCGGGCTTATAGGAAGTAATAACACTAACAACTTAAACCCGTTCAGCACTTGGCTTGGAAGGCATGTCATGTACATTTTCTCCTTTCTAGGACTGGAGGATTATGGCTTTAGAGCCTGGAAGGACTTCAAAGGCTATCGAGTCTAACCTCCTCCTTTTATAGATGAGAAATTGAAGCATGGGAAGGGCCAGGATCACATAGGTAGTCAGGGGCAGACCTTTTAACACAAACCTGAGCCAACATTCTTCAACTTCTGAGGTATGGCAGGAGCTATTATTATTCCCACTTTCTGGATAAGGAAAATGAGTCTGAGAGCAGTTTAATATATGACTTGCGCAGAGTCACACAGTTAGTAAGTGTCTGAGGTCATATTTGAACTCAGGTCTTCCTGATTCCAGGCCTGGTATTCTATTCAGTGTGCCACCTAGCTGCCTCTTAAAAAATCAATCGTAAAAATAAAAAATCTAAAAATTTAAGTGTTTGGACTAGATTGTTTCTAAAGTCCTTTCGAGACCTAAAATTCCTAGAAGCTAACATTCCATCCTCAAAGCTCTCAGCCTGCCTTGGGGTTGGAACATTGGCTATTAGAACTGGCCTGGTCCTCATAGGTCAAGTCTAAACCCCATATTTTACAGATGAAGTAAATAAAGCCCAGATGTAGAACTGGGACTAGAACTCAGAACAGACTGGGTTACCCACTGCACCATGTCTGGTCCCCCATTTTGGACTTCAGCTACTCATCTTACATTGAATCATGGAGGCCTCCACTGGCAGTCTCAGGAGATAGCTGAGATTGCTCATTTCAGACTGTCTGAGGAAGAGGAAGCACCAGCAAAAGTCTTTCCTCTAGACAGCTGTGATGGCCCTGCCCTAAGCCAAGGGAAGAGAATCCAAGTTTGTTGTCCCAGGTGGGGGCCCAGTTGGCTTCTTTCTATTCCCCATATTGCTTCTTTGGACCATTCAGACACGCAGGGTTAATTACTTGTAGAGTCCTTCAAGGGTTCTGGTTCTAATTTTCTAAAAGCTAGATTTGGAAGCCTCCCCAGGGAAATCGCTCTCCCTCAGCTTCCTCTCCACCCATTAATATTATTCACTGGCCTCTACCGGGCCAGTGACTCACTCTCTCACTCTGGCATAATGTGAGAGATTTTAAAGGAGACAGAAAATTAAAGTGAGAGCTTCCAGCCTCTTCTCAATCCTAAAACAGTGCTGGGTCGGCTTTTTCAGGGAAAATGAGAGCTTAGCAGAGAACCAGCTATCTGTGCACAATATCCCTTGTGGTCACTGGAGGGCAGCAATGATTCCACCCACCCAACAGAATAATAATTGGGAAGCCTTCCAGCTAAAGAGACAAAGGTGTGGTCTGGGGTAGCCCTAGGTGAGCAAACATCTAGGGAGGCACAATGAAACTGGGGCCTGGATGCTAACTGAGAGAAGACCATAAACAGCTTTTATTTTCTCATGCAATCTGAAAAAAAAAAGCAAATGACTGGAATAGAAGCATCCACATAGTGACTTTAAGGAAGCATAATTCCTTTTTCTATCTTCTTATTAGACAGCTTAAAGAGAGAAGTGTCAGACTGGGCAGGAAAAGGGTGGAGATCTGGGTTCTAGTTCCAGCTCTACTAAGAGTCATTATGTGACTTTGGGGAATCACTTTCCCTGTCAGGATCACTGTTTCTTCTTTTGAAGTAAAACGAAAGGGTTGTTTGAACTAAATGATTCCTAAGGTCTCTTTTAGGTGTAAAATCTATGGTTCTGTGTAGTGCTCTGTTGATGTTTTTTGTCCTTCCTGCTGGAAGAGGACTATGGCATCAGGAAGATGATGCCATGACTTGCAGGTGAATTGGATTCCAGTGAGGAGGGCTGTGCAAGGTCACCAGCCTCACTTTCTCTTCTAGAGCCATCTGGGTCCAGTGGCTAGATAGGGATCAGGACAACTGGAGATGGCCCTGCTCTGATAGTGCACTCTCTCTCTTGACACTCCCCTCCTACAGAAGTGCAGTCCCTGAACCGACAATTCCAGTTTCCCCTTTCATGAATGAATAAATGAACGAGCATTTAATACACATGTTCTGTGTAAGAGATAAGGAGTTAACTTTGAAGTAAGAAATACCTGTGTCTGGGAAGATAGCTTTTCTTAACTGTATTTCTCTCCTAGGCACATATCTCCTGACAGAATCTCAGCCAAAAAAGAGGACTGAGTAGTAAATTAAAAGGTGGCATGTTCTGGGAAAGCCAGGGTTGGTGAATTTCCCTGCCCAGCTTCACCACTAACACACCTTGGTCAAGTTACCTATTTTTCTAGTGCAGCAGCTGCCCAGGATGCAATCTACTTGCAAACTTGCCTTTAGTTCAAGGAATAACAAGGCCTTCTCTGCACAGTGCTCTGAACTCTGTGGGGAAATGCTAGGAAGGGACCATTTCTTCAGGAAATTGTCAAAGAGGAAAGTTCATGTTCAGCTCTTTCTGTCTTATCCACTCTTACATCTTCTGAGCGTCCTAAAGGACCATGGGGGGTGGGTGAGGGAGAGTCGGAGGCTGTGGTTAGAGAGCAAAGAATGTAAGAAGCTCATCTATTAGACTGTAGGGCAGGGACTAGCTACTACTTTTGTATTCACATCCCCAGTGTCTAACATGGTGCCTGGGATATAGATGGCACTTGACAAATGCTTATTGAGGGATTGATCAAAGAAGAGGAAAAAGTGGAAAGCCCAACAACAAGTGAGCCTTCATTTATTGTGTCCAACTCAAAGCAGAAGAAAACAAAAATAGTCATTATTGCAAAAGTAGTAACCGTATTACTTCTGAGACCTGGACTGGCCTTTTTACAACGGATCCAATGCCTGATCCTAACCCAGCGCAGAATCACAGAAAGTTTGAGCTGGCAGGGGCCTTAGAGTATGATCCAACCCCCTCGTTCCATAGATGGTCCCACTGAGGCACAGAGAGAATGAAGTGCTTTGTCCAAGTCCACAAAGCACGCTTCCTCTCCAATGTTAACCTGTTTGACAAAAATTAATGGCGCTTGGAGTAGGGGATGGGGAGTAGGAGTGCTCTGATCACTAGTTATAAGAGACTGTTCTCATGTGTGTATGGGCAGAGCAGGGGGCATTTGTTGTATCCTTGCAGTTTGAAAAGTGGGGATGGGGGATGGCTTGTCAGTTTCTGTGGATTTAACAGACAAGTTTATCCGAAGGTAGGATAGTACCAGGTCCCCCGTCATCCTTGCTTTAAATACGGCCTACTTTCGATGTAGAATGTGGAGGATATTTTTTCTAGCCTTATTTGTGTGCTTTCCAGAGCCTTTGGAGGTAGGGAGATTCATTTTGTGCTCACACTTCAGTGACTTTCAGTTCTCATACCTGAGAGAGAGACACTGAAGTGAAAATTGTCTGTTAATATGAGTACTTCTGCACCTCTAGGGATCTGGTCTAACTCCAGGGATCTGGTCTAACTCCAGGGCTCTGCTGTTGTCTTGGGGAGATAACTTGGGAATATAACCTTGGGAAAGAAAGGTATCCATTGACTCTGGAGATAAAAACGACTTTTCTGGCTTTGATGTTAACTGCAAACACAAATAGCACTGCCCCATCTCCCCAGCCTCGACTCACTCTATGTTTTTGTTCAGTGACGCCCAACTCTTTGTGAACCCGTGGACTCATAGCTTGCCAATACTGTCCACAGGGCTTTCTTGGCAAAGATGCTGAAATGTTTTGCCATTTCTTTCTCAAGCAGCTAAAGGCAAATGGGGTTAAGTGACTTGTTCAGTGTCCCACAGGTAGTAAGTGTCTGAGGCCAGATATGAACTCAGCTCTTCCTGACTCCAGACCCAGCACTCTATCCACTGAGACCTTCAGCTGCCTCAGAATCAAACCTAAAAAGGCAAGGGAGGCATCTTAAATGACTTGTTCAGTGTCCCACAGGTAGTAAGTGTCTGAGGCCAGATATGAACTCAGCTCTTCCTGACTCCAGACCCAGCACTCTATCCACTGAGCCCTTCAGCTGCCTCAGAATCAAACCTAAAAAGGCAAGGGAGGCATCTGTCATGCCAGAATGCACTCCCTTCTCCTCTCTACCTCCTGGCTTCCCCAGCTTTCTTTAAGTCCCAGATAAAATCCCACCTTTCATAGGAAGCCTTTCTCAGCCCCTCTTCATTTTAGTACCCTCCCTCTATAAATTTCTGCTTTATTTTGTTTGGATCATAGCTTGTATATGCACATTTGTTTACATGTTGCCTCCCTCATTAGATTGTAAGACTATCTTTTATCTTTCTTGGCATCACCAGCACTTAGCACTGTGCTTGGCACATAGTAGGCATTTAATAAATATTCAGTGACAGTCACCGACTGAAGAAACAATTGACTTGTGTGATTACATATTAGCCATCAGGCCTCCCCCCCTCAGCCCCATGCTTGAGCTGTTTCTAGTTCAGCCTCCCCAACCCTCATTCCCTTCCCCATCCCACTCACCGATCTCTTCATACCGCATCACTGTGCCCAGATTGGCATTCTCATCTGGGGAAAGAAAGGAGATCAGCAGGAAGCTCCAGGGAGCAGCCCATCTTCAGGCCCCTCTATGGCACCTGATATACTTATCTGAATGTCTAGGGGGCCTAGGAGAGACCCTGATATTAAAGAACAATCAAGGCTTAAAATAACTGGGTACCTCAGACCTAGCACATCCCAAACTACTGAACCAATGACAGGTAAACAGAAATAATTTTTAAGATGATACCCCAGAAGGGTTTCTTTTCCCTTTCCCCTACAGGGAAGGGAGCTGCCTATAAGAGTAATGCCCATGGCATGGAGGAGACAGTCCATAAAGAGTAATAAGGAGGCATGCTTCTCTTTTTAGGATAGAGACAGTAGGCAGATGACAGCTCTGGTGGTGTTAGGGCTAGAGTTTGCCTTTCCACCTGCTTGTGGCAGACCATAAAGACGCTTGGAAAGCTTTGGACATTTCTTTGTCTTTCTCAGGTAACTGCACCCTTGTACACACACACACACACACACACACACACACACACACACACACCATGGTCACCTGCCATTCTCCTCAACTATCAAATTCTACTTGAACCCAACCCAAGAGGTCTGAAATTAGAAATTGGAGAAAGAATAGAGAACACCCCCAAAAAGCCAAGGGCATTAACATCCCAAGAGGAAAAATTTGCCTTATTGAGTTAAATGTCGGGTTCCAAGAAAATAAGACTCATAGATGTCTTGGCTATCTACACTTGTTTTCAGTCCTTGGTTAACCAAGGTTCTCCCAGTAAACCTACAGGCTAGTTCAGGGGTGGGGAACCTGTGGCCTCAAGATCACATGTGGCCCTTTAGGCCCTCAAGTATGGCCCTTTGACTGAATCCAAACTTCACAGAACAAATCCCCTTAATAAAAGGATTTGTTATGTAAAACTTGGACTCAGTCAAAAAGCCAAACCCAAGGGACCTAGAAGGCTACATGTGGCCTCAAAGCAGGAGGTTCCCCATCCCTGGTCTTAGTTCTATTGGTTCTGTAAGGGGAAAGCAAACCCCTCTGTTTCAACCCATCTGTGACAACACCTGGTCTTAGATGGTATGATCTCAGCATCAAAAGCTGTGATATCATCCTGTATCAAGAGTTCTGTGAGGCAGAACGCCTGTGCCTCCTTGGGGAGGCTTTCAGATATAAGTGGAATCTATGGAGAGAAAACAGGTGGTCTCCAAATGATGGGGACTGGAAGGAAAGAAAAGGAACAGCATTGGAAGAAGAGGGAAGGCCCATTGGGGTAAGAGAGGAAAAAATGGAAAAGGAGGTGGGGAGAGAAGGTTCTCTGCCACTTACCAACAAAAGTGAAACGCTCCACTGGTGGACGGACGCAACAAATTCGGCTCAGGCTTTCTCCCACCTTCCCCAAGATCTTTGCTGTGGAAGAAAGAAAGATAGAGACTTATCCCTGGAAACATCTAAGATGGTAACATTCCCATAGATTATGGGAAAAAGAAAGAAGAGAGAAAAGAGAAATATATCAAGAAAGTTTCCTTCCTTCTCCATTGGCACAGTGGATAGAGCATTGGGCCTAGAGTCAGGACTAGCTGAGTTCAAATCAGGTCTCAGACACTTACTAGCTATGTGACCCTGGGCAAGTCACTTTACCTCTGTTTGCCTCCATCTCACCTACAAAATGAGATAATTAAAGCACCCTATCTCACATTAAATATTTGTAAGGAGCTTAGCACAGGGCCTGGTACATAGTAGTACTATATAAATGCTTATTCCCTTCCCAGGTACAAGAAACTTGAACTCAGAGGCACAGTTCTATGCATTATTTCCCAAGTATTGCACACCACCTAATACAGGGATGTCCAACCTACCTTATTGCTAAGGAGATATTCATCTCATCTTCTGCAAAGCCCTAAATACTCCTACACAAGCTTTATAGACTCAGGTGACCAGACACCCTGGTTTGATTGAAATACTCCTATATAAATCCACTGCAAATTTTGACAATTTGTATTGGGTTTAAGAGTATATTTTTAAAATGTTCCTGACCCCAGGTAAGAGTAGGCAGTATGGAGTAGTAGACAAAATAGTGGCTTAGGAATCAGGAAAATTGGTTCCACTCCCAGTTCTCCCACTAAATAATTACTAGGATGACCTTGGTCAATTATCTGCCTCTCTGGCTCTCAAGGATCCTTGAAGAAATGAAGAGATTGGGCAATCTCTAAAATGAAGAGATTGGACAAGACACATTCTTTATGTCTGTGAAGGTTCTAGGATTCCCTAATCAAGAACAAACTCAATCATAATTATACTTATAAATGATCATATCTAAAATAAGTGACTAATAATATATTTCATAAGGCAATTCATTATTTTTTGGGCTTGATATAAAGAAGCCTAGGATCCATTTCAGGGAGCTATCCTAAAAAAGGCACCCTCCAAGCCCTGGGGGTTCCATGTTCCAGAGACAATAACAGATCCATCCTTTCCTTCTCCCTAACCAGGACTGAGATTTCCAAGAGCCTCTTCCTCCACAGCAGAGTTTTGGGGCTCAGGCTTGGGGCTATGCACAAGGGAGAGGGCTTGAGTCTTCCCATCTTCTACTCTGTCACCTTAGCATTTATCCAATATTAATTGGCTGAAAATATGGTCACCATATCCTGGAGGCTCTAGAGAAGGTCCATTGGGCAAATGCTTTCTTTCAGTCCAAATCAGTAAACTCTGAACAAGACTTGAAAATCCCTATCAAAAAACTCAAGGGAGAGTCTACATAATCCCAAACAAATGCTCACATACCTAGCCTCACACATGTCTTTCCCAACCTAAGACAAACTCTTAAACATAGACACATGAATGAGACTCCCCTTCACAGAAGGTCTCTGAATGGAGATCCCACAAGTCAAGATTCATGTTTTGGACAAGGATTGAATTAGACAGTCTTCCAGCATGGATGATTCACCAATATAGAAATCACTGGCAGCACTGTGAAGCAAGGGGAACATGGATGGAGAGACTGAAAGAAACTTTTATTTTAAAGATATCTAAGTTCATGATACCTAGTTACCAGAAGATAATCCACATTAATATCTAACTTACAGAAATACATGCAAATAATGATTTAAATGATCCAGTACCAACCGCGTTGGCACTCCAAAATGAAATCACTCCCTTTTCTATTCCAGATGCAGATAAGCTTTCTTGCTTTTCCTCCGTTCTCTGTGCCTTCCATGTTTGGGATTGTTTTCTTGGCATACTTTTAAATTTCAATGTTCTCTTAAGGCCTTCCCTTCTTAAGTCAGGACCTACCTGCAGTGGGCTTAGTGGACACATTGTTGTTCTGATAAATGGGCTGGGATGTCTCATGTTGTGGCTGTCCAATCACCGGGGTCATGGAAGGTGTGTTGACGTTGGAAAGGATGCAGCCAGTCACTCTCTAGAGAAGAGGAAAAAACTTGAGAGTCAAAAACATCACTAAAGAATTTGTTAGTGAATGAGAAGGAATGGTACAGTGGGAGAGAGAGCGCTAGATATGGATTCAGAGAACCTGTGTTCAAATTTCACCAATATCACTTACTACCTATGTAATCTTAGATAAGTCATAACCTTTTGGGCCTCATTGTCTTATCTGTAAAATCTAGGGATTGGATTAAATGGCTTTTAAGTTTTCTTTCAGCTTTAAATCTATGATTTTATACTTTATGAAGAAAATTTTCATTTATCCATAATATATATAAATATATATAATATATAAAAATTATATTATATATAATATATAAATAAAATGTGTATTGTGCATACATACATATTAATATGCATACACACATATATGTGTTTTATATATACATATATTTTGTGAACCAACTGTGACCTCTCTTCCCACAAGTCAGTTCCCAAACTACTATAACTAACCTTTATACAGTGCTTTACAATCATTTAACAAGCATGTATTAAGCACTAAGGGCCAGGTACTACCCTAGGGGTTGGGGACAAAAAAAAAAAAAAAAGCAAAAACATCCCTTGCCCTCAAGGAGCGTACATTCTAAATGGGAGACAACACATACATAAATGGATACATTTAAGATACAGACCAAGTAGATACAAGGCAGCCTTAGAAGGGACAGTGCTAACAATTGGGTGGACAAAGCTGTGGCTTGAACCCCAGACCCCTAATTTAAAATCTAGTGCTGCTCTTACTATACTGTTCTCCCCCTCAAGCCCGACTGGAGTTAGAACCTGGTAATAATTTGTTTGAAGGTAGCAATAATTAGTCCGAGCGCACTCATATATATATATATATATATATATGTATTCTAAAACCAAATGCAAATAATTTTTGCATTATTGATTGTTTTATATTATGGTAGCTGGGCGACATAGTGGGTAGAATGCTAGGAAGACCTGAGTTCAAACCTGACCTCACACACCTACTAATTGTGAAAACTAGGGCAAGTCACTAGTCTGTTTTCCTCAGTTTCCTCATCTGAAAGTGGAGATAATAATAGCCACTACCTCTCATGGTTGTTGGGAGGATCAAACAAGAAAATTATAAAGTGTTTAACACAATACTTAGCACATTAGACTCTATAGAAGTGCCAGCTATGATAATAATAATAATTTATTGTGTATAAGTTCATATTATATTATAATTTTAATTATATTTATAATTACATGTTAATTATATAATAATAATTACTATTATCTGTGCTAGTTCTCAATTTCAGTACATAGTTATTAAACACTGACGAGGTACAAGGCACTATGGATATAAAAGCAAACAATGGAGAGTCCCTATTGTCACAGAACTTCCGTTTAGTTGAGGGGATACAACACACACACAGATAAATAAAATAGGAGGTAATTTGAAAAGGGGGAGAGAGCACGAGCATCTAGGGATATGAGGGAAGGCTTCATGACTTGGTGGTACATGAACTGAACTTTGAATGACTCTTAGAGTTGAAGAAGGAAGTGTGTTCCAGGCATGGGGGAGAGGTTGGGATGATGAGGTAGAAGTCAGAATGTCAAGTTTAAGCACTAGCTAGTTGGGTTTTGTCCTTCTTGAATAGGACCAGTGACTTCAGGAGGATGATGTCTTGACTTGCAAGTGAGTTGGATGTGAGGTAGGGCTGTGTAAAGTCATCAGCCTCACCCACTCTCTCCTCTGGAGCCATTTGGGTCCAGGGGTGATACATAGATCTGGATGACTATAGATGCCCTCAGATGCAATAGGAGACCTTGGTATTTTTAAGCTAAAATCTTTCCCAGGTCTCAGTTTGTCCAAGGCAATGCCCATTCAGTGATTAAGGCTAGGTAAGGGGGAGAAGGGGTGCAGAGCCAAGATGGCGGAGTAAAAGCAGGGAATCGCTTGAGCTCTCCCTCAAATCCCTCAAAATATCTGTTAAAAAATGACTAAATAAATTCTATAGCAGCAGAGTCCACAAAATGACAGAGTGAAACAAATTTCCAGCCCAAGACAACCTAGAAGGTCAACAGGAAAGGTCTATTGCAACCCGCTGGGAAAGGAACACAGTCCAGCACAGACTGGCCTGAAGTAGCCCTCAGGGGACTGAATTACTGGCAGCTGTGGGGGTTTCCAGACTTCTCGACCCACAAATACCAAAGACAACTTAGAAGGTCAGTAGGTAAGGTCTGTCAGGCCTGGGTGAGAGAGGAGCACGGTCCAGCCCCAGCCCCAGGGCAGTGGTAGCAGCAGTGGTGGTGGCTGCTTCCAGAGTTCTCAGCCCACAGTTGGTAGGGGTTGGAGTAGCTGATCAGAGGGGGATTGCAGCAATCTATTTGTGGCTCTGAGACAGGATTGTCTTGCTTTGCCCATGCTTGGATCTGGGTTGCAGTCCTGGGGCAAGGTAGAGCACTGGAGTGGCAGACCTTATGGTGGCAGTGGAAAGGGAATCCTCTTTACAATTCCAAGGCAGAAAAGAGTGCTTGTGGTCACTCACAGACCAGAGCACAGACCAGGAGAGGATGATACCACCTTGGAAGAACTGAAAATTTACAGGTCCCTATCTCTGAAAAGAGCTACACAAAACCCCTGAAGCTTGGGACAGTATAAACTCCACATTTTAAAAAGACTAGGTAAGAAATGAGGGGGAAAAAATCCTATTTTACCTAATTAAAAAAATCATTCTGGGAGGGGAAGACATTCATGATTTCTGGCCAAGACAGAAAGAGTTGCTATTTACAATCACTCTGAGTCATCAGAGCCCAAGCAACGACCAAGTGAGGCTTGGGTTGGGACCTATTGTTGGCCAATCAGTGAGAGCCAGAATGATGTGGGTTTAAGGCAGGTCAAGTAGCTCCATTTGAATCCCAGTGGGCTTTATCAAAGCCTGGGTTCCAATGCTATATTTCAAGAAATCATAAATGAAACTATATGGGGTAAAAGAGCTAATTGTCCCAGTTTTTTTTTTTTAATGATAGAATAAAGAAATAGGGAAGAGAAAAAAAGAGAAATCCAGCTCATAAACCCCAAGGGGTTTGCAAGGGGCTGAAACTGTGTGTGCAACAAAGAGTAATGTGAAATAAAACTAGAAAGATAGGCTGGAATGAGATTGTGGAAGGTTGAGAAGCTTTCTTGTGTTTTATATTTATCCTAAAGACACTAGGGAGCCATCAAGAAGATGACGCCATGACTTGCAAGAGATTTGGATTTAAGTGAGGCAGGGCTGTGAAAAGCCACCAGCCTCACTTTCTCCTCCAAAGCCATCTGGGTCCAGTGGCCACATATGGATCAGGACAAATGGAGATAGCCCAAGACACGGTGGGGATCTTGGTCTTTTCAAGCTAAGGTCTTTAACAGGTCTCAGTTTGACTGAGGCAATGCTCATACAAAGAAAGTTTGTGAAGAGTGATCTTAGTGGAAGGAGCACTGAATTGGCAATCAGAAGGTCTGGGTTCTAGTCTTGGCTCTCACATTAACTGGATGCAGTGTCTCAAAGAAGCCCAACCTTGTGTCTAAACCTATACATTGCAGAGGAGGTATGGTACTGCACTGGTAGAGGAAGCTACATCATCTAGTAGCCCCCTATACCCAAGAAATTACCTATCTGGTTCCTCCCTATCCTATAACCCATCCAGGTGAGAGATTATCATATGTATGAAGATGTGAACTATGATGGTGGATCTATGAGGAGAGAGAAGGGAAAGTATAGGAGAGATGCTGTGCAGGCAGAATTACCAAGAGCTGGCAACTGATTAGATATAAACGGTAGGGGATATGGAAGCTTCAAAGATGGTGGTACCCAGAAATAAGGAAATCTGAAAGAACTGAAGGTTTCAGAAGGAAGATGATTAGTTCCATTTTGGACATGACAAATATAAATTGCCTTTGGGACTGAGCAAAATCAATGTAAAGAGGGTAAGAAGGGAAACTGTCAATTGGGGGGAGGGCAATCTGCATCAAATATCTCTGATGAGGGACTGATATGCAAGATATATAGGGAGCTAACATAAATATATAGGGTGACCATAGAGATATATTATATTCATGTCTCTGTGAACAAAATCTCAACAGATCCATGAAGATACACATAACCTACCTACATGGGCAGCAAACATACATACACCCCTATAAGGTAGTAATTTTCCAGATGAGAGGAGGGAGCAACAGGGTCATATCACACCTGGTATTCTCCCTAATGACCTAAAACTGTAGGAGCTTATCTACATAAGTCACCTGACCCTGGGAATAGGTGCCTTTTTTTTCTTTTTAAAAAATTAATCAGTCTAATATTTAGGGAAGTTTGTTCCTTTCTCTAGCTCACTCCCTCCTGCTGCAATATTAGTCCCTGCTGGCTTGTTTTTCCCAGGAAAGATCAATCAGACACTGAGTGGAAAAAGAAATGGTTCCTAGCTCTCTACCCCTGCTCTGGACAGCCAGGTCTACCTCATTCTCATTCAAGCTCTTTATACATATTCAATTTCTCACCAGTCCTGCTGTTGTGAAGCTACAGAGCCCAGCTGCCCTGGGCTCCTCTCCAAATGCAGGTGTGAACTATTAAGATCAGTTGCTGTCTGTCTCTCAGGTGAGACTCTATTGCCAAGCCAGGGGCTCTGGCTACATGCTATTAGCTGCAGAGGACAAGGAGATATGAGGAGACAGCTCACTGCTCTCCTACCTAGGCAGGGAGTTGTTGGTGACCTACTTTCTCCTGCCTACCTGTCACTGCTGCAGCTGCAGCATTTGTACATTTCCTCCAGATTCCAACAGGAATTAATTCAGCCTGGACTGATCCACCTGAGGTAGGGGTGGGGTGAGGAAAAGAAATGGCATTGGGGAACCCCAGAAGCAGCTGGACTTTCTGTGTACTTGACTGAGAAGGAGAGGTATTTAGTTTATCCTCAAATAAGCATCTCTGAGGTTTTGAACAGCTTTGCTATTTGGTCATTTCAGTTGTGTCTGTGACCCCATTTGGGGTTTTCTTGGAAGAGATACTGGAGTGGTTTAGCCATTTCCTTCTCCAGCTCATTTGACAGATGAGGAAACTGAGGCAAACAGAAGTTATGTGACTTGTCCAGGTTCACAGTGGAGTTAGTAAATGTCAGAAGCTAGATTTGAACTCAGGTCTTCCAGACTCTACGCCCAGCACTCTATCCATTGCCACCAGCTGATTTTATCACTGACTCCTTCTAACAGCCCAGCCCCAAAGCAGGTGCTGAGCTAACCTGTAAAGATGCAAAAAACTGAGTTCAAATCCAGCCTTTGACACTTACTAGCTCTAGTGTGACCCTGGGCAAGTCTATTTATCTCACTTTCTTCAACTGTAAAATGGAAATAATAATAATAGCGCCTACCTTCCAGGATTGTTGTGAGTATCAAACAAGATAATACGTGTAAAAATACTTAACACAGTGCTGGGCACATAGTGAGCCCTGTAGAAATGCTCCTTTCCAACCCAACCATTGCAGAGCCCAGTGGGATCTGCCAACAAGCTAGGTTTCTGCCACGTAGCTCTAGCTCTCACTGTTGCCATGCTCCTTGCCTCCTCCCTTCCTGGTCAATCCCCATCCCTCCCTGCATTTGTCTTGTTGAACCAGAAAACCCACTTAAGGTCAGCCATGTGTATGGACAAGGGTTCTTAACTTGGGAGCCCATGAACGTGTTTGTCTGTTTTTTAATAGTTTGATAACAGTATTTCATATTCATTGGTTTCTTTTATACTTCTATGTATTTTAATCTACACATTTAAAAACATTGTTCTGAGAAGGAGTCCTTGGGCTTCACCAGACTGTGAATCTGATATGTGATCTGAGCTCCCCTGCTCTCTACTCCTCATAGCCCTCTGCCTAACAGCATCGAGCATGCTCTATGTTCCCTTGTTGGTTAAATTTTTCTCCCACCCTGTCCTCCATCCCATCTTGGGTCCAGGTGTGGCTTTATTCCAAAAAGATCATGGGGAGCAGAGATTTAGAATTGGAAGAGACTTGAAAGGTCATTTAGTCCAACTCCCTCTTTTTTACAGAGGAGGAAACTGAGGCATGGGGAGGCAGAGGGAATGACTCAAATCTAATAAAAAACAGGGACTGAAGTCTCTGACTCCAAATGAAGCATTCTTCCTGTGTTTCTTTGACCCAGTGACAAATTTAGAAACATCCAAGCACGCTGTGGAATAATAAAAACCAAATAGTCCAGCCATTGAGATGTGGAAGGGAGAGCTTGGTTAGTACAGTTCCCTGATTTCTTTTATGGACAATGGCAGCTAGTGGCCAAAAAGTGGGGGGGGGGGGGAAGGGGGATAACACACCCAGCTCAAGGAAGGCATCCTTCCCAACAAAGTTATGATTGCCCAACTGGAAGAGAACTCACTAGATCATAGATTTAGAGCAAGAGGGGACCTTCAAGGGCATCTAATCCAAGCCCCTCATTTTATAGAAGAGGCCACTAAGACCTAGGGATGCTTGGTGACTTGCCTGAAGCCACATAGGCAATAATAAGTGACACGGTCAGAATTTGAACCCAGATGACTCTAGAAACTATGTTCTTTCAACCATAACATACTGCCTTTCAGAAGTCTTCTAGTCCAACTAAGGAGGTTGGGAAGACTTCACAAAAGACTTCCCTGAAAGATTCTGAGGAGAAAGAAGTGAGAAGAAAGCATTTCAAGTAATAGGGGTATCTTGTAGATATGTACAAAGGGGAGATCATAGGATTTTAAGTTTAAGGAATAACTGGAGAGTCCATTTTGGCCAGGAGGTAGAGGGTATGACAGGAAGGAAGGTGAAAGAAGGCAAGAAAGGTGTGTTGGAACCAAATCACATCAGGTTGAGGTGTTTGTATTTTACCATGATAGTGACAGGGAGCCACCAAAGGTTCCATGGAGAGGCTTCTCCCCACAGTTCCTTCTCTGTCTCCTTTTCTTCCTGTTCCCCAAACACCAGAAGTAGTAACAAGTCAGGAAGTAGAGGGAAGCTTCTAAATAAAGGTGTGAGTGTGATGAAAGATACTGAGTAGTCTGGATAAACCAAGTCATATCTCTCTGGGCATGAGATCTAGGACAGTGTTATGGGAATCTGAAGATCTTCCCTGCCCCTAGGCCCTTTGCTAAAGTGGCTACGTGACTCTGAGGACCCTTGGATATTTGAAAGTATACTCTGTTCCCTAATAGGCTGAATGTGGTCACGTGGAGCCTGTGGCGCCAGGCTTGTTTTCCAGGAATGCCTGTGCCTTGTAACTTTGTGATTGGGCAGTGGGTCTAGAGGGCTGTGACATTCTCTAAGCCAGGAGAAGGCCATATATACGC
>CM053586.1:301762217-301836159 GCA_028646515.1 Pseudochirops corinnae | reverse complement strand
TCTAAGCCAGGAGAAGGCCATATATACGCCCTGATGTGAGGTTTTGGTTTGGGGCTCACTTTGAGAAGAGTTGTGTGATTTGGCCAGAAGAGACTCTGGGCAGCCGTTGAGCCCCCCGGCTGTGAAAAACCCAGATGTTGGTGCTTCCCTCTCTGGTAACTGACTAGGTAACTGACGTAACGATCAGTGGCTGGAAGCCGACTGCTGATCTGTTTTTCTGTTTCTTTGTAACTTCTGTTTGTATTCTCTGAAGTTCAGGGTGCTGACTTTTCCCCCTGAACTAGTTAAATGATATGCTTGATTAAAGTAAGATTGTTAACCCATTTTGAGTTGCTTTCCTTTAGAAAAGCAGATCTAAGAACTTGTGCTAGTAGCCGCCCTAGGCATGCTAGGATGCTTGCTGTTACAGACAGAAACAATATCTGAGCTTACCACAGCTGATTCCTTTCAGAGGGGAAAGAAGAGACACCAGATATATGTGCAACACTAAGAAGGGGCAGGGTACAGGAATGGAGCCACTTTTCTCTATTTCCACTAAAGAAAATTGCTATTGAATCATCCAAAGCTCTTGGGCTTTCTGTGATCTGTGAATTATGAGTTCTTATGTATGAACTATAGCTCCCATTATAGGGGATAGGTTATGTTGATGTAAAGGGACTGGTTGTCCTGAAGAGGCAAGATAGTCCTGGATTTTGATTACCTGTCCTGTCTGGCAAGTCATGTTCCCCAAAATATCCTGTATTAACATATTGGGTTCCATTTTTCTTTTCCCTTATGACTTTCTTTCCCTAATTTTCTCTGTCTTCCCCGTCCCATCCCCCATAGGATCCTACAAGTATGATACCTATCTGACCCCAGCCCAGAGCTGTATTGTAGCTGGAAAAGAAGGATGTGACTCAAAGTCACAAGGCCCAGGAGGTGGTATACCCCAGTTCCAGCCTCCTTTCTTTCCCTGGTCCTCAGGTTTCCTCATATCCCAATCCATGGGATTCATTTTGAAAAACTAAACAAAACAAAAAAGGTTTGTTTTCATGCCCTGGCTAAAATTAAATCACTTCATGCCAGTGACATCCTCCAGCCCCCTCCCCTCACCAGCCCAGGGGTCAGAGGACTTGGGTTCAAACCCGACCTCGGACCAAGCATGGTGGCACATGGCTGTAATCTTGGCTACTGAAGGAGTCTAAGGGGGATGGATCCCTTGAGTTAAAGGAGTTCTGAGCCATAGCTGGGCTCAAGCTGATCAAGTCTATGCAATGAATTCCACACTAATATGGTGAGTACTCCAACTCCTACCCAAGGAAGGCTGCCCCACTTCCTAAGGAGGGGGCTGATCAGTATTGGGATTGGTCCATGAATGGCTGCTGCACTTTCAGCCATGGTGAGCTAGGGAGACTTAAAAAGGTACAAACCCCTCCTCTGATGCTTACTACCCCTGACGCTTTGGGTGGGCCATTTAACGCCCTGTGCCTTGATTTCCTCAGAAGAAAAGTGAGGAGAATGAGAATAGATGGCCCTTGAGGACCCTTCCCGCTCCAGATTGCGGGTTCTATCCCCTGTGGCCTCATCTTACCTGCTGAGGCCTGATGATACTTGGCCCCTGCTCTGGGCCACAGTGTGCTGTGGAGCCCTAACCCCTGCTGGGGCTCACCTTCATGAGGTCCCGGTGGTGTTCTAGCACACTGCAGGTTGTCTGCCACGTGTCCTGATAGCACTCCCAGGGGTCCACTCTGCAAGAAATCGGAAGGAGGCTTTCTTTCATTTCTACCCCCAAAACTTCTCATCTTTTTCTGATGCCGACTTTCAGTCCTTAAAGTCAGCATTTCCATAAGGACTTCTATATTAGCAACTGACTTAGAGTCTAGGGGAGAAGGAGGGAAGAATGGGGAGACAGATAGATAGCAGACAGAGGGTAGAGGAAGGGGGAGAGAGAGAAGGGGAAGGAGAAGAGAGACAGAGAGAGAGAGAGAGAGAAAGGGAGAGGGAGGAGGGGGAGAGAGGGGAAGAGGAAGACTGAGGGAGGAGAGAGGACAGACAGAGACAGAAACAGAAAAAGAGAGAGAAGATAAAAAGGGAGAGATAAAGACGGGAGAGAAAAAGGGATGGGGGAGTGGAAGAGAAAGAAGGAGAAGAGGAGAAGAGAGAAGGGAGAGAGAGAGAGAGAGACAGAGAGAGAGAGAGGGAGAGCAGGGGAGAAAGAGGGAGGGGGAGAGAGGAAGAAGAATGAGAGAGGAGAGACAGAAACAGAAAAAAGAGAGAGGAGATAAAAAAAGGGAGAGGGAGAGATAGAAATAGTAGGAGAGAGAGAAAGAGATGGGGAGAGAGGGGAAGAGAAAGAAGGAAGAGAGAGAGTAGTAAGCTTAACAAGGGGGTTTATAAAAAGGGAAAATATACTAGGATGAAATTCCTAGGAGTTTCATCATTCATATAAAACCAGGAGATCAGTCAGGCTGTTTTTTTTTTTTTTCTGCTTTGGTTCAGGGTTGTTTTTTCTTGTTGTTGGTTTTTTCTTTTTTGTCTTGGTTTTTTTTGTTTCTTTTTGGTGGGCTAGCTCATTGCAATTCTCACCAAAGGAAGTTGTCCTCAGAGGAGAGTACCTGACATTTGTCTTTCTGTACCTTTCTAAGGACCTTGGCTTCTTGCTGTAGGTACAAGCCTTTAGGATTCAGCTCCTCAGCCCTCTCCCCAAAGACATTGAGGAGTCTGGGGCCCAGAGGGAGCTGAGGACTCCAGAAGGACGGCAGAACTCTCAAGCATTTCCCCTTCCCCTGCTTGCCAGGTTGTGAAGTGAGCAGGGATCATCTGGGTGCGATGGCCTGACACAGCACTGACTTAATTGCAAACCTAATGAGCTGCTAAATTGGGATGTTTCTCAAACGTTTTCTTAGAGGCTGAGGATTTTGCCCTCCCCACCTGAGGTTTCCAGAGATGTGATCTTGCTAATTAAAAACGCTTAGAGAGGATGCACATACCAAAGGCCCCCTTCAGACACACCCAAGAGGGCACACACACACACACACACACACACACACACACACACACATACACACACACACACACACCACACCACACACACATGCACATCCCTGCCAGCTCTTCTAGGCATAGGCATAGAGATGTGGACATGTGCAGACATCAAAACCACAACAAAGCCAACTCCCCCACTGAGCCACCTCCAGACAGCCTCCCTGCAGGAGCCAGAGGCTGGATTTCATTTCCTTGGCATTTTGGGGCTGGACATCTGTCTCTTTGGCTCTGACCCACCCTATTGATCTCAGTGCATCTAAATCTATCAGAATCAGACAACTATTTCACAAGCCTGAGTCTAGGTTTTTCCCCCTGCTAAACTACAAACCATCAATGTGTCTTTTCCTCCATTGACTGGGGCTCCTGGGCAGAATGCTAGGAGTTGGTATGGCTGATTTCTCCCCGTGTGGCTCACTCAGGGGCATTCTCCATGGCAGACACTGAGTCAAGGCTTTTCTGAGACTCCATCCTCATCTGCATTCTGTCTATCTTCCCTGGTTCTTCGGAGCTTAAATAAGAAACTCTGAAAGAACCTGACCTTTTCAGATGAAAAGGCCTGCCATAAAGTTAAAGGATTCTTATGGGGAGAGAAGTCAGAGAGTAAGGAAGACACATTCAAATTCTACTCCAGAAAAAGAATAGCTCTGTGACTCTGGGCCAGTCACTTAACCTCTGTGTGGTCCCAGGCAAATCTTTAAGACTAAGTTATAGGAGTTGCCAGTCCATGTCAGTAGAAGGGGTTTCCACCCTGGAATCCAGTTCTACTGATAAATCACAGGTCTAAACTCCAAGAAGCAAAATAAAAAGACAAGGTACTGATCTATATTGATGAAGGAAGTTCTTCCCCCATAGCACTGATGAAATAACAGGTCAGCTCCAGAGACAGGAAAGACAGACAGATACATACATACCAATACACACATACATATATGTATGTGCCTAAGCATACATCTATCTATCTATATGTATATGCATGTATATGTATACATAAATATATATATATATATATATATATACATATACACACCTATGTGATCATTATTTTTTGTCTTTTCTCTTCACCAATCTCATTCCCAATGAACTCCCTCTTCTTCCTACTTTCTCCCAGTTTAATTTCCCATCACTC
This sequence comes from Pseudochirops corinnae, assembly GCA_028646515.1. Lineage (NCBI taxonomy): Eukaryota > Metazoa > Chordata > Mammalia > Diprotodontia > Pseudocheiridae > Pseudochirops > Pseudochirops corinnae. The sequence continues at coordinate 301,832,009 of CM053586.1, read as the reverse complement.
TCCTTTCCTTTCCCAGAAACTTAAAGGTACAATTTATTTTTACTTTCATTGGGAAACTGTGAAATAAATAGCCTACCATTATATGAAGGCCCATCTTCTCATGCAAATTATAACTATGGAAACTTTTTTTGGTGTACAATTAGCATAATTGGTAGAAGCTTTCTGTAATTATATACTGTGAGCTTAACAGATAAAAGTGTCTCTCCTCTTAGCCAGAGATCTATGCATTGTGATTGTCTGTTGAAGGAAAAAGGGGTGAAGTTGATGGCTATTCTCCCTAAACCTTGTATCTCCAATCCAGAAAGACCAGTTGTGAGCCCCTGAGGGTCCATAACCAATTCTCCTTTAGAAAAATATGATCACCATGACCCTCAACCTGGAATGGGAGCCAGTTCTGGCTCAGAGAAGCCTCCCTGAAGATCACCTGGTATCCCTGATCCAGAGCCCTTGGGTGACCTTGACAGTTCTATACGAAAGTCAGCCTAGGATCTTGGAGTCACAATATATAGGCAATACCTGACAACCTTAAATAATTTTCAGGGATCCAGACCACGGGAAAATGGCAAGCTGTATGGGTATTGAGGAGATAGCCAATGGTTGGAATGAATGGATTTGATTACTCTTCTCTTCTGAGGTCCCTGAACAGCCTAAATAGAAGAATTCAGTGTCTATCTGTCTGTCTTGTCTTCTCTCTCCTTCTCTCTCTCTGATTCTCTTTGCTACCTGCCACATTTCATCCCTGCTGAAGGACATCAATCAGGTCCACCTTACCTGATCCAGTCAGAAGACTGAACAGCCAGTTGGCACATGATCAGTCGATGTCGGCTAGACACCAGACCCTGGGAAAGGAACAAAGCAATCATTAGAAGACTGCCCTATTAATCAATCAACCAAATGCTTCATATGCATCCAGCCACAGGGCTAAGTGCCAGGGATATAAAGGAAAGGTGAAAAAAAAAGTCCCTGCTTTCAAGAAGCTTATGTTCTAAGGGGGGCAGAAATGTACTTAGATTGGTACCTACAAGACATGTACAGAGTAGATTAACCTGAGAGGGGAAGGCATTGGCATCTAGGAGAGACCTGGAAAAGGCAGCCTTCAGAGAGGGCCATCTGAGCTGAATCTTAAAGGAAGGTAAGGATGGGGAACATTCTGAGCATGGGGGACATATCCTACCCTTGTGCTATTTCCTCCAGAGTTTACCTACTTTTCTTTCCCAAGTTATAAGACCTCCCTCACGCATTGTTACATTCGATCCCAAATCATATCAACCAAGAAGACACTTCCAGAACTAAGGATTTTGTTGAACTTCCACCATCACCAATATCCACTCGTTTGTACGCCTTCATTGGGCCTAGGATAGGAGTGGAATAAGAAAGAAGCAGAGGAAGTCCAGAAGATTACCTATCCCCTGGACAAAAATCCCAGAATCCTACCCTTTAGTCAATATTTATTCAGCAAGTATAGTCTGTACCCAACACAAAGATGATGCCCAACCAACAAACACCTCTTTGTCCTCCAGTTCAGTCTTGGCCATTGTCTGGCTCTGCATCAGACAGATCAGATGGTGACAATGGGATTGGAAGGGAGAAGGGAACCAGGGAGGACGAGCATCATGAGAGCTCAAAGGAATCTCAGTTTTACTCCTTAAAAAAACAAACCAAAAAAACCCCAACCCTGGAATCTTTCTGGGACACAGCAGGGAGGAACAAAGATATGCCTGGGTTTCAGGAAAGCAGGGGCCCAACCCCCAGAGCTTTCATGTCTGCAGAGAAGAAGCTAACCCCTAAACTACTGGCTCTCTCCCAGAACTGTTATATTTGCCTCAAGTTTGGAAGCCACCCCAACTTCTGCTCACCAGGTGCATTGGGCCCTCATCTAATTAGAACTGACTCAGCTTGGCACCAGCACCGTGAAGCTGACGCCTCATCTCCAAGAGGGGTTGGCATCTGCTGTCTCCCAGCTGGCCCCATTACCCTTTCAATCAAGTTCTACTGCAGTTCAGAGATGAGGACTGTGATGGGAGTTCCCATGTTTTTATTCTTCACAAAACCTTAATTATTGTGCCAGCTCTTTCTGTCAGAGGCAAAGCAAGAAAAACAGGCCAAAGGAGATAGAACCCACCTGTTTTCCATAGGAGTCGTGGACAGGAGAAACAATTCCACCGATCACAATAAACCTTCCAGTCTTGTGCAAATAATCCCTGGCTCTTTCTAAAGAAGAGAAAAGGTGATTGCAATGGAAATAAATACTTTTGGTTCCTAGAGTCCAAGAGTCATTCATATTTTCTTCTTTTTAAACATCATATTCCAACATTTTGCATACAACTTTTATGATTCCAATACTTATCACAGTACCTGGCATATAGTAGATTCCTAATAAATATTTATTGATTATTATTATTTATGATTCAAAAAGGTTAGAGAGCAGGGTTTCTAGTCCCCCAAGCAAAAGTATTTGGAACTAAGTGTGATTAAAGGCATCCTTAAGGTATTCCATTATGGGAATGGTTAGCTTGTTGGCACAGTGGATAGAGTGCCAGGTCTGTAGTCAAGAAAGCCTGAGTTCAAATCTGGCCTCAGTCATTTATTATCTGTGCAACCCTGGGCACGTCACTTAAATCTGTTTGCCTTGGTTTTCTCATTTCTAAAGTAAGCTGGAGAAGGAAATGGCAATCCATTCCAGTATCTCTGCCAAGAAAATCCCAAATGGGGTCATGAAGAGTTGGATATGACTGAACAGCAACAAAATTATGAGAACATGTTGTAGCCCTGAGGAAATTTAATACAATTATCTCTTGAAAAATTATTAGTCTATATTATTGGAAGTTATCTTAAGTCATTCCTTAAATTCCTACATAACACAGTGACAAAAAAGGCCTGTATTAAGCGTGTTGATTGCTCATCAAGTTAGATAGATGAGAAAACTCACCAAAAATAAATTTTTAAAGGACTTTTGAAGATAGTTAACGTCAAAAAGGAAAATGCTATTTTTGTAGTTTGGTGAAGAAAATTTAAAAGAATTTTGCAATTTCCCAAAGGAAATCTAGCCTACTCTTCCACTTGCCTTCAACTTCAGATCAATTCATTGTCTATCTACAATGCCCATCCATATATTGGTAGAGGGAATCTGTTGTTATCCAGGGTCTGATACTCTATCCATAGCTCTACTTAGCTGAATTATTAAATTCAGAATTTTTAAAAGAAAGAAAATTGGAAAGGAAAAGGAAATGAAGCACACTTCCCGGGGTTCACTTAGGACTCCAGACGGTAAAAGCTGAAGTACTTTCCAGAGCTACAATAAACTTAGATGAAATATTTTGTCCCAGAGCTCTGACATCCAGTGAGGGCATTCTTCCTCCTTGGATAATATGCTTCTGTGTTTCCTATCTGGCAACCATCTTCCCTTTGCATCCAAAGGTATGGGACATATCCCCAAAACCACAAGCTCCTTTTCCCCACCAAATTGAGGGATTGGGACATCTAGAGAGTGGGCCGCTCCTGCCCAGTGCTGATGCTTCCAAAATGCCAGCCTCAGTTGTCCCCTTTCTCTCTGTTTTCTTCCCCCAAATGAATTTGTTCCAGGCACCATTTTGATTGGCTTAGGATTCTGGTCCTTCCCAAGCCTTTTATGACAAGGAGCCTTTGTGAGACGAGGAAATTTCATAGACCTCAAAGAATAGTAGAAATTCAGCGTTGAAACAGATCTTATAGGTCATCAAATGCACCTTGCTCCTGAGCAGGAATCTCTTCCCAAACCTCCTCAAAAAGTGGCTATTCAGTCTTCTCTCTACAACCTTTAGTGGTGGGGAACTCACTCCCTCTAGAGGTCTATGCATACTTGTGAATTATATCAAAGTGTACCCAGAAAGTTTCCCCTTTCCTTGCAAAAGATGAACCTTTATTTCTGCCCCAAGAAGAAAAGCTAAAACAGGAAGATGGTGTATTTCCAATTTCCTAAAAGAGGAAGATGCAGATTCTATTCTTGACCTCTATGAACAAAGCATGTTTCCCAGGGACAAGGTCCAGTGTGTCAGAATCACAGAATACATGGAAAAGAATAAGATGAGAATTGGCTGGAAAGTTAGGGAAACTCCAAAAAATAATATAAATTATTTATATTTATAAAATATAAATAATATAATTATTATTAAATAATAATTAAATAATATGAAGTATTGCTGTTCTATTGTGTCCAACTCCTTGTGACCCCATGGATTGTAGGGTTTTCTTGGCAAAGATACTAGAGTGGTTTGACTTTGCCTTCTCCAGCAGTTTAAGGTAGATAGGGTTAAGTGACATGCCCAAGGTCACACAGCTAAGTGCTTGAAGATGGATTTGAACTCAGGTTTTCCTGATTCCAGCCCTACTGCTTCAAACATAAAATATAATGAGGATAAACATAGAAATCAATTTTATAACTGAAAGAAGGGAGGAATAGCTAGATAGCAATTGATCTGAAAAAAAGATTTGAAGGTTTCATTGGATCGCAAGCTCAATAAATGAATAGTGTGACATGGCAGTGGGAAAAACCAATTTAATCTTGGGGTTCATCAAAAGGTGAAGGTGATAATCCTACTGTATTCTGCCTTAGTCAGACCACATCTGGAGTACTGTGTTCAGGGCCAAGTGCCATATGTTCCAAAGGGCATCGAGAAGCTGGAAGCATCCAGAATGAGAAATCAGGATAGTGAAAGACCTTGGCTGATACCAAAGGAGGTAGGTACGTCTTGGTACTTGAAGGAAGTGGGTACATCTAGACTAGAGAAGAGAAGATGTAGGTAGGGCATCAAAGCTATGGTGCAAGTATATGAAGGCATGTCACATGACAGAAATTCCATTTGGCACCAGAAAGCAGAACTAAAAGCATGATGGAAGACGCAAAGAGGCAAATTTAACCTTTTTTTTCCCAGGAGTTTATTTATCCCATAGCTGCCTTGGGAGGCGGTACACTATCCATTATTGGAGATCTTTAAGCAATGGGTAAACTTGTGGTCTATAATGTAGAACACTCTTTTGTCGCATGAATTGGACCAGAAAAATCACCAAAGTCTCTTCAGATTCTGAAACTGATTCTGGGTACCCATCAAGGTAGCCTGGCTGAACAAATTGTGACATGTCAATGCAATAGAATATTGTTGCTCTGGAAGAAAAGATGAATAGGAGGGATTCAGAGAAACAGAGGAAGACTCATACGCAGAACAAAATAACCAGAACTACATACCCATTAACAATAACAATGTAAATGAAAACAGCACTAAACTTTAGTCAATTCAGATTAAATAGAATGACCTTTTCTCAGTCTGGAAAGATGATGAAATGCATTTTTCTCTGTTCTTTCTAGAGAGATTTGGGATTGCAAGGGTGGAATGTTGTATATGATGTCAGGCAATTGTTTTGTTGGTTACCTTATCTTTGCTGTCAGGGAAGGTTCAATGGTGATGAGAGAGTTGTGTGTGCGTGTGTGTGTGTGTGTGTGTGTGTGCGCGTGTGTGTGGCAGGGAAGGGGGATGGAGGTGGGGGGATCCCAGGGAAATGAATGGAATCCGAAACAAAGTGAGTGAATCACTGCATCAATCCCTTTTAAATAGCACAGAGCTGGGCCAAAGTAGAAAAGCCTGTGTTGTTTACTGTTTACTTACTTCATCTCCTCTTAAAAGAAATTCTGAATGCATGAAGTCTACAGATAGGGGGGAAATTACTTTTTTCTATGTCATACAAAATTGGGTTAATGATTTGTTTGCCAGCTAAGAAGGATCCTGGAATTATTTCCATCTATTTCGACCCACTGCCACGACTAACTGAGCTCCTGGTTTTTGTCTTGTGATCATTGTTTGGGAGTAGCTCCTGCAGGCCTTGGGTTATCCCCCAATTTGGGGCCTCCCAGGACATTTCTGTAAGTCTTTCTGAAAGCAGGGAATGGCAGTGGTCACCTCTGTGGTTCTGTGTGAGGGTAGAAGTGGGACTGGTTAAAATTAAACAGAATGGCAGGGCTTCCAAGTCTGTGTCTTCTTCATGCTTGTCAGTACTAGAGTGGGGAAGGAGCCAACTTCAGTGTTTTGGTTTTTTTTTTAATGTTCAATTCTGAATCACTTTCTGGGTAGTCGAACTGCTTTATTCCTCTCCTCTTAATGAAGACGACCCCAAGGCTCTCAACTGAGCTACACTGATTTTTCCAAGCTATTTCTCAGGCTCTAGGCAAAAATTCAAACTCACAGTTCAGGAAGGACTGTGAATCCGAGGAAATGTAGCTTCCTGTCAATCTGTGCTAGGATGTGGTCAGTACAGCCTGCCTAGGGATGAGAGAACACTGAGGGGCTGTCTATTAATAAAAATGCCTAAGACAGACATGCCCTGTCTGCCTCCTGGCAACATAGTGAGCTTGGCTGCCATGTGTAATCAACCTCCTTCTTCTGGGGAGTTATTTGAGGCAACACTGTGGTTAACACACCAGTGCTAACTCCACTTTTTTCTTTTCAGTGGGAATTAAGAATGACCCCTTCCAAATCCATTCACTGCTGGAGTTCCATTCTCTCCTTGGTATTAATTATTTGTGGAAAATGATCAGGTTTAGATTTGCAAACATTCTAAGTTGTAGGGAAATTAAACTCTGGAAAATTCAAGGACCTGCCCAGCAGCCAAAGAGACTAAATGAGTCTGGGCAAGGTTAGTTTAGTCAGTGGGGGCTAGAGTGGAGAAATCCTTATGATTTTCTTGCCAAGCTAAGCATTCATTCATTCATTCATTCATTCATTCATTCATCCATTCATCCATTCATCCATCCATCCATCTATCCATCCATTCATTCATTTTACCACACATTTTATTGCAGCTTCTATGTCCAAAGTTCTCTGCTAGGTATTATGGGGGGATAATGATAATAGGCAGAGGAACACAATCTATGATTTCCATGGTTCAGGGAATTCTGGGATGAGGAAACTCCCTCTATAAAGGCCAGTTCATACCTTTTCCTGGACTCAGATGCTTCAAGAGTTGCCTAAGGCTCTGAGAAGTGACCTACCTGGGTCACAAAGCCAAGATGTCTCAGAGGCAGGATTTGAACCCTGATCTCTCTGACTCCGAGGCCAGCTCAGGATCCATTGTACCACACTTACACTTCTCCATGTTGCTAATCATAGCTCCCATTTCTATAGCACCTCAAGGTCTACAAAGCACTTTGCCTCCAACACTTTGCCCTAAACCTGGCCTGCCGTCTTAGAAGAGTATGCTGTTGACTTCTGATCTCTTCTACAATGCCCCTCAGTTACCAACACTAACCATCACTAAGCATACCTTGGAGTCTGTGAACACACTTTATTTTCCTAAATTATTCAAACAAGAAATAGTGGGGAGGAGAGAGTGGTAGTAAGGTCACTGAGCAAGAAATAAGTATGGTATAAAGACAAATGAATTTTTTTTTTTGGACGAAAGGAATTTTTAAAACTTAAAAGAATAAAAGGAAAGATGGGGAAAGGGGAAAACAGCTCAACACTTGCAACATTTCTTCTCTAGATGAAAAAGTTCACAACTCTTGCAAATCACACATACCTTATATGCTTTTACAAATACATTCACACATGGTATATAACGTAACATGTAGGGGTGGCTAGGTGGTGCAGTGAATAAAGCACTGGCCCTGGAGTAAGGAGGACCTGAGTTCAAATTTGGCCTCAGATACTTGGCACACTTACTAGTTGTGTGACCTTGGGCAAGTCACTTAACCCCAGTTGCCCTGCCCTCCCCACCTCCAAAAAGAAAAAAAAATAATGTAACATGTACAACATTTATGCAAAGTAAATTTACATACCCTTCATCACTTGATAGTGTGAAGGCATGCTGCATGCTACCATGTCCCAGAAGCTGCCTATATTCCACATAGGTGGCATCCTTACCCATTATCAAAGGCACATCATATGTTATCTTATTCACTGGTCAAATGGTCCAGACCCTTCTGTTGTAACTTTCTGCCACCTCTGAATGCTGTCTCCTATTATTTATGTCAGAGAAGCCATTTTTTAAAATGCATTCACCAGTAGCCTAAGTTTTGTGCCTGTGAATGCCTAAGGGCTATTGCAGTTAGGAGCTAGGGATGTGTAGACTGAGGAAGAGAATACTTAGGAAAAATACTGTAGCTTTCTTCAGAAAGTTGTAGGACTGCCATATAGACCAGGGATTAGATCTACTCTGATTGGACCAAGAAGGCAGAAGCAGGTAGGATCTGTAGATTTTAAAAGCTCTGGGACCTGCTGCTTGCTAGTTGTGTGATATGCAAACCATGTCTATTTTCTGGGGAACCATTTTCTTTTTTGTCAAATGAAAGGGGTTGGACCAGATAATCTCTAAAGGTTCCTTTAAGCTAAAAACCACTCATCAAATCTGACCTTCTGCAAGTCTTTTTGGTTCCACTTCTAATCCACTCCGAGAAACTTCCCTCTGAGATTATCTTTCATCTGGGAGCCATCTCCAGTTGTCCTGATCTATATCTTGTCACTGAACCCAGATGGCTCTGGAAGAGATAGTGAGGCTACTTTGCAAGTCCTCCCTTACTTAAATCCAATTCAGTTGCAAGTCATGGCATCAACTTCCTGATGTCATGGTCCTCTCTGAAAATGTAGGACAAATAGCAAGCCAGCAATTTTTCATGTACTTTGAAATTATTTTGAATGTAAAATTTTTGCATGACATCTCCCCAATTAGAATGTAAGCTCCTTGGGGGCAGGGGTCATGTTTTTGCCTTTCTTTGTACCGCCAGCACTTAGCACAGAATGAACACTTAATAAGTGCTTGTTGACTGTCTTACAATGGCCACACCTGACCAGGTACAGTGAGCTCAGCACAAATCTAGCTTTTTGGATGATAAACTGAATGATTCATCCTGATAGATGCAAGACAACATCTTCACTGCTATTATCTTTGCTTCCTGTCAGCCGAGCACATTAGTTGAGAAGATTTTCCCCTAGGGACAGCCAGTTTGTACCTTCTTTCACAAGTCCCTCTTCCTGGCGTAGGACTGATTTGAAATAGGTTTGCTTTCTGAGGGTTTGCAAAACAGTATCTTGAGGGTGAGGGATAGATAGGCAATGACTGCAGAATAGGCCTTATTCTGAGTGTAACACTGACCAGCGTGGGTAGGGATTATATTGGAAACTTCCCATTTATGAGGCTCATGTCTATCTAACCAGTTGAGCTATCCTATCCCCCATCTCCTATCCCACTCAGCTCTCTGAAAGTCCTTCCGTAGCATCACCCATCACAGGATCACCCTCTTTATGTTAGATTCTCTGAATTCCCCAGGAAGAGAAAGAAATGCCTTCTGGATTTCCTCTCAATTATTCCCCCAGCTGCTGCTAGTAACATTAAACAGACAATTAGGGAGAAAAAAAGAGTGGCACATTAATTCTCTCATTACTGAGGATCATATGGGCCATCACCTGTCCCTAGCTTGAGAGAATTTGGCTCTCCTTGTCTTAGCAGCTGGGGGATGATTTATGACCTTCAGTTACACAACTGTCACTTCTGACAGCCCTCTCAGAGGATGGGAAGGGAGGAAAATCAATCAGAGTAGCTCTCTCCAGGAAAAAAAAGTCTCCCCCTCCCCCCCTCTAAACCCTCCTGATAGGCCTTAGTCCTCCACAGAGCTCATCCATTGTGACAAGAAGATTTGCTATTTGGAGCTCCAGAATATTGAAATGGTAAAAAAACAAAAAGAAATAAATAGTGTATTTTTCCTCAGAGACTTGTTAAATACTTGAGTTGATCATTTTAGAAGCCGACAAGCTGTGACAAAGTTTGAATAAGTGGGCGGGTATGTGGATGGAGGGTTGGATGCAGACTGGGGAAGGGGAAGGGACAGAATGATAAGAAAATCTGCTGTAGCTTCCTTGCATCATAGAATGTGCACCAGTCTCACCAGTCTCAAAGGTGATGGCTTTGCCTCAATTTTAAATGCCTTATTTGGAAGCTCATTAGCTAAAAAAAAACAAAAAACCTTCCTACTGAGCTAAAGTTCATCACAATATGTTTACACCCAAAGAGATTAAAGATAGATAGAGAAGCCCCTACTTTTACTGAAATCTTCATAGCATCAATTTTTCTGGCAGCAAAAACCAGGAAACAGAGACTATCCATTGGTTGGGATTGACCAAAAGCTATGGTAAGTGGATAAAAATAGAAACAAAAAATATGAGGAATTCAGAGATACATGGGGAGACTGGAATGAAATGATAGAGAACAGAGGGAATGAAATCCAGAATGAAATGAAGTCTACAATAATGTAAATAAGAAGAAGTTGTCAACAAACTTTAATTAAGGGCTTACTATATGCTCCAACAATTATAAGGATCAGTCTTGGTCCTGGAAAATAAATGATGAAATGTCATTCTCTCCTTTTAATAGAGAGGTATAGGCCTGTGGGTGCAAGATGTTCCATATGCTGTCAGAGAGTTACCTCGTGAGTTGTTTGCTTAATTGTCTTTCTTGGTTCTGAGGAAGGATCATTGATTTTTTGGTGCATAGGGAATCAGGAAATCAGGAAATGACTGCCTTGTGAACAAAAGACATCAGGAAAATGTATTTAAACAAAATTCACCACATCAGAGATTTCTTTCCAAGAGAGGAATTCAGATTTTTTAATATCATACATATGGGAAACAAGTAATATCCCCATGTGTGTCTGTGCATAAATGCATGCAGGAATATAAGAAATTCAATTTTTGTTTATAGAGATGGCATAGTAATACAATGGTGATAACTATTTTTGTTTCTGGTGGAAATTTTCCTTTTAAAGACTGTCATGGACAAGTATTGCTTCCTCTAGTTCTTTCTTCTGTAGACATTTTGTTTTCTTCTTCAAGAGTCCATGGAAAAATCCTAATGGAACCCTTCAGGGTCCCCCAGAGAAAAATGGTTCCATTACATTTCTCTAGATAATCTGAGTGGAAGCACTGTGTAAACAGGGAACAGGGAATTGGATCACCAAAAGAATTCCAACCTGATTCATTTCAGGCTGTGATATAAATATTGGAAAGGTTGATTTAAAAAATAATTTTATGTTCACTCATCTTTCTTTAAGGACCCAACAACAAACTTTTCAAGAATATTCTAGAAACTGTGGACATATCTCTGCAGGTTGCAAAAAATGTAGTACCTACCAAATACCAAGAAAGACATGATCATAGGGCCAGATAATACACCAGAAGCTTGCTATCCTTCATAAACTAAGAGGCAACAAATCCCCATTCCAGACCTCAACATCTCCTTGAGAATTCACCATTTAAGCTATAATAAAACTAGAGCATCATCACAGATAAAATTATTACCAAGGATTACTCTGCAAAAGAGTACTAGTCCACAAAAAGTAAGAATATTTTAATAGATGTTATTATACAGAACACTCATATCCTCCAAACCTCATGGGAAGAAACATAGAGACCTAGCGGAAGAAACAATACGACACGGGAATAAGAAGAAATACCTATCATTCGCTTCATACTATTGTCCCCCAAGATACTTTCAGTGAGTCTACAGAAAGTGGGCCTACATCCTAATACTTTTACTCAGTCACAAAAGTTAATCCCTGTGTCTACCTGCACAGTGTTACCCCAACACAAAACACAGAAGAAGAATAAGATAGTGTCTTGAACCCAGACCATTTCTATCTGAGGTGCATAAAACATAAAGATGAGAATAATGATATGATGATATCTACTAATACTTCAACATTTGCAAAGTACTTTATTCTCATATTATCAGACCAAATAGGTACTATAGGTATTATTATCCCCAAATTGTAGATGAAGACACTGAGGCTCTGAAAGCTCAGGTGATTTTCCCATTACCACACAGCTGATAAGTTGCAGGGCTAAGATTTGAACCCAATCCTTCTTGACTCCAAGTTCTGTTCTCTTTCCATTGCATTGTACTGTGTTTCTGAAACAAAACCAGCAACACACAATGCCCTTAGAAAATAACATAGTAGACATTGTTCAGGTTAAGGCACTTATCCTGTTGTAGGCAAGCATGCAACCTTTTGGAGGTGAGGAGGGGCTTGATGATCTAGATGGGGAAGAGATCTGCCTTTTGCCAAGCAAGGTAAGAATATCGAGAGGAAGAAATTCTATTTTGTTAGTGCTTTATGGTCACCCATAGTCATTCCTAAAGGCTTAATTATCCTACCCTCCCTGGAAAAGAGTCAGCTATACTCACGTGATGCCTGCCCCTCTCTCTGTGGGAGAACCCATCTCTGGAGACTAAGATTCTAGAGTAATAACTCAGTTCTGAGCTCCCTGTCTCTTAAAAAAGAGGCTGGTGAGAAGTTCTGAGTAACTTTTGGAAAGTCAAGATGAAGAAGGACAGTTAGGTGACTGCCAACTACCGCTGAGCTGCCAAGGGTGTATATGATGAATGGGAAAGAGCTTCGAATGCAGGAGATGTCAGCTTTGTCCCCAGCTTTCTGGTATTGATGGAGCTCGAGATTAAATACATTTGTGCTGTGGTAAATGGAGCTGTTTCAAGTAATTTCATTTATCTTCAGGAATCAACCGGAGCCTGTGGTGACATATCTAGCCTATGGACACCTGTCTGTCTTATTGTAAAGCCTTCTTTTCCTGAGTTGACATAATGTAATAATCAAAGAGGTCATTTAGTATCTCAATGATGAGAATCCAGGCACAGAACGCTCAGAGAATACACATATGCATTTATACCAGAGCTGTAAATACAGTGGGTGCCACAGGGCTTTGCCCCCAAATGGAAAATTTGAGGGTACCAGCAACAGTTCCCCACTCACCTAACTCACGGTGGTTTTATTCAGGGAATATTTTCTTTACCTTTAGCAGTGAAGAAATTTCCTACTGTCCTGGGGTAGGCTCCCTTCCTTTCACCCCCCAAATAGCAAATAAATATGGTGGTTTATAGGCTGACTGGCCTTGTGTGCTCCCTCTTGCTATTAGGAACAGAATTTGCTGATCATGGCTCTGGCATTCACAGACAGTCTACTTTCTTTTATCTATTTTAACAGAAAGGAATAATACAAAGACGAGAAAATGTTGGAAAGCCGGTATTGAGAAAAGTCAGTCTGGAGGAGGGTACCTGAGTTGGTTGACAACATTTCAAGGATTAGCCAGAAAATAATAACTCGCATCTATGAAGCTGAATCAGGGACTTGATGAAATTAAAGAATGAACCGAAGAGCACGCCTCTTTCGGATTTTGACTTTGAAGTTTTGAAAGGGTGTGTTCATTTACATGTGAAAGGGCAGGATGGACCAAGGAGTGGGGTGGGGGAGGGGAACACCTGCCCCAGTTCTTTTCTCCATCCGCTCGCAGACCCGGGGCAAGTAGGAAAGACCGACGGCTTAAAATCTGAGTAGCCAATCTTGCTGAGAATCTAGTTGTAAAATTAGTAGAGAAAAAAAGAGCCCGGTTTTTAGGGAAGTGCATCTCTTGAAAAGTGCATCAAGGAGTAGTATGATATTTGTATTTCTCCTCTCTCTCCCCCGTCAGCAATGCGGTTTTGCAGCAGAAGCACATGGCATTATCCGGTGGAGCAAAGTCCAGCTGCAGAGTCCACAGCCAGCAGGAGTCAAGAAACCAGTGCCTATCACTGGTCCCAAGCCTAGATTTTGATAATTTCCCCAAAGTGCATAGCACTACATAGGGAGACGGGGGAGATTTCAGACGGGCCTGTGTGACCTTGAATAAGTCTTTTTACTTCATTTCCCTGCTCTACAAAGTAGGACTGATAATACCTACTTATATGGCAGGGGTCTTACCCTGGATCTGTAAATTTTTTTTAAAAATGTTTTATCATTATATTTCAGTATAATTGGCTTCCTTTGCAATCCTATGCATTTTATTTCATAATAATATCTAGCATTTCTACGGTACTTCAAAGTTTGCATAGGACTTTCCAAATATTACCTCATTTGATCCTCACAACAATCCTGGAAGGTAGGTACTCTTATGTAGATTTACAGATGAGGAAAAAACTGGCAGAAGGTAATTGACTTGTCTAGGGTCACATAGTAAGCCTCTAAGACTGGATTTATATATACTCAAATCATCTCAGCTTTATATATGGTGCCCCTTAGCTGCCTTTGAAAGACATTTAAAAAACATTTTCCAGACTGGCAAGGAGAGGTTAATAACCCACAAAAAGCCACGAGCCCGGGCACATAGTTGGTGCTATTCAAATGCTCATTGACCGACCAACATAGGGCAGGGGTGGGGAGCCTGTGGCCTTGAGGTCACACGTGGCCACCTAGGTCCTCAAGTGCGGCCCTTTGACTGAATCCAAACTCCCCACCCCTGGACGAGAGGATTTAAAAATCTAATGAAGAGAAGAAAAATTACTCTGGAAAAGAAAACCATGTTATTCAAAAATATGGTATTTCAGTAAAATACTGTTAGGAAAGATAATCAGATAATTTTAGAGCTAGAAGAATCACAGAGGTCAAGTTCAATTGCAACTCAAATCCTGATTCCGTGGACAGCATCCCCATGGGGTGTTTAGACAGCTGGTGATTACATTCACTTTTTTAGCCCCTATAACACATTTTCTCTTTATCTTAATTATGCTGTTTTTAAACTGTATGTTACATAATCAAATTAATCTACCTAATCCTCAATAATTTCTTCTGTTTGTTTAGTAGAGTACATGTTTTATGTATTCTGGCAATATTTACATCTGCACATATGGTCTGCACCATTAGTCTGTAAGTTCCGTGAGGGAAAGGACTTTTTACCTTTGTCTTTGCATCCCCAGCACTTAGCACACTGCCTGACCCATAGCATATTCCTAGCAAAAATTTATTGATTAATTGATGGAAACATTTTTGGACAATTTATCAAATTTTAAAATCTGGAAAAATAAGTTTTCCTCAATTTTTTTAAGTAATCTTTGCTCTTCTTGACAATTTACTTTTCTTTGTAAATTTTGCGATTTTTAAATCCAGTTTTTATAAAGAAACCAAATGACATTTTATTGATACTGCATTAAACCTATAAATTTAATTGAGGAATTGTCTTTTTTTTACTATCTTGATCTGACCTATTCACAAACTTGACTATCCCTCAAGTTACTTAGTCGTCTTTTGTCTGTCATTGCATTTTTAATAGATGTTTTTAAGAGGGTTGTGTGTCTAGGCAAATTCATTCCTAAATATTTAATTTTGTTGTGAATCTATATTCCTTTAAATATAGTATTTTCTTGATATGTCTTGACAGATTATTAGCATATGAGTGATTTTTGTGAATTTATGCTATATCTGCATGCTAGCTGAACTCTTAATCTCAATTTTTGGTTGTCGATGTTTTTAGGTATACTATCGTTTCATCTTCAAATATGGTATTTTGATTTTTCTGTTTCCTGTGTTAATCTCATGAATGTAGGAATTCTCAATCTGGAGTCTATGAACTTTAAAAGAAAGAAATTTAGATGACTGTATTTTGATATAATTGTCTCTCTTTGTAATTCTATGTATTTTATTTTATCCATCTAAAAACATCATTCTGAGAAGAAATTCATAGATTCACCAAATTGCCAAAGGGGTCCATAACAAAAAAAAAGTTTAAAGCATCTCTACTCCAATATAGAATATAAGAACCTTTGCCCACAGCTAGATGGCTCAGTGCACTGAGCCTCAAGTCAGGAAGACCTGAATTCAAATATGACCTCAGACACTAGATATGTAACCCAAGAAGTCACTTAAACCTCTATTTGCCTCAGTTTCCTCAAGTGTAAAATGAAGATAATAACAGCACCTACCTCTCAGGGTTGTTGTCAAGATCCAGTGAGCTAATGATTGTAAAGGATTTTGCAAACCTTAAAGCACTATATAAATGCTACCTATTATTATAATTAATATCTTTTTCTACATTATTAACATTACTAACATTTCTAACATTATAACAAGTAAACATGGGCACCTTTCTTTCAAAGAAGTCTGATTAGGTACTTTTATCATGTTGTAGAAAAACTAATTTATTTCTATCCTCCTTGGCCATATTTTTAGAATTGTAGATGAATTCTGGATTGCATCAAAAGCCTTTCTCACATCTATTAATGTGATTATATGAATTTTTTTTAAAAATCTTACCATAACATTATTTTCATGATTTTTATAATATTGAACCAGACTATTATAATTGTTACAAATCCTACTTTGGTCATAATGGGCAATTTAAAAAATATATTGCTGTATTCTATTAGCTAGTATTTGGTTTAGTTATTTTATATACATCTTGATTAGAGAAATCAATTAATAGCTTTATTTTTCAGTGTTGCTTTTATAAAGTTTCAAAATCAATACCAAATTTTATCCTCACCAAAAGTATTAGATAGTCCTCTGCTTTTTCTTGGACTTCTATATGTAACACAAGGATTATTTCTTCTTTGAAAACTTGACAAAATTTAGTCATTAGCCTGTCTGGGCCAATGTTTTTAGAAGGCTAATTTATAGAAGAATTGCTTTATTTTCTACTCTAAGATCAATCTATTTTGTGCTAATATTTTCCATTTATATTTTTATGAATAATCATTAATTTTATTTAAGTACTCTAATTAGCATATAATTATAAATATTCCCCAATAATTTCTTTGTGATTATAGCTCTATATTTTCATTTATAATTTTGGTGATTTGTGTTGTTTCTCCTTTTTTTTTCCTTTGCTAATGGGTTTATAAAGTTTATTGGTCTTTTTCAAAAATCAGTTCTAGGCTTTATTTATTAATTTAATTTCTTTTAAAGTTTTCAACTCTATACTATTTGTTCAACTTTATTGGCTTTCTTTTTTCAAACTTTGGTTTGTTTTTTTCCTTTGTTCCTTCAGCAGTGTCATTAGCTGCAAATTAACTAAAATAATTTCTACCTTTCCCTCTTACTGCTGTCAACACGAAATTGTTTGCTCTAAGAATGGTTTTGGCTTCAGCCTATAGATTGTGATATGTTCTATTAGTATTATTGCCAACTTTTTTTTAACATTCTTGTGGGCTTTTTGCTTTTTTTTAAGTCAATTTTTTTTTTGTGCACACACACACATGTTTTTTAAAGCTTCCATGTGGGTGTGATCAGGCTGCAACACATTACAAATGAGAAATTACGCAGAAGCATCATAAAGAATATCCTCAAAGAAATGTAAGACTGGAAGAAAAACAGATGGGCTGATCATATATCAAGAACAGGAGATAACTGGACAGCCTGACTATCCCATTAGGTTTGATGCAACATCAGGGAAATTTAAGAAAGGAACTCAGCATGTTGGGTGGAAACTCTGTTGCAAAATTGTGGAAGAACGTCAAAAGGGATTATAAAGGAATAATATACTTGAATGGATTGAATTCAGCAACATTAGAGGAAATACCCACATTTATGATATCATGGATCCATTGAAGTAGCCTTATATCTTTTATTCATGTTGTTTATTTCAAATTCGATGCATCATGATCTAAAAATGTTAGGTTTAATTCCTGCCTTTTTGAAATTAAGAGCTTCTTTGTTAGCATTGATATGCTCAGTATTGTGGATTGTTCCACTTCTGCTTGATCAAAATGTATATTTCTTCTTTCTTCCACTTAGTTCTCTTCATGTAGCTCCCTTTTCTAGTTTATTAAATAAGCAAGTCAGATTTGGAATTTCTTTACTGTTAATCTTTTTACTGGTTGTCATATTCTAAAAGTGAAGTATTAAGGGCCTCTTCTATTATTATTTTTATAATGTTAATATTTCTCAATACTGTTAACTGTTGAATTATTTTGTGCACATAAAAGATGGTTAAGTGTTTGTTATCTATTGTTTCTTCAGTGGTCAGTTGAATGACAGCAGTGGCAAGTGTACTAGGAATTAGTAGTGAATCAATAGAAATGGACCTAATAGGAATGGCAGATTGACCTCTATCAGAGGCAGCTAGATGATGCAGTGGGGATGGAGTCTGGAAGATCTGAGCTCAAATCTCGCCCTCAGACACTGAATAATCATGTTTGCCATGTTCAAACCTAAGTTATCTTCTAAATCCATTATACAATGTTATTTTCAGTATGCTCGTTATTCTATTATAATTGATCTGTATTGGTAGAAGGAATTTCCTCACTGGGAATTCCATATGCCAATTAAATTACAAGTCCAGGCCAAATATAAGTATATACACTCAGATATGCACATATATGTGTGTGTATGTAAACTTTGTATTTTTGCTACTCATACAAATGCTTGTATATCAAAGTTGTATTTGTATCTCAAATTTGTTTTCATTCAGTTATAAACTTTTACATCCCTTAATTCATGACCTCAGCGATAGAGAATAGTTGACTTAAAGTAAGAATGTTTTTAGAGTTTCTCCCTGACTGCTTACATGGGATGTTTTCTTGTATAGATTTTTACTGATACATTCTTTGAGGTCTTGCTAACTTTTGAATAGTTATCTTTTTAATTTTTTTTGAATGATTATCTTTTGCCTTTGAATTATTATCCTTTGAGATAACATGCTCAAATGTGCAAGATGAAAAATTCTTACACCTAATTTTGGACATTTAAGACTTGCCTATTTTCTTCTCTGTATTATTACTGATGAGTATGAGGTATTTTTTTATAGGCAATTCCTTTTTCTATTTTAAAATTTTAAGGATCTCTATCTTGATAATTTTAAAATGTAATAATAATATATCTAAGAGATTTATATTTCAATTTCGCTACATGTAGAGTCCTTTGACTTCTTTCACACTTGGTCAGTTGGGAAAATTTTCTCTTATTAGCTCTTCACATGGAGTATAATTTCCCCCCTTTTCTTCTCCTTAGGAATCCCAATTAATATATTCTGAACATTTTGGTCTATATTCCAAGTCTATTACTTCATACTATAAATCCATTCATTGCTTTAAAAAAATTATTGCTATCTTTTGTTTTTACATTGCCCTTATTTCCCAATATTTTGCTGAGACTATCTCAATTAGTCTATTTGCTCGCTATTTAGGATTTTAAAAGTAAATCATTATGTCATTTGTAAATAAGAATGATTTTATTGCTACTTTGCCTATCTTTATGCCTTTAAATTCTCTTTCTTGTCTTATTGGCATTGATAGAATTCCTGGAAATATATCAAATAATAGTAGGGAACATGAGCATCCTTGCTTTACTCCTCTATTTACTGGGAAAGCTTCTAATGTTTATCATAAGCCCCCATGCTTGCTTTTAACCATTTGTTACTTTTTAAGATCCATTACTCTGGGTATGTTCTTCCATTTTGTTTTCATTATCCATTGATCTTTATTTGCCTCCATTTATTCTGCCTTTTGCTACTCCTCTGATGATTTTAGATTTTCTGCATTGCTTTGTATTTTTTTCCTAATTGTTACTTTATCTCATCCCACATTTTTTTCTGACTAAATAAGATTCTTATGATTTTTTAAAAATATATTAGCCAATTTGTTTTATTCTTTAGCATTTCTTACCTCACTGCTAGAAGTGCTTCAGCATACATTTCTGTAGAAATTTTATTTCCTAGATCTTCTATTTTATATAATTTATTGATGGTGGTAGCTTTTCCTTTAGATATGTTCATTAGCTAATAGCTTGTTTTCTAGTTTATGGGATTTCTTCATTATTTCTTTTTGTTCTATTTCCTTTCCCCAAATCTGTTCAGGTGTAGTAGTGTTTGAAGGAGTGGTTGAGGTAGGGCCAGCTGGCAGGGCCTCTGGGTGGTAAGAACCTACAGTTATCAAATCTTAAAAGAAAAAAAACAACCTGGCCATCTGGCTTCTGGGATAAAAATTTTGCATTTGGCAAACATACTGAGGTTTTCTAGTTGGAAATAGGGCTTTAGCAATGGAGATTTCAAGGTGTCAGTGACTGGGAGGGGGCCTAAGCTTCAGGAACAAGGAGAGGACCTCAGTGAAATTTCATGGCAAGCATGGCAAGGTCCTTCTGTCTGGCAGCTTGGCCTCACAGTAGGACCCTCCATGGGTCTTTTGGGAAACAATGTTCTCAAAAGCAGAGACAATGGGGGAACAGAGGGCTTCATTTGAGAAGGGAGTTGGGGCAACCTTTCTGGATAGAGATAACCGCCCTGGACACGCAGTTGAGATGACAGCAGGACCAAGTGTAGTAGGAATGAGTAGTGAATGAATAGAAATGAGCCTAAAGGTAATGGCAGTGTTCTCACTGGCAGAGGCATCTGGGGGATGCAGTGGGGCTGGAGCCAGGAAGATCTGAGCTCAGATCAGGCCCTCAGACACTTACTAGTCATGTGGCCCTGAGCCTGCCTCAGTTTCTTCAGCTGTAAAATGGGGGTTGTACTCATAGTGCCTACCTCCCAAGGTTGTCATAAGGAACAAATGGGATGATATTTGTAAAGCGTCTGGCATACTTGTTTGATTTTGTTTCCTTCCTCCCTCCCACCCCTCTTCTGTTGTTTCCTTGAGAATTTATGATTTCATTCAACTTTACTTTGCCCAGACTTTTGTTTTTTGGAGGGTGTTATTGAGAGGATCTCATTAGAGCTGGCTCCTTGGCTTCTATTTATTTTACTATCTAACTGAAAGTCTTTATCTTTGTTTTTTTAACTGATGTTACCATATCTTGCCTCTGATAGTTACTGGATGTGTGACCATGGTCATGTCAATCAATCTCTCTGAGACTCAGGTGGATCTCTAAAGGAGGGCGGGCATTTGGGGTCAAGTGACTCGCCCAAGGATTCGAACTCAGGTCCTCCTGACTCCAGGGCCAGTAATCTATTCACTGCACCACCTAGCCACTCCCAAATCTCTAAAACAGTCAAGTTATAGATGGGTAGTCATCTGTCAGTGAAGCTAACTCCCACACCCATGATACTTGGTATATAGAAAGAGCTATTAAAAAAAGACTTTTCTTTCATTTGTTCATTCTACAAAATCCTCCATCCTTGCCATATTAACAAATCCCTAAAGGAATAGATTCACCCTTTTTTTCTCACCACTATCTAGCACTGCCAACTATTCCTTCATTTGTCACATTCCTAAAACAGCAGTAGGGATGTTTTGTGAACTGTCAACCTTCACCCCAGGCAGGCTCTAAGCTCTGTACATAGGATATCAAAGAAACAACAGGGTTTGGGGACCTGCCCCACCCTAAAGGAGGAGAACAATGAAAAGGTGGCTCAAATTAGGTAAGAATGAAGGCCTCTAATTAAGGCCTTTGGTGCTTACCATGCGAGTTCCCAAGCATTCTTAAGTTACTACCTTTCCTCTAAGCTCCAGGGGCTTAACCATAGCATCTGAGATTTCTGTGACCTCTTGGTCAGCTTTCTTTACTACCCCCAAGTCTTAAGCTGCCCTTGAAATCCTCTTACAAGCTGCAGCTGGTGCAGAATAGGACCCAGTCCATCTGCTTAGAGGCTTGCACCTGCAGCAGCCAGCCAGGCCTTCCCTCCAGAGCCCTAACAGGAGTCTGTCTGCTTCAGTATTATGCCTTTATTAAACCCCTCATCTCAATTAAGCTCGTACCTTTTTTCAAACCCTTCCAAATAACCTGCCTTGGGGCCGTTTTGGTCATTCTGTTTCCCTTGCTGACTTTCTAAGAAGGCTAGTGTGCGATTAGATTTAATAAGACCTCAGAAAGTACAACAGTCTCTGATTTTTCTCTCCTTTTAATTTTTAAATTTTCTTTTTATTTCACTGGTGCCATCTGCTTCTATATCACATTTCTGATTCTCTTCCCCTCTCCCTGCCCCCCACAAGGTTTCCCTTCTAATAAAAAGTATAAAAGAAAAACATTTAGTAAAACTATAGGTGCATCACTCGAGTCTCACTGAATATGCAATATTCCACATTATTTTACAGATGATAAAAAGAGGCTCGGTGAGGCTAAGAGATCTGCTCAAAGATGTAAGACATCTATACGTCACATGTAGAATTCTACATCACAAACCTTCTGGTTCCAGAAACAGTATGCTTTCCACTGTGCCAGGCTTGGTCATTATAACTAAATCACAGGGAGTTTCTTTATATGCTTTTTGTTGACATCATTCTAGTCACTATGTATATTCTCCTATTTTTCACCATTGAGTTTTTTTTTTTGGAGACAATCGGGGTTAAGTGACGTGCCCAGAGTCATACAGCTAGTAAGTGCTGAAGCTAGATTTGAACTCAGACCATCTTGACTCCAGCGCCAGTGCTCTATCTACTGCACTACCTAGCTGCCCCCTCTCTTTTTTAAACATTCCTCACTGGAGGAAATATAGTGAACTGAAGAGACAGGATGCCAGGCACAGTCAAAGGGAGGAGAGTCAGGGTCAAAACATAACATGGAAATGGGAATAGGAAGAGCACAGGAGTTGGACTCAAAGAAGATCAAATGTGTCTTTCCAGCAAAAACTCTAAGTAAGCAAAAGATGACCAGGTCTCAGCTGAAGAATCCCTCTGAAGGGCTCTGTAAGCCATAAAATTCTGTCGGAAGGTGGATTGTTATTTCTAGTAACATGCAAAGTTTTGGGCAGCTAAGTGGCATGGTGAATAGAGTACCAGCCCTGGAGCCAGGAGGACCCTAAGTTCAAATCCAGCCTCAGACACGTAACACTTACTAACGTGTGACCTTGGGCAAGTCACTTAAGCCCAATTGCCCTGCCTTCTCCCTCCCAAAAGCAAAACAAACAAACAAAAAAATCATGCAAAGTTTCAGGGATGCAAATGAACCTGAAAAGACCCTTAGAATTTGTTCCGATGGGATAGGACCAGTTGTTGCTGTTCAGTTGTGTCCAACTCTTCATGACCCCATTTAGGGTTTTCTTGGCAAAGATACTGGAGTGGTTTGTTATTTCCTTCTCTAGCCCATTTTACAGATGAGGAAACAGGGTTAAGTGATTTACCCAGGGTCACACGGCTAATCTGAGGCCAGATTTGAATTTAGGAAGATGAGTCTCTCTGGTTCCAGATCTGGTATTCCATCTACTTTGCCTCCTAGCTGTCTTGGTTTTGCCAGTGCGTTAAACTGTATGTTACGCTTCCAAATTTGAGTGTTCAGACATTGAGAAGACCCACACTGGTTGGCGGAGGGGGTGCTGCCCTCCAAGTCTTCTGGAAAACTCTTGCTCCCACTCTACCCCTGTGCAAGCCCCTTCTGATGAGGGGTCACATGTGACATTCCTCCTACCTGCTGATTCCTGTTTTCCTGTTTAACTCCCAAATCAGAACCCACTTACCACCATTTGGAGACGTCTGCTTCCTAGGACATAGTATGACCACTTGTGGAGAATAATCTAACTGAAGGGAAATAGGAAGGTGGAACCAGTCTTATAAGCTGGCACGTGTGACGAATTGTCTCAGATCCTTGGTTAAACCCGGCTTTCCTTGGGGGAATGTTGGACCCAGCTCTAACTGGAGAGCCTGTCAGAGGTCAAACACCTCCCTTTTCCAGTGTGAGCATTTATGTCTCAGAAATAGGGAACCTCTTACAGACCAGGCTCGCTGATTGTTTGATTGACTGCTTAGATCTATTCATTTGACTAGACATTTATCTAGCACCTACTGTGTGCAACGTGCCACAATATGCACTGAGAAGACAAAGACAAAATAATTCGTCCTTGAGACACTCACTTTCTCCTGTAACATGGACACACAGAGATAAAGACAAATGTATATGAGGTAATACAAATGAGCTTCAGGAGAGTATGGGTACTAACAATGTGGGGAAATCAGCAAAGGGAAGGGGGAGGGGAGGAGAAGGGAATAAGCATGTATATTGTACCTGCTGTGTCCCAGGCATTATTAAGTGCTTTATAAGTATCATCTCATTTGATCCTCACAGCAAACTTGTGAGATAGAAAATGCTATCACTTCTGTTTTATAAGTGAGGAAACTGAAGCAGACCAAGGTTAAGAGATTAACCCTTAGGTCAACGCTTTACCCTGTTACCAGGGTTATACAGCTAGTTAGTGTCTGAATCTGGATTTGAACTCAGATCTTCCCAACTCCAGCCCCAGCTTTCCATCTACTGCACCAGTAGCTAGGAAAGGCCTTGGATAGGAGGCTGTGTACAAGCTGTGTTCTGAAGGAAAGGATGTTTTATTTGAGGTAGAGGTAAGGAGGGAGTACATTCTAATAATAGGAGACAACCTATGCAAAAGTGTGGTGGTAGGAAATCAGCTCTCTGTTTGATTAAAAGAGAGACTGGGAGGAGAATAATATTGTGCCAAGACTCTGTTCATGGAGCTTCAGTGGTCCACCCATTGACTCCTGAATTATGCCCAAAAGCCTTGGTGCAACATTCAGAGCCCTTCATGCTCTGGTCCCTCCCTTCCTTTCTAACCTTATTTTTAATAATAATAAGAGCTAACACCTAGTGCTTTACATGTATACAAGGGATTTTACATGTTTACAACAATAAAAATGAGAGAGTCCCTGAACTCAGGGACCTTACATACATTCTACTGGGTGAGAATTCAACATGTTCACAGATAAAGAAATACAGAATATATGTGGATAAGTAGCAGGCCAAGAAGCAGGGAGACTCATCTTCCTGAGTTCAAATCCTGCCTCAGACACTTACTAGCTGTGTGATCCTGGACAAGTCACTTCACCCTGTTGGCCTCAGTTTCCCCATTTGTAAAATGAGCTGGAGAAGGAAATGGCAAACCACTTCAGTATTTTTGCCAAGAAAACCCCAAACGGGGTTATGAAGAGTCGGACATGACTGAATGTGACTGAATAGCAACAAAATGGGGAGGAGGAGGGAACATTAACAACGAGGGACATCAGGACAGGCCTCTCAAAGGAGATGTCACCTGAGCAGAGATGTGAAAGGCATTTTGTGCAAAGGGAAGGAAACAGGGTAGGGAGCACCATCACTGGGAATCCAGTAGGTTCACTGGGCTTGGGCACAAAGTGGGCTAATGGAAACAATGAAAGATCAGCCTGGAAAGCTAGACTGGGGAGGATTTTAAATGCCAGACGGGCGTTCGTATTTCATCCCAGATGTAGCAGGGATCTAGTAAAGGTCCTTGAGCAGGGGGGTGTCATGGCCAGGCCTGGGCTTTAGGAAGCTTCACTTGGCAGCTATGTGGAGGATGAGATGGAGAGGGGAGAGACTGAAAAAAGGCAGATTGACGAAGAAGCCACGGCAGTATTCCAAGGGAGGAGTGATAGGAGCAGGAATGGGTAAGCAGAGAGAATGGGACAGATGCAAGAGATTTGGGAGAGATAGAATTAACATGACTTGGCAGCTAATTAGATATGGGTGCCGGGTGACATTAAACAGTTAAAGATGACTGACCCCTAAGTTAAGTCAACTGAGCGACTGAAAGAATAGACATCAGGAAAATTAGGAGAAAGAGTGGTTTTGGGGGGAAAGGGATGAGATTAAGCATTTACATAATATATACTGTGTGCCAGGCACTGTGTTAAGTGCTTTTTACAAATTTTATTTCATTTTATCCTAACAACAATCCTGCAAGGTAAAGTGCTATTATTGTGTTCATTATACGGGTATGTAGATTCAGGCAAACAGAGTAGTTTCGGTTTTTGTTTTGTAAGGAAACAGGACAAAATGTGTTGAGCCTGAGGTGTCTACGGGACATTCAGGAGATGTCCAACTTGTTGGACATGTGGGACCAGAACTCAGAACAGGGATGAAGCTTGGATATATAGATTTGAGAGGTACCTGAATAATCAGTCAGTCAATAAGCATTTATTAAGCACCTATTATATACCAGGCTCTGTGCCAAGACAAAGAAAGACCAATGACAGTCCCTGACCTTGAGGAGCTCACAATCTAATGGTGGAAACTACATGCAAATAATTATGTACAGATACGATACATATGGGATAAACTGGAGATAACAGAAAGAAGGTCCTAGAAGCTGGGATTTTAACTGGGACTTGAAGGAATCTGTAGAAGCTGATGAATGAATGTTTATGTACCCACCATCCAAAGGACCACTGGTTTCTTCAGCAGTACCCACCATAGCAATGACTGCTGTAAATCGTGTCAACTTGAAAGCCAATGGGCTTGACGTGACATAAACAAAGGGCATGTCCATTTGGGTTCCATTTATGGCTCAATCATTTTGTCAGTAAATATTTATTGACCATCTACCATGTGCTCAGCATTCTATTTTTCTACAATGCCATCCTATGTTCAATATTAAAATATTCTCAAATTCCCATTCCCAGCTTAAAATGTACCTTTTCACATGTATAAATATGGCCATTTTACATCCTTGATTGTATATTTCCTGGTTTCTCTAAATTTACATCTGTGACAACCTCTGGAGATTTAATAATTTCATTAATGTATTCATTTATTCTTTCAACAAACACCTGCTGAGCACAATGTCCTATAATATAGCAAGGGATAGGGATGGCCACAGATGGTATAAAGATTAAGAAGACATAGACTCTACCCTCAAGGAGCTTACAATCTAGCTCTTTTTGATAGACATAAGTTGCCTCCCTTGACCTTTCCAGTCTTCTTATGTCTTACAAATTCTGCCTGTTCCCCACCTACCTATACTCTGTGATCTGTACACTAGCTTCCTTTCTGTTCCTTGAACAAGACACTCTTTATCTCCTGACTCCATGCATTTTCACTGGTTGTTCCACATGCCTGGAATTCACTTCTTCCACATCTCTGCCTTCTGGCTTCTTGGACTTCCTTCAAATCCCAACAATAATCCCATCATTGATAAAAGACCTTTCCCAATCTCCCTTAAAGTTAGTACCTTCCCTCTGGGACTACCCTCAATTAATCTTGTGTATACATACATACATACATGTGTGTATGGATATAGATATATGTATTGTACATAGTTTTTTTTCTTCTTTTTGAGTTTTCTCCTCCATTAGACTCTCAGTTCCTTGAGATCAGGGACTGTCTTTTGCCTTTCTTTGAATCCCCAGTGTTTAGCACAATGCTTGGCACACAGTACATGCTAATAAATGTTTTTTGACAGGCTGGTCATAGATTTTTTTTTTAAAAACATCAAATGTTCACATTGATTTTGCTCAATTACCATCCCAGCCAATGCTATTCTCTACTTATAGCTTGGACCCACATCTTGTTTTCCTTTGAATTTCAGAAGGATGAAGTAAAGTGAGTTTGTTCAACAGAGTCTGGAACTGCCACTGAAACGCTGTGAGTGGATAGTCACCTCTTGATGTGAAGGGTTAGCTTTAGGAAATTTCCCCCAGGCACTGCTCCTGGGTCCTGAAGAGTCACCTTCCTTTAGGTGGAGTAAGGGGAAGGCAGGGGATGGAAAGGAGGATCCATATGTAGGTGAGTTTTTTCCTATTTAATCTAAATAAAACAAATCACAGTCTCGATGGCCAAATGATATTCTACTTACCAAGTGAATTAAGCGACCAGATGAAATTCTAAGTAGCCAAGAACTTTAGGCTTTGATTCAGAAAGAATTTGTATCTTCAACAGCCACCAGGATTGGGCTAGAAAAGAGGGATTGTTCTGTGTTCTTGTGCTTTTGGTCAGTTTATGTTGCCCCCTCAAGGCAGTCTGTTTATTGCAAGGACTTTGTGGTGCTACTCCCCCCAGTCACCAGAAGCCAGGAATGACTATGACGTCAGAGACCCACAATCCCCTGACCCAATGGCCTCTATGCCCACACACTCCAGTTCCCAGGGACATTCCTCCCCAGAATCTGGAATTCATTTCAAGAGAGGTCACAGGCAGGCATGTGAACAATGAGGCATCTTTGTGTTTGGGGGCAGGGAGGGTCTGTCTAAACTGGTGTCTTCCTTACTCCCACCATATATCTAAAGTCATTGATCATTTTATGGCTGGGAGAAGAGGGGAGTAGGGGTCTTTGGGGCTTAGAGAAGAAAAATGGAGCCCTCACTTTCCCACCCAGTCTTGGATCTGAAAAGAAACCATTTTCGCCCACACACTTTCCTCCTCAGCTACTTTTCTTTTCCTATCCATGGAGATCATTTCCCAAGCCAAACTTTGCCTCCAACTTACCTTCACAGTCAAATGCAGACCTGCTTCCCAATCCTTCCCAATCTGGTCCACAGAGCTGGTAGTCCCTGAGCCAAAGAGATCACTGGCCCCAAATATACTCTGCTGTCTCAATTTATGAGCAGGAAGTCTGAGCCTATGAACTTTGGTTACCAAGTACAGGGCCGATTGTAGGGAAAACTGGATAGTAACTACTCATGTTTATAGGACTCTTTACCATTCAAAAAATGCTTTTTTCAGAACATCCAAGTGAGATGGAGAGTGTGTTATTATCCCCATTTTACAGATGAGCAAATAGGGTTGGAGAGGTTGTTGCTTGCAGTCATGTAACTAATTCTGTATTAATTTCACTATAACATGCTGCCTCCCAAGGCCACATTTGGTTGTAATATGGACCATTTCTACTAACAGTTGCCTTCTTCCTGTATTTCAGAACCCTGATGTTCTGACCATGCAGAACTTCCCTCTCTGACTTCAAAACCCAAACTTGTCTTCCTTTGCAGTATCCCATGCAGAAAACCTGGATTCAAATCCCACCTGGGATGCTTCACCTAACCTTCATGGACTTCAGTTTCCTCATCTGTAAAATAAAAGTGTTGGATTAGGTGACCTCCGAGTTGTCTCCACCCTCTAGGTGAAGTGATCCTATGGTCTTATATCATCCCTTCTTCCCCTAGTCAAACACTGCCTATTCTGTTTCCCATGCCTTTTGAACCCTGATCTCTAAATTATTTGCTTATTAGATGTCTGAAGAGGAGGGCTGACTGGTTCCAGCACTTATTCGTATGAGCATTTATGCCTCAGGAATCAGAAAAAGCTATGAATCCTTGATTTATTGTTTTGCTGACTTCTACATTTAAAAAGTGATGGGGAAAATGTTAATGCTATCAATTATTAAATTATTATAATAATTAGATTGTGAGCTTCTCAAGGGCAGAAATTATCTTTTTGCCCCCTTTTGTATCCTTAGCACTTAGCATAGTGCTTTACACATAGCAAACTCACAATCAATGTTGCTTAATTGGAGATTAAATTTAAAAGTATATCTTGGGAGGGCAGCTAGGTAGCATCATGGATAAAGTACCAGCCCCAAAGTCAGGAGGACCTGAGTTAAAATCCGGCCTCAGATGCTTAGTAGTTGTGTGACCCTGGGCAAGTCACTTAACCCCATTTCCTCCTCCCCCCCCCAAAAAAGTATGTCTTGGCTACATTTGTTCTCAGAGAGCCAGTTGTTAAGTATTTACCAGCACACCCCTGGATATCAGTTACTATTCATTCAAATTCAGGTATGCTACTACCTTTTCTACATCATAAATTTGTACTGTAATAAAGGCCTTCAATGCCTGAATTTTAAAGGGTGACTCAAAAATGAACACTTCTAGAGCTGTTTGTCAGAGCTTAGAAGAGGCATTTGTGTGTCCTGGGCAAGGTTGGATAACAGAGATCCTCTGCTTTTGAAAATTGTGTCCTCTGTGGGTTACTGCATGATGGAAGCATTAAGCCTTGACCATAGCACATAAAACCACTTTCTCATTACTCCATCATCATGAAGAACTCTCAGTGTAAGAACTCCTTCACCAATGCAGAAGACTGGAGAGTTGCCTGGTACTTAGCAGACATAAGTCCCAAGAGATGTCTGAGACAGGCACATGTTAGATGCTAATTGTTTTTTGAATCATAGGATTTAAAGCTGAGAGGTAGCTTGGAGGTCATTGAGTCCAACCAACTTCTTGTTTAACAGATTAGGAAACCGAGACCCAAAGAAGTTGTTGGGTTTTTTCCTTCTGAGGACATACAGATAAGAAGCACCAAACTAGGATCTGAACCCAGATCCTCTGACATCAAATCCATTGATCTTTTTTTTTTTTTTGCTTTCTGGAAGGGGGAAGGCAGGGCAATTGGG
This sequence comes from Pseudochirops corinnae, assembly GCA_028646515.1. NCBI lineage: Eukaryota > Metazoa > Chordata > Mammalia > Diprotodontia > Pseudocheiridae > Pseudochirops > Pseudochirops corinnae. The sequence goes on along the minus strand of CM053586.1, from coordinate 301,802,178 downwards.
GTTAAGTGACTTGGCCAAGGTCACATGGCCAATAAGTGTTAAGTGTCTGAGGCCAAATTTGAACTCAGGTCCTCCTGACTCCAGGGCCGGTACTCTATTCACTGTTCTACCTAGCTGCCCCCAAATCCATTGATCTTGACAGCAATAACCCATTCCTGGCCTTCGAGTACTGGGCTTTCTTTTAGGTTTGCAGACAGTGTCTTTGTCTCAGGCCTGCCAAGTCAAAGGAAAGACTGGGCATCAGGGAAGAAACAAGCTGTCTTTGCAACCTGGTATCTGATTTGTAAGATTTCAGGACTGCTAGTGACAGTGAAGATCATAGGATTTTATAGTTGGAAGGGCCCTTAGAGATCATCTATCCAATCATTTCCTTGATTGAAGAGGCCCAAAGAGATGAATAACTTTCCCAAGGTCAGTGGGAAGAGTCCCTCATAAGAAAGGGGGAATCAAATTGCTTTAGATCTTTAGAAACCAAGTCAGCTCTAAGAGAGCCATCCCTAATCAGTTCTGGTAGGTGGAAACCAGAGACTTCAACCCCTACTCTCTAAGAAAGGAAATTCCCTGAAGTAGAGTCAGAATCCCATGAGACCACAATACAGAGCCTTGGAAAAGCATCCCTGGGAGCTGGGAAGGAAGAGCCAGAGGAGGAGATTAAAAATGCTATTGCCCAATACTTCCCTTCCCTCTCTTTTCTCCCCAGTCCCTTCTCCTTAGAAACTAATACTCCATCCTTCCCTCAGGATGAACCTGAGGCCACTGCCTCCATCTACTGAAGGCTTGCAGAAACACATCCTTAACCAGAGCTGGGATGTTCTCTGCTTCTTCCAGGGCTTCAACGTTGCCACATCTTCTAAAACCTGATTCAGATGAACAAGACTATCATGAACTGTCCTGAAGTGAGACCCTATAATCAGGGCCATGATTTGAGCGGGTACCTGTCCTGTACCTGGAAGCTGATCCCTAGGGGAGGGAAGAGAGGAAGACCAAGGAATCTCCCACATGCTCAAAAATATGTTTTCATTACATGAATACATGTCCATGAATAGATCCATGTGGATATATGCTCATAGACTCCCATATACACCATCTTGGATTATTGCATAAGTGACAAAGCCAAAGGCCTGGGAATCAGGAGGTTCTTCAGGATCTAGCCTTGGCTCAGCCACCTTTGTCACCTTGCTGTGCCTCAGTTTCTTCATTTGTAAAAACATGGATAATAGTATCTGTACTACATTTCTCCAAGGCTGTTGTCTCAGGGAGGAGGGAGGGGAGGGGGGAGGAGGGATAGAATTTGGAACTCAAAACTTTAAAAAAAAAACCCAAATATTAAAAAAACTGTTTTAACAGGTAATTGGGGGAAATATATATATATATATGTGCATGTCTGTATATATACATATGTGTGTATATATGTGCATATATATATATTTACATACACACACACTCAAATGAAAATGCAAGGCCACCAAGGGTTAGGGGCAGCTAGATAGTATAGTGGATAGAGTGGCAACCCTGGAGTCAGGAGCACTCAAGTTTAAATCTGGCTTCAGATACTTGACAGTTACTAGCTATGTGACCCTGGGCAAGTCACTTAACCCTGATTGCCTTGCCAAAAAGAAAAGTTCCAGCTCTCCTACTGACTAGCTCTGTCTAGCAAGTCTCATCCCCTTCCTTGGAGGAGGGGATTAAAAAATGCTATTGTCCAACAGTTCCCTTCCCTCTCTTCTCTCCCCAGCCCCCTCTCCTTAGAAATTAATACTTAACACTTAAGCAAGTCTCATCCCCTTCCTTGGACTCAGTTATTTCATCTGTAAAATGAGCAAGTCAGACTAATTGATTTCTAAGATCTCTCTAAGACACTCTGTGATTTATAGGTCTTTGAACTCCCTGAGGCATAAATAAAATTACTAACATGTCCATTCTCTTTGATCCAGAGATTCCATTACTAAGCATATGCCAGGGAGGTTGCTGATAAAAAAAAAAGTTTCCATAAACATCAACATATTAATAACAGTCTCTTTTGTGGTAGCAAAGAACTAGAAACAAAGTAGGTGGCCATCGATTGAGGAATAGCTAAACAAATTGTGGTGTGTGAAGAAATGACAATTCTAATGGATAGCAAGAACTTTGAGGTTGACAAAGTGCTTTTAAAATATTATCTCATTTGATTCTCACAGCAACTATTGGAGGTATTATCTTCACTTTACAGATGAGGAAACTGAGGCAAGAAGAGGTTAAGTGGGTTTCCCAGGATCACATGGCAAGTAATTTTTCTGAACCTAGATTTGAACTCGGATATCTTCCTGAATCCAGAGAAGCCTGGTCAAACTGACATGAACTGATACAAATTGAAGTAAGCAGAGTAAAAAAAAAAAACAACATACCACTGCAACAATGTAACAAGTAATAAGTAAGTGCTACAAAATTTCAGTGCAAACATTCCCTCAAGGAAGGGGTAAATGAAGACATACCCTCCAACTCCTCTGCAGAGGTGGATGTGGTTCTGTGGATATGGAATGTTGTATAAATTTCTAGATTTTTTTCAGTATATTGATTGGTTTTGCTGAACCACCCCCCTTCCCCCCCACTCTTTTTTCTTTAAAAAATATTCTTTATTCCATGGAAAGGCTCTTTGGGAGGGGGAGGGGGAGAAGAAAGAGGGAGAATACTGGGAAAAGTTTAGGTGATGGACAAAGAAATTATCTTAAAGAAAGAAAAGAAAAAAGGGTCAGGACTCTTCTTCTCTCCCCAGCCTGAGATCATAAGGATATACAGTAAAGTAGGGCTATACAATACCTTCTTACATTGCCCATTCAATTGGTGGCCCATTCCTCTTCCCAGCATTCCTCTGGAACCCTCTACTCTTTTGATCTCACAAAGTCCTTTGCTTAGACCTCACTTGTACGCATATAAGGTATTATTTGCATTGTGGTTCAACATCTATCATCTGTATGACCACAAAGAGTCATTTAGCCTAAAGCCTCATTTTTTTTCTCATTTTGCTAGAATTTCAAGGCACAGAGTCAGAGCCTCACATTCAGTTTGTCTAAATATGGGGTATGTTGATGTTATCCCATAGACAAAGAATAAAGAGAATGTGCATGCTCTGAATGCTCACTGACACCTGAGGTCTTGATATTAGAAGTACTTCCCAGAGAAGTGAATGCATCCTAGAGTCCAGGTAATTGACTGTGGGCGAGGGTGGCTTGGGGCTTGTGCTGTTTTCTACTGAGGCAGACAAAGGGTGCAAACACACCATTGATCTAGAGAAAGCAGAGCCCAGCCATTGGATATACTGCTCATGAGTAGGCCAGGAAAGGATAAGCCTGGGATTGGGAGAATTGCTTTGCGGCCCCAGGCTGCACTTAATGGACTCATCAGTCATTCTAACTATTTCTGTCTCCAAGTCTCCTTCTTCTCTTTCCTCTGAGGTCAGGGATCCAGTCTGACCAGACTCCAATACCTTCCTTACCTTCCTTTTAGGGTAGATGTGATGAGAGTGCTTTGTAAACCTTAGATGCTATGTAAATATATTCTCTTATCATTAAATAGTTATCAACCCAACTCAAGGCAGAGACAACATATTATCAGAGGCAGTGTGGTATAATAGACAGAGCTGGACTTGGAATTAGAAAACCATGCATTTGAAGCCTGTGTCAGATACTTATTGGCTGAGTTACCCTGGGCAAGTCACCTAACCTCTATGAGCCTCAGTTACCCCATCTGTAAAATAAGAATAATCACTGCTTCATAGGATTGTTGTAAGACTGGAATGCTATAATATGTTTTAAGTGCCTCTAGTAGACTTTACAAATGTTAGCTTTTAGTATCTAATCTTTGCATCTCCCCTAGTGCCATACCATGCCCATAGGCCCTCAAATAAATATTTATTCAGTAAATCACATCTAGCAACCCCCAGATTAGGCTGTTTCAGGCTCTGGAATTGAGGGTGCCCTTTGATGTATGCCTTATCTCTTTCTAGGCCATTCATTACCACAAAGCAGTAGAATAAATAGTAAACACTGGCCATTTCTTTTTTTTTCTTTTTCTATTTAAGACTTGAAAGGGGGGAGAAAAAAAAGGGAGCATGTAGAATGCCTCATTCCCCCTGTCTTCCTCCTGTCTTGAACGTTTAAAGCTGTTTAGGACTGGAGGTAGATACTGTAACATGGTACCTTTAAAAGTAACAGAGTCTACATGGATATGAAGATTCCGCACTCTGAGTCTGACATCAAACAGTGACTGGCACCTGAATCAACCCTGCCAAGGACCTCTGGTGGGGGGGAGGGTTTGTTGGTTTGTTTTATGTATACCTTAACTATTTGGTCATTAGGAAGGCATTACTGTACCTTTCCTGCCAACCCTAAAACACTCACAGATTGACAGTAAACTGAGTCATCTAGTGGTAGTCACATCCCTTTATTTGAGGGCACATCCAAGTGGAAGCTAAAGCCACTGACCACAGAAAATGCAAATGCGTAAGCACAGATGAAGGGAACAGAAGTCAAGTCCATTAACCAGCAGATTCCCCTTTCTTGCTGGGGAAGTAACCTTAAAAATGACCTGTAAGCACTTTGGGCTATGCCTCCTTTCTGCTTGGCTGCATTCTGATGAGAAAACAAAGACAATGCTGTAAGGGGGGAGTTTTCTGGTCCTCCCCAATCCAAGGCTGACATGAGCCCTAGTGAATATAGAACTTGTTCTTTTATTCTGGGTTGAGGAGATCAAAGATGTCAACAACCTTGGGAGATTTGAGAGGTCAGGAGAGTGTGCTACCCAAGATTCCAGAGTAGGATTCATGCTAATATTTATAGCCAGTTGGTCCAACATTAACACCTCTTTCTCTTCCCACGAGGAACCACCAAGAAACAACCTTCAGGGCCTGATACTGCAACAATGTTGAATTAGAGCTTGAATTTGGTGGGACTGATGCTATGCAGAAATTACATTAAGTCTGAGTAAATTCCCTCCAGAGACTGAGTAGTATAAGAGAAAATGTGCCCACTAGGTATTTAGTGGAAAATGTTTGTACTTCTCTTCTTGCTATATGTGCAAAGTAAGTATTCATCTGTAAAGTCAACTGATGTTAACTGGTTAAATGGAAATAGAATATTAATCATTGGTAACTAATATTGGGGTAAACACACCAGAATGGTGGCCCAATTTGATAGCATGAAAGTTCTAATTTTATCCTGGTTCTAGAAGTTCTAGAAGTGTGGTTTGAAGACACTTAGGGATCCCTGAGACCCTTTCAGATACTCCAAAAGCTCAAAATTATTTTCATAAGATACTATTTGTCTATTAAAATATTCCTCCTTTTCCAACTAAATATCTGTGTCAACCCTGATTTTCTTCACATGCTTCAACTAAAACAACATATTGCAACAGATCAAATACAAAAGCAGAAAGGAGACTCCATCTGTCTTCTACAATTAATGAGATTTTTAAAATAATGTAAAACAATGCCACTCTTTTCACTATTTTTTTGTTTTGGAAAATATACTTATTTTCACAAAATATTTATGTTACTATGTAATATTTTTATTATTTTTATTTTGATGGATTGATAAATATTTGAAAATTTTATCATTTTTAATCTCTAATGTAGTAAATATAAATAGATATAACCCACATAGACAAAAGCTCTTTGGGATCTTCAATAGTCTTTTAAGAGTGTAAAGGGTCAAAAGACCAAGAAGTTTGGGGCGGCCAGGTGGTACAGTGAATAGAACACCAGCCCTGGAGTCAGGAGGACTGAGTCCAAATCCAGCCTCACACACTAGACACACTAGCTGTGTGACCTTGGGCAAGTCACTTAATTTCAATTGCCTTGCCTTCCCCCTCCAAAAAAAATTTTTTTAAAAAAGACCAAGTTTGAGAACTATTACACTACAGAAAAACCCCTCTAACTCCTCAGGGGTGCTCCTAGAATCATCAGCAGGAGAGGTAGCCAACTTCACTGTGGGAGAGTGAGGTCAGACTATCACAACATATAGGGGATCATCCAGGATAAAATTAGGCTCTTCACAAATGTGAGATTGAAGAGTTTTGGATTTCTGGGACCCCAAGAATTCCAAGACAGAGCTGCCTGGAATGAATTCACACACTCAAGCTTTTTCTTAGCCAAGTGGCAAAAAGGTTATTGTAACACTATAGCAAAAGTGGGCAGGGGTCTTTAGGGAACCTGCAAGCTAGTGAGGAAGTTGTTTGGGCTTATATGCAAGAGACTACGGAAAGGATGCCAAGGATTCTGATTAGGTAATCTAAGGGTCCAGATGTCTTTAGGGGCTATAGAGGGGAAAATGAAGTGAGTTTTGTGGGGATAACTTTGTTGATACCAGACACTGAGGGAGTTGTCAGAGGCATGGACCTTGGGGATCTGGTTTGAGGGAGAATTCTTGTACCATCCAGGGACAAAAACCTTGGGCCAGGCACCCCTGTGTCTGTTTTGATAAGAGAATGTGTTCTGCAGCAAGGGAAAATTTTCTCACAGGACAAGGACCTACTGAAATATTAGGAGACTTCCAGAGACATGATTGTAGAGCTTTTTGGGGTCCAGATCCCATTACCCCATCATTCTTCCCTCAAACAAATGGGACCCAAAATCTTTTGGGGCAAGGGGCTAAGGTTCCCTGTCTCATGAGAGTCCCGTTCAAGAGGCTAGACTTCAGAATCTTGCCAACTCCAGGTCAAATGGGTTGGGGGCCTTTGACTCGGACAAAGGTTGGTAATAAACTGCCTTTTGACTCAAAGACAGGTTTGAGTGTGTGAATTCATTCCAGGCAACTCTGCCTTGGCATTCTCAGGGTCCCAGCACCCCCAAACCTCTTCAAGATCTCCTGGATAGATTCCCCACCTTGGATTTTCATTATTGGAATCCAACAAAGAAAAAATGGCAATTTTCTTCTTTTATTTTCAGTTGAAATTATAGTCATCCCCCCCCCAAGATATGTATTTCCTTGATAAGTCAGTTTCATTTGAAACTATTTTTGCAAACTATTCCATTTACAGATTTCTTTGAATGTTTGAATACAATTATTCTTTGTTATGGAATCATGTACAATAACCGATATTAAGACTAATATGAGAAGTACGGACTTTGCATCACTAAAATGCTGGTACCTAGTTGAGAGATATTCCTTTTTTAAAAGACCTAGTCTGCTTAGATTATTGTGGGATATTTATATCTTATGAGTTCATAGGGTAAGACTTGCTTACGAGGAAGACCCAAGTAATTCACCCTCAAGTGTTTAATCCTTTTTTCTTGGTAACCTCACCCTTCTTTGGGAGAGAGGGAGGGAGGAGGAAGAGAGAGAAAGAGAGAGGGAGAGAGGGAGGGAGAGAGAGAGAGAGAACTGAACAGATTGGCTTCACATAAGATATGGCACTGAAATTGTGTCTTGAAGTAAGCTAGGGATTTCTGGAAGCAAAGGTGAGAGACTGTATTCCAGGGATAAGGGATAGCTGATATGCAAAGGTACAGAGGTAGGAAGAGAAGAAAGGGAACAAACATTTATTAAGCACCTACTGTGTGCCATGTACTTTGCTAAGTACTTCAAAAAATATTAGGTCTTCTGATCATAAGATCAAACATTGGTTTGGGGGGAAAGCTAGTAAGCCAGTTTGCCTGGAGTGTTGAATTTGTGAAGAGAAGTAATATGGAATATCTCTGGAAAGGTAAGTTGGAGTTAAATGTAGAGGACTTTTAATGCAAGACTGAGAAGTTTATATATATTTTATACTAGAGATAACAGGGAACCACTAAAGGTTTATGAGGAGAGAAAGTGACAGGGTCAGAGTCTTAGGAGTATCAATTTGGCAGCTGTGCAGAAGACAGATTAGGGAGAGAGAAAGACTGGAAACAACGAGCCCAATTAGGAGGCTCTTTCAATAGTCAGGTAGGAGACAGTGGGCACGTGAATCAAGAGAAAAGACAGATATGATAGATAGTGTGGAGTCAACAAAACTTAGCAGATGCTTTGAAATAGGGGGAAGTAGGGAATGAGGGAAAAGAGAGAGGGTGAAGAGGCCAAGCAATTTAAACAACGTTAAGCCATTACACTTAATATTTCCATCGTTGGCTATATGGTCAACGCTTTTACTTTCTGAGGCTCATCTTGCTACCTCAACATATTTAAACAGGGTATGCTATAAAGTCTTGCGTTGGTGTGACTTGCTGTCTCTTTTCCTTGTTTATACTAGACTGTGAGCTCCCAAGCTGAATACACAATGAGGGTATGAATGCAGGAGAGGAAGGAAGAGTAGCCCTGCCAGCCTTAGCATCTTCCCACCCCACTGGTTGCTGCCCTCTTAATGTTTCCCCAGGGAGAGAACCCAAGGGATATGTGACAGCTATGGGAAGTGGAGCACAAGAAGGGGCTTATTTCTTGGGAAGATAGTGATTGACATAGTCCCAGGGAGCAGCAGGAGAAAAGCACATTGATTGGCTTTAAGTCAGAAGCATCTCTCCCAATATTCCTATCATTACTTGGGTGCTCAAGAGTTTGTGAAGTGCGGGAGGTGCTGCTCAGAAAGGGACAGAGCGGCCATGAGTTCAAGATGCCTTTGACATGGCCCTGCACAAGGAATCTTAGTCTTAGGATGGTAAAGTAACAAGACGCCTTAAAAATAAAGTTGACTAGGACTGCAAACTATTTCTGATAAGCAGCTATTTTTCACTACCCCCAGAGTCTTGAGCTCACCTTGAGAGGATATATAGTATAATAAAAAAGATCTAACAACCTTGAGTTCAAAGCTCGATTCTGCCATTTACTAGACTGCTGAGTCGAGTAGTAGATAGAGTACTGGACATGGGGTCAGGAAGACCTGAATTCAAGTCTAGCCTCAGATACTTACTGTCTGTGTGATCCTAGGCAAATCATTTAACCTCTATCTGCCAGTCTATAAAATGGGGATAATAATAGCATTTACCTTCAAGGGCTGTTGGAAGGATAAAAAGATAATATTTGTAAAACACTTTGCATATCTTAAAGCACTACGTAAATGCTAGTAATTATTATTATCACTACTAGTTATATGACCTTGGACAAGTCATTTGTTCTTCTTCTACCTGCCTCCTGGGGGCCATCTCCTTTCATCCTGATCTACATCTTGCCACTGGATCCAGATGACTCCGGAGTAGAAAGTGAGGCTGGTGACTTCACAGTCCTGCCTCACCTAAATCCAATTCACTTGAAAGTGAATCACTTCCTGATGTCATCGTCCTCTTTGAGAACAAAAGACAAACAACAATCTGCCTCCTAAAGGCTGTCATGTGGAATGGTCTTTGTAACCATGAGATACTAGATAAAACAAATTGCTACGGTGGGTATTATTATCTACTGCAGGAATTAGGGAAAGCAGCAAGAAGGAAGTTGATGGTGAAGCTCCTGGGAAGGAATTCTAGTGGGGTAGGGGATGTTGTGCTGGCATGTGGAGCAAGAAAAGATGCCACTTCTGATTACAGTCCCCCCACCAGCCCCCCTCCCCCCCATTAGCATTCCAGACAAGTCTTTACCTCACCTCTGCTCAAAGACCTCCAATGAAGGGAAACTCTAGATAGCCCATTCCACTTTCAGATGACTCCAACTGTTCATTCCCCTCCTCTTCCACCCTGCCAAATTAAGCCTTCATTGGCCACTTCTGCTCATTGTTCCTGGGTTTTATACTTCTAGAATTGGCATTTGGGGTTCCATACCATCACAGAGTCCCAGCATTGGAAGGGACCTTAAGAGCTGAACAATCCAGCCCTTACCTGAGTCAAAATCCCTCTATGATATCTCTAACAAGTCTTCCTCCGGCCTCCCCTTGCCTCTGGGAGTCATCCTTGACTGCTAGACAAAGAGCTCACCACCTCCTAAGATGGCCCATTCCTTGGCCCCTCCTCTTTCTTCCATTGGAAGCACTGTCAACTAACAAACACAGACTAGCATCCCTGAGCACTTGGGGCAGACACCTATTCTTATCCTTTACCAGAATGAAAAATGGGAAAAAACAGCAACTTGTAAGCTCTTCTTCAGGCTGCTTTAATGCTGAGATGATTCGATTGAATAAATGGGCTCTGAAAATCTCCAAGGAAGGCTTCCAAAGAAGTACAAGGCATATATATATATATAGGCTGGAGCCTCAAAATAAAATTATATTTTATCTCCTATTATCGCTTCAGAGGAGTTTACTCATACCCAGCCTGTCTGCCAGATAATTGGGCCCATTGTTATCACTTAAAAAAATTTAAAAAACGGAATTTTGAATTGCTTTGGATCCAAAGAGCATTAAAAAAAAATAAACTAAAATTAAATCATGTATTGTATCTTCATCACTTTTGTAGTTGAGATAATTTTGACTGTCACTGATATTTTGTAGCATCATGTGACTCACTTGGGACCTAGGACCACTTAGTCTGACTAGTTTCCATATCACACAGGCTTCTAGGATGTTATCATAGGATCTTAGAGACAGAAGACACCCCAACCTTCTCAACTTATGGATAAAGAAACAGAGGCCCAGAGATTTGTGCTGAGGTACGAACAGATCCAACGACCCAACTCTCAGTCCATTGAGCCATATTGCCTCTCTTGGACTGGCCTCTTTATTACCTAAACTCAATATTTCCTCTTCCACCTCCATGCCTTGTAATGGCTTTTCCCCATACTTGGAACATATTTCCTCCTCACCTCTATCCCTTAGAATCCTAAGCTCAGCTAAGGAATCAAGGCTTGGCTTGAGAAGTTCTTTCCATCGGGGGTCTTTCCTGGACACCCTAGTTAGTTCCTTCTCCCTCAAATGATTCTGCATTTCACTTATCTGAGCAAATGTTGCATTCCTTCCACCCTCCCCCAGGAGAATGCAAGGTCACCAAGGACAGAGATTTTCTGCTTTTACATTTGTGTCACCAATCCAGGATAGCGCCTGGGACTCTTTCTTCTGCTCCATACTTGTGACTTCATTGGTTCTGAGAACTCTCCCCTGAGGAATATCTTTTACCAAATGGAATCTGAGCCTGCTCTGAAACTTCCAGTCTCAGAGGGTTGCCCTGGGCCTGGATAAGTTAAGTGACCTAGGATAATGAACAGAGAGTCAGGCCTCAGAGTTAGGACCTGGGTTCAAGTCCTACCTCTAACTCATACTGGTCATGTGACCCAGGGAGAGGAACCCTGGCTAGCCCCAAATTGGGAAATGTCCCAGGATGATGACAACTTTGGACAAATCTGTTTTTTGCCTTTTCACACACAGGAAGGATACTCTATCACACTGAATTCTAGGCAAATAGACAAGGTTCCTTCTATAAAGCTACAGGAAGGCAGAGACATCTCAGGAGAGGTTGAAAGGCCTGGTCATTGTGGTAGGGCCAGGACATGGTGTTTCCTTGGAAAAATCTGTGTGATCTAGTGATTCATTCTTTCCAGGAACTCATAAGGTCCATTGCTGTTTGGTAGCCAGATTCTCAGGCTGAGCATTGACCAATATGAGTTAGAGGCAGGACTTGAACCCAGGTCCTAACTCTGAGGCCTGACTCTCTGTTCATTACCCTAGGTTACCTTGGCCTTGCAAAAAGTGTTGTTGAGTCATTTTCAGTTATGTCTGACTCTCCATGATCCCATTTAGAATTTTCTTGGCAGACATACTAGAATGTTTTGCCATTTCCTTCTCCAACTCATTTTACTAAAGCAAAGTTAAGTGACTTGCCCAGGGTTACCCAGCTAGTAAATGTCTGAGGCTGGATTTGAACTCAGGTTCTCCTGAGTGTGGAGGTCTATCCATTGTACCACCTCACTGCCCATTTGCAAAATGTAGGTGTATAATAAATGTGATTTGGAGTGAATCCCATTTAGCCTTCTTTATTCTCTGGCCGTTCAACCTCTCCTGAGATATCTCTGCCTTCCTGTAGCTTTATAGAAGGAACCTTGTCTAGTTGCCTAGAGTTCAGTATGACTGAGCACCCTTCCTGCATGTGCAAAGGCAAAGAACAGATTTGTCCAAAGTTGTCATCATCCTGGGGCATTTCCCAATTTGGGGCTAGCCAGGGTTCCTCTCCCTGACTCATACCCCCAATTACTTAAAAGGTGACCTGACAGACACAAAGCTTTGATGGAATATTTCCAGAGCAATGGGAAATACTTTGAATATTGGAAGTCCTGCCAGGGACCTGATGTGAATCAATGGAGAGGAGAAGCAGGAAGCATAGCCTGCCTTCAGTGTCCTTGTACACCCCTGCGCTCCCCATCGTTGGCTGGCTAAATTGTCAACCAGCATCAGAACAGCCAGTGACAGCATAGTTACCAGTGACTAAATTAGCACCCACTCATAGCTCAGTCACTCAGTCCACCAGTGATATTGGTAGAAGGGGTGGGTGGGAGTCTTTCTCTTCCAGCTCCATTTTTATATGTTCTATAACTACTTCTGGATTTCCATTAGGATCAAATTCCTGTAGGTGGGCCTGCCTGTCCAACACCACAATTTTTTTTTTCTGTATAGACCCATTAGTGGGTTTCTTGATGTAACAGGGATATTTAAAAATCATTTGGGCAGCTCTCTGGGGAAGGACATCAGGGAACTTAAACTAAAAATAATCCTTTCAGTACCCATTTTCTCTTATTTCAGTGAATATTTCACTGTTGATTTGCTTCCTTTCTTTTCATCTTACTCCCACTCTGCACTTTCCTCTGGGCTTCCAAGAAGCTTGCATTGAACACTTGGGTTTTGATTTGTTGTGACATCAGTTCAGATATCTTTTCTGCCAAGACCTTGTGGTTGGTCCTTCATCAGCATCAGCTCCTCTAGGGGCATCTAGAGCAACCAGTCACTCCTACAGGTAGGAAGCTGGGAGGCCCGCCCACTGAGGCCAGGCAATATAATCAGCAGGTGTTATCTACCGGTAGGGGTGGGAGTGGAGATGTTGAGAATGAAAGGCCATGCAGTGCTCAGCCTGATAATCTGGCCACCAAACAGCAGTGGACCTTATGAGTTCCTGGAAAGAATGAATCACTAGATCACACAGACCTTTCCAAGGAAACACCATGTCCTGGCCCTCCCACAAGAACAAGCAACAAGCTTTGCTCCCTTTGGCTAAGGCTTGAAGCTGAGATACTCAGCATCAGACTCTGGAGTCCAAAACACCAGTTTCAGAAAGGGCCCTTTTCTGTGTTTTATTCAGTCACGTCCAACTCTTCACCCCCCGTTTGGGGTTTTCATGGCAAAGGTACTAGAGTGGTTTACTATTTCCTTCTCTAGCTCATTTTATAGATGAGGAAACTAAGGTAGACAGGGTTAAGTGATTTACCCAGGATCATGTAGCTAGTAAGTGTCTGAGGTCACATTTGAACTCAAGAAGATGAATCTGCCTGATTCCAGGCACTCTAGCCACTGCACCACCTAGCTGCCCCACCCTTTATTCATTGCAGATTAATACATCTCTCTCTGAGACAGGCTAGGGGTTGGAGTCAGAGGATTTGGGTTCAAATTCTGACTTTGCCACTTGCTAGTTGTGTGACTGTAGACGAGTCATTCAACTTTTCTGAGCCACTGTTGTTTCATCTGTAAAATGAGGGAATTGGACTTGACAGGCTCTAAGGTCCCTTTCTATGATCATAGAATCACCAAAAATGAGAGTGATGAGGGCCCTTAGCAATTATTTATCCAACCCATGAACAAAGGAATTCCTATTACAATATCCCCAGCATGTGCCCATCCAGGTTCTGCTGGAAGATTTTCATGAAAGGAGAAGCCACCATCTTTCAGGGCAGCGCATTCCACTTTGGAACACTTCTAATCTTTAGGAACTTTTTTGCCATCAAGTCTAAAATGATGTCTTTCATCCATTTGTCCTGGTTCTGCCGTCTGGGGCCAGATGGAATAAATTATAGTATCTCCTCCACATGACAGCCCTTCAAAAACTTGAGCACAGCTCTCATGTCCTCTCAAGTCTTCTCTTCTCCAGACCAAACATCCCCAGTTCCTTCATCTGATACTCATATGTCATGAATTTAATAAGGCCCTCCACCGTCTGGGTTGCTCTCCTCTGTATACCCTTTAGCTTATTAATGTCCTCCTTAAACGTGGCACCAAGAACTGAACATAATACTCCTGATGAAGAGTGACAAGGGTAGAGTATAGTGGGATTATCATCTCCCTCTTCCTGGAAGCTATGGCAATCCTGATACAGCCCAAGATTACTTTAACGTTTTTGGCTACCATATCACACTGCTGACTCATTGAGTTTTCACTCCACCAAATGCCTCAAATCTTTTTTTCAGAACACCTGCCATTCTTGCCACACCTCTCCTATCTTATAGTTGTGGAATTGATTATTTTTCGTATCCAAATGCAAGGATATGGTTCTTCCAAATCCTCTCCCAACCCCACCTCTTAGGATTCCTGGAATAGAGGTTGTCCCTGATGCAAATTCCTTGAAATGACGAGGCACTTTTTTGAATGTGACAGAGATCGTTTCCAGTCTTTGACCAGCACCCAGGCAGGCTGGGGCAAGCCTAATGCCCCCTTTCTAGTGGGCACTATCTCTTTATTAGCTGTTACTCCAGCAATACTCCAACAAGTATTGTTCCCCATCCTCTAGGGCTTGGGTTCATAATTCTTTCTGTGTCATGGTGAAGCCTAGACACTCCTTCTCAGAATAATGTTTTTAAATAATTGAAAGAAATACTAAATTTCAATTAGACGTCAGTGAATGTAAAGATGTAACTTGTTTTCCCATCCAAGTTTACAGACCCCCTGATATCTATCCACGGACTCCTTGGCAGATTGTTAACCCCATGTTTAAAACTCATGCTCTAGGACAACTGGGATTATATTCAGCTACCCTAATTCCACTCCATTGAAACAGTTGTTACCCTAGGCCAGCAATGATATAACTTCAGAGTTTCTTTTATAAATCTTGATCATTTATTCAGATGAATTAAACTATGTAATTGAATACTTTAATTAAAATTAAGAGGTTACCAGAAGGCTATTAAGGAATGGTTGGAGTGGTGAGACTTTCAGATATTAAGGTAGATCACAGGCAAGAAACTTTGCAGAAGGCCCCTTGGCCTCTTAATTCATACCATTGAGGTACCTGCCTATTTGGCTGACAAAGGTTTTGTCTTGTTTTGTTTTGTTTTTAAACAATACTTCCTACTAGTTTGCCTTTCAAACTCAGAGTGATATAGAATCAGGGCATGGACAACCACTATTTTATCTAAGGAACTGTCTTTTGGGAAGAACTGAATTCTTCTCTTCTTTCCCTTCCTCCATCCCTTAGCAGTCATATGGTTGGTGGAAATCCAATCCCGAAGGCAACTGGATCCTGGAATTGAGGGATAGCCCAACTAACTTAAAGGCACCTTGAGAATTCTTGATGAATACCACAGAGCTGTCTTTGAGTTGAAAGGGATTTCAGATACTTCAGATACCCTTCAGATTCCAATTTGTTTACTTTAGAGAGGAAGAAACTTAGACCTTGGATTGAATTTGGCCTGGGTCTCACAGCTAGTACATGCCAGAGCCTAGATTTCAACCAGGAATTCCAGGTGTTCTCATCAGGGGTCTTTCCACGAGACAATTTCTCACTCAAGATACTGACATCAAGAGACCGAAAAGTTTTGATGAGAAGGAGTAAGGGCAAAGGGCTAGTAATCTTTAGCATCTTTTATAGGGTCGTAGATTTAGAAGTGAAAAGGATCTCAGAGACCATAGGATCCAACCCCTTTTTTTCACAGATGAAGAAATGAAGGGTCAGACAGATCTAGCAGGAGAAGGATGTTACCAGAGCCTGAGGCACACCCCCAACCAAGGTGAAGCAAAGAAGACTTTCTTTTTTCTCCTTCCCTACATGCAGATCCCTTGGTCTGCAAGGTGGAAAGGGTATGGGATCTGTAGTTATCGGCTACAATATAGTTTTTAACACTAATTCTGCTACCTACTATTTTCAGCAATTCAGTTAATCTCTCTGGCCTTCTGTTTCTTCATCTGTAAAATGGGGCGAGAGAGGAGGCAGGGAGAAGTTGTTCAGATGACCTCTAAGGTCCCCTCTCTCTCTGTGAACATGTTACTCTTTGTTCACTTCTTTCCCCCTTCAAGGCTAACCTTAGAAGTTAATTTTAACTAAACTTCTCCGGTTGTACAAATGTTAGTGGACAGAAAGGATGAATTGTGTGATTTGTCCAAACTGCAAATTAATGATCCCAGTCTCTTATCTGAGACCCCTGGTCCATACACCTAGGGGTAGCCCTGGGCCCTCACACCACCACTGGGCCTGACCCTGGTTGAATTTCAGAATCTTTAGTGACTGTACATTCTGAGGATTTTAGAAGGCTCTAGGGCAGCCCAGAGAGACACAGGAGACGTTATTGCTCAAGGTGTGAAGAAAAGGAGGTACCCCAGAGAGGGTGAGACAGTTTAGGATATTGCTGACAAGCTTCACATACAAAAATCAAAAAATGCACTCAACCAAACCACCCATATATATTTTATTTTGTTCTTTTAATCAAGGATTCTTGACCTGGGATTTATGAATAGATTTCAGGGGATATGTGAACTTTGATGGGGGAAAAAAAATCACATTTTCTATTTGCCCTAAACTCCAAGAGAAATTTAGAATTCTCTTCAATTGTTCAATTTTTTTTAAAATTTAAAAGCACTATTATTCTGAGAGGTGGGTCACAGGCTTTGCTAAATTTCCAGAGGGGTCTGGGACACCCCAAAAGGTTGAGAATTCTCGCTTTAAGAGTTTGTCTTTGGCAGCAAAGGTGAGTAGAGGGGAAGAGGATTCACTGTGGACTAACAGTTCCCCTCCTCCTGACATCTCTCCAAGCCTCTGGAGTCAAGAATGTAGGGTAAGTTTCAGCCCTCCTCCCAGGGTCCTCGGCTTCAAGCCCATGGCTCAGTGATTTCTTCAACTCACCCAGGTCTCCATTCAGCCCAACAGTTTGACCCAGGCCTTCCCTCTTCTCCTTCCTTTCCCTCTCCTCACTTTACATCTCTCCCCTGAGGTTCATTCAGGACCCAGCCCTGATTCTGAGACTGAAGCCAAAAATCCAAAGTCTCAGCTACAATCCTCCCTAGAACCCTTTCCAGCCCTGTCCCTCATGCATCTTCTCACCCCATTGCTAATGCTGGGTCCAACAGAACATGCTGAGTTGGGGTGGGAAGAAGGGAGAGGATGGGGTGTGTCTCTGTATGAGAAGAGGAAGATTGCCCCAAGGAGGACAGATATCCATTGCAGCTGTGGTCACGAAAAATGTATCAAAGAAAAGAAGACGGATCACTATGGAGTTCTGCCAAAGCCTGGCTTCTAATTCACTGGGGGGAAGAGGGGTCAGAGACCAAAAGGGATGGGACAAGAGAAAGAGGGAGAAAGACTGAAAAAGCATGAGGGAGACAAACGAGGAGTCCGAGCAGGATGAAGGCAAAGGAGATAGAGACGGTTTAGGAGGCAGAGGGACCCGCAGAGACTCTCTGGGAGGTTGGATCTCCGAGGGGTGAGTCAAAGGGAATGAAGGAGGCTGCAATGTAAGCAGGACCCTTTTCGGACCCTCCCTTCCTTTCTGGAGGGTGCTCTGACCTATTCTGTTTGGGGGATGACTCAGATGTCCCCAGTGTATCAGGCTTGTGACTAAACCTTCCTGAGAGGCAGGATCCACAGTCCTGGTTTAATGACATTTTCTCCTTGGTCTTCCTCTCGTCTGTAACTGTATCTGTTCCACCAGGTCATTATGTTGCCTTGATTTCTCCCCCTCCCCTCCCACCCTAACTTAGCTTCTGGCTCTTATGTCTCTGGAGGATCATGGGATCATAAATTTAGAGCTGGCCTGACAAGCCATCTACTCTAAGCATCCATTTTACAGCTGAGTAAATTGAGGCCCAGAGAGGTTAAGACTCCCTGAAGGTCATGCAAACTAAAAGTGGCAGAGCTGAGACCCAGGTCCTTTGATTCCAAATCCGCCATCTTTTTTTATAAGCCCAGTTGAGTTTGAATACTCACCTCCCAAGCTGGGCCTATGTCTCTTTTCCCAAGGCATAAATACCTTTTAAAGAGTTCACAAGAGAAGAGAGGCCCTTTCTCTGTCGTGTTGTTCATTTTTCAATTAACAAAGAATAAGCAGACTGACAATTTCTAAAATATACCCAGTACTGTTATAGTTAGGAATGCTCCCTGCCTTATCTCACGGCATTGATTTTTTAATTGGCCAGGACAAATACAGTTTTATCTTGTCTGACTGTCTCTTTTGCCTTACTGTAACCCAGGATGCACTGGAGGGTTAAACGAGACAAGAAAGGCTGTGATATTAATCATGGAAAATCTGCACGTTAAAAAGCACTGTAGTCATGTAGACAGCATGCAATGGCAGAGAGAAACAGGGGTCAAGTAAAAGGAAAATAGGAGAGGCTTAAAATGAGACTGAGGACCTCTGCAAAAGAGGCTGACAAGACAGGAGCATTGTCTCTATAGGGCCACCCGGCACCCACTCTGCCCCTAGTAGACTGTGCCGTGTGACCTGTGGAGGTGAACCAGAACCTGAACCCGAAGGCGTGTCATAGCAGCAGATCACCTGTGTTGAAAGAGGTGCATCTATAAAGGTGTCTAGCCACCTCCCCACCCACAGGAGCCAACCTGAAATGATTCATACAATCCCAGAGAAAACATCCCAGAGAATCCATCCAATTCTTAAGGACCACCACTGAAGCAGAAGATTTCCTTTTGGTGCCTAACCCATTCCCCTGGTTGGGAATCTTCACTGTTAGCGAATTCTTAGCACCACACTACATCTTTTCACCTCACCACAGGCCTGTTCCCTCTTGTTCTGTCTGCAGCAGATATGGAAAATAGTCTACTCCAGACCCCCATTGAAACAGCTCCACTTGAAAGATGTAATTATCCTAAGTCACCCCTCAGCCAAATAGATGCACCATGGGTGGGGCTGTATATATATTTACGGGGTGTGAGAGTCTGTACAGTAAATAAATGTAAGAATGCATCTGTGTGCCCTTAGTAACTCGGGGGGGGGGAGGGGAGGAGAGACAGAGGAAAGACAGACAGAGAAAGAGGAAAGGAGAAGGAGGAGGGACGGGGAGGGAGGGAGGGAGACAGGTGGAGAGGAAGAAGAGGGAGGGAGAATGGGGGAGGGGGGAGAAAGGAGGAAAGATAAGGGGAGGAGGAGAGGGAGAGGAGGGAAGGAGAAAGATGAGGAGGGGGATGGAGAGAGAGGGGGAGAGGAGAGGAAAGAGAAGGGAAGAAAGAAAGATAGACAGAGACAAAGAGAGCCTGAACTGGGAGAGAATAAAGACCGAGAAACTGAAAGAAAGCCCTCAACCAGCCATCCCGGTAGCACTGACTTGGGATGAAAGAGGGGTCGCACCAGTTCTCAGGAATGCCAGCCAGTTCACGGCAGTATGCCCTGGGGATTCCTAGGCAGACACTTCCAAAAGGACAGTGGGAAAAGGTCTCTCCTGCCTTTGGTATTCTGGTTCTTCCCCTGGCCACAAAAGGATGGGGCTGGTGCTGGGATGCCCAGAAGGGCTGAAGCTCTTGGCTTTCCCATGAGGCATTTCGAGAGCCGCTTGGCACTTGGGGCTTCTCTTGGCTGTCTTGATAAATGTGCCACTGCTAACTTATTAATGCTACCATTATCCTTGCTGTTTCCGGCCATAGATTCCTTGCATAACAGCCCTGCACATTTCTGGGGCTTTGCAATACAGTTGTATTGTTCTCCTTGAGTGGTAAAGAGAGGGAGGTGGATGTCAGGAAGGAAGGAGTGAAGGATGGAAGTGTCTAGGAGGGTGGGAGTCAGGGGTGAGAGACATTTGCTTACTCTTTTTCAAACTGGGTGAAGGGGAAACAGAGACAGATTCCTTTCAAGTAAGTTACCCATTTCTCCACCAGGACATGGACTCTGAGGGAAACAGTTGTCACTTACTAGGTCTTTGAAAATGGTTTGTCCATAATCCCATGATCCTCTTTCTTCCCCTTCAAAACAGATCCCTCAGGCTGCACATTCTTTTTTTGAGTATGAGGTGTGTTCTCCCCTTCAAGACTGCCCTAAGTGCTCATTTCCACTAGATTTCACCTGTATACAAACACGTGAGGGTTTAGGGATATATAAGCCTGCTTTACCTGAACTCCAACCTCCTGGGGACAGTTCTGGGCTCCACATCTCCCCAAAGGTGAGGGGTTTCAGAGTCACTTGGGAGAGCAGTACAGTCTGAAGATTTCATCAAGCTTGAGTCAGCTGACCACAAGATACAGAGAGTAAGGAAACCCAATACATGGAAAGAAAGAGGAGCCCCAAGAGAAGAGTGGGGAACCTGCAGCCTCAAGGCCACATGTGGCCCTCTAGGTCCTCAAGTGCAGCCCTTTGACTGCATCCAGAGAAAGACCTGATAAACAGAAGTATGTATAGAATGAATTTACGTATATATGTATGTATGTGTGTATGTATATATATACGTCTATATATACAAATAATATGTGCGTCTAATGGTAGCCATCTCTAAGGTGTGGGGAGGGAAAAAATTTACATGATAATTTTATTATATATTTAAAAGGAACAAGTTGTACATAATAGATTTGCAGTTTCATTTGCAATCATCTTTTAAAATTCTACTGTTATGGAAATATTTGTTTTATTTCATAAAAAAAAGAAAATATTTTTAAAGGTTTATAGTCTAATAGTAATAATAGGGTTTGGGAAGCCAGAGGATTGTGGGTCTGGAATGGCACCCATACAGGGGACCTCTGTGAATTTCTGTCCCTCATCATCAGCTCTCTATTAGACATCTCCTTCTAGATGGCTCATAGGCTTTTCCAACCCAACAGATTCAAAATAGAACTCATTATTTTCTCTCTCAAAATCCACCTTTCTTCCAAATATCCCTATTTCTGTGGAGGGCTTCCTTCTAGTCATCTGGGCTCATGACCCTGGAATCATCCATCAGCTCCTTCCTCTCCCTCATCCCACCCCACCTATCAAATCAGCTGTATTATCACTTCTACTTCCTTCTCTGGCAAACTCCCTGACATCTGTCTCCTCTCTACTCACACAGTCATCAACCTGGTTCAGGCCATCCTCACCTCTCACCCAGACCATTGCACAAGTTCCTAATTGGTCTCTGCTTCAGATTTCTCTCCTCTCCAATTCACCCTTCACACAAGCTGCCAACGTTATGTTCCTGAAACAAAGGTTTGACCATGTACTCTCCTGATCAATAAACTCCAGTGGTTCCTAATTAATCTCTAGGATCAAATACAAATTACTCTGGTTGGCATTTAAAGCCTTTTGCCATCTGGCTCCAATCTAACTTTCTGACCTTCTTATACATTACCCTGCTTCATGCACATGATGATCTAGTCAGAGTAGCCTGCTAGCTCTTCTTACACATGATATTACCTCCCATCTCTATGGATAGGTCATCGTCCATGCCTGAATGTGATAACTATTCACTTGTTCAATTGTTTTGGTCGTATCTGACTCTTCATGACCCCGTTTTGAAGTTTTCTTGGCAGAGATACTAGAATGGTTTGGCATTTCCTCCTCTAGTATAATTTACAGATGAGGAAACTGAGTTTCACTTAACAGTATGAGGCCGGATTTGAGCTTAAGAAGATGAGTCTTTCTGACTTCAGACCTGGCATTTTATCTACTTAATTACCTAGCTGCCTATGTATGAAGATGATCTATGTTCTACTGTCTTTTTATTTGGTTTGCTAAATATTTCCCAATTACATTTTAATCTTGTTCAGGCAGCACTCAGGGGGCACTTTAGTTTGCAGGTGGAACATTTGACACCTCTCATATAGTACAATTCTTTCATTTCACATATAGGGAAAATGAAGCTTAGAGAGGGAACAAGAACTAAGTAGTTTCAATCTATGGAATCACAAAAGCATGGATGGAGGACAATTGGGTCTCATATGAGCCCTTATCAACCATGTCACTTTCCTTTCTATTAATTTCATCCCCTGTCCCTCAACTTCCAAATCTCTGTTTCTGCTTTTGCTCTTACCAAGAATATCCTTTCCATCTTCCTACCCAAATCCCATTCATCAGACCCTGGCTCTCATCTCACATCTTCAATGAAGCCTTTCTAAATTCCTCCAGCTCACTTCTGAGAACTCCTGACTCCTTATAGTCTGTATGCAACATCCTATTTAATCATATACTGCCTTGCAACATTTTCTAATTGTTTCACATATGTGTGTCTTATCACTCTAATAATAAAATAATACCTGATTTTTATACAGTGCTATAAGTGTAGTTTTATATACATTATGTTATTTAAACCTCACAACAACCCTCCGAAGTAGATTTTACTGATATTATTATCCTCATATATTAGGTGAGGAAACTGAGTCTTAGAGGGGTTAAGTGATTTGCCTATGGTCATTCAGTTACACAGAATCAGAGGCACAGCTTAAACCTTGGTCCCTCTTGATTCCAAATCCAGCAATCTATCCTCTATCAACAATGAAATGACAAGCTCCTTAAAAGCAGGGTATTATGTTAGATAGATGGATAGATAGATAGATAGATAGATAGATAGATAGATAGATAGATAGATATGTAGATAGATAGATGATAGATATAGATAGATAGATTATATATAGATATATAGAGAGATATAAATGTGTATATGTGTATATATGTGCGTATCTATGTATATATACATAGATACACACATATATATGGAATAGCACCTTAAACAGTATTTAAAGGCACATATAGGTCACTAGGTGGCACAGTGGATATGATGCCAATGCTGGAGTCAGGAGGATCTGAGTTCAAATCCAGCCTCAGACACTTACTAGCTGTGTGACCTTGGGCAAGTTGCTCGACCCTCGATGGGTAAAGTGAGCTGGAGAAGGAAATGGCAAACCACTCTAATATCTTTGCCAAGAAATGAGTCACAAAGAGTTTGAAAGGACTCAACAACAACACATATAACATCAAGTTGATGATTTTTAGAGAATTGCCTTTTTCTGATGATTACATTCTTGTTGAACAAAATGTATTACATAAATTCATAGAGCTACAGCTGGAGTCGGTCCATAAAAATCAAGAAACATTTATTAAGTACCTACCATGTACCCGGCACTGTCCTAGGTACTATGGGGTAAAAATGCAAAAATTAGATAGATATTACTCTCCAGGACTTCTGTTTTACCGTAAATAAGAAAACTGTGCCCCAGAGGGTTAAATGACTTTGCCCAGTGCCACAAAGGGACAAAGTGGCAAAGGTGGGATTTAACTTGAAATCTAGTGTTCTTTCTTCTAGACCACTACTGACTTCATCAGATCGGGATGAGAAATGGATTGTAAACTTCAGCTGTTATTATCTACAGAATAGTAACACTCAATAGGTTTTCAGCAGAAATCCCCTATTCAGAAGCTGAGAATTGAGTCAGAGTTTGGATGAGAAGAAGGGGAGGTCATAATCTAGCAACTAAGAAAATAGGAAACTTGAAGAAGAGTGGGAAAGTCCAGAAATGCCCTAAATTTGCAAGATTTGATGGATAATTCTACATGAGTAAAATATGTGGGAGCAACTGTAGCTGTCTGCATCTGTGCTGCGCCCCCTGGTGGTGGGTGTTAGGGGCTGCTCCCTCAATACATGGGAACCTTTGCACTAACTAGCCTGATGATGTCAGATCTCCCAGTTAATGCTAGGTTGGGAGCCAGACAGCTGATGCACTGGTTTTCACCTTTGCTCCATTCCTTTACTAGTGGACAGTATTGCCTCCTGAGTGGGGCTTTGTAGGAACCTTTGGGAAGAAAGCAAGTGCAGTGTTCTATAAGGAGGCTTATTTGAATACCACCCTGTCTTGGGTGACCTGGAGCAGGACAGAAGAGACTGAACTCTTTGCACGGGAGGACCTCGCAGCCTAAAATCCCTGTCCTTTTTGCTCTTGGGGAAATTACAACACACCCTGAAGTCACCATCTTAGCTTGAAAGGTGATTTCCTCTATTATAATAAACTTTGTTCCCTGGTAATAGACCGAAAAATTTAGGGGATCATTTTAGACGACCTTTCCATTTGTGGTTTTTGTTTTGTTTTGTTTTGTTCTACTAGCTCCAAAGATCTAGTAGATGTCATTAGATCTCAACTGGAATTGAATAAATAAGTATCCAGCCATCTCCCACCTAAGTTCCTTTGTCCAGGCTATGTTCCCAGAACTAGAAAGCTCTCTCTTCTCAGCTTCACCTTAAGGAGGTCCTAGCTCTCTTCTCTTCCTAAAAGAGTTTAGAAGAAACTTTTCAGGGTTCTTTCAGTTGTTTGATTTTTTTCCCCACCTCTTCTAAAATCCCTTTATATTTATTTGGGATCTCTTTGGGATTGTGTTCCATCATCCCCCAAAGACAGTTTCATTATGTCTCATCATTCAGCTTAGTCAATCTTAATATATAGTAGGCACTTAATAAATGCTTGTTGAACTGAATTGTTGACATTGGGAGAGAGGAAAATGAGTATTCTAATGTATCCTATGCTGGTCAGACTTGGTCTGCAGTATTATGCTCAATGCTGGATTTTAAGAGGAATGTTGACAAACTAGTAGGGTGGGTAGAAAGGAGGCTGACCAGGTTAGTGAGGAAACTTAAAACCACAGACTATGAGGAAGGCATAAAGAAACTGAGTGATGCTTATCCTGGATAAGAAAATACAGTTCCTGGACTTTGAGTCAGGGAAAATGGATTGAAATTGTGACTCTGTCACTCACTACCTGTGCAAGTTTGTACAGGTCACTTAAGCTCCCTGTGCCTCAGTTTCCCACTCTGCAAAATGAAGAGGTTGAAAGGAAGGAAACAAATACTTAAGTGCCTACTACATGTACTTAATACATCTATGTCTTTGCCCAGTGTCCACTATGTACACTGTGCCCAAGAGCTTTATAAATATTATCCCATTTGATTCTCACAACAACCTTGGGACGTAGGTACATTATTATTTCCATTTACAGTTGAGGAAACTAAGGCTGGAAGAGGTTAAGTGACTTGCTCAGTGTCACACAACCAGTAAAAGGCTGGATTTGAACTCAGGTTTGCATAAATCTAGACCCAACACTCTATCCGCCAGCTAGACTAAATGATCCTGGCTTGAACTAGATTGTTTTTAAAGTTCCCCCTAATTCTTACTCTCTGATCCTTGCCATAATAGCTATCTACAAGTATCTGAAGGGCTAGTATGTGTAAGAGAGTTAACTTTATTCTATGTAGCATGAAGAATGAGGATTTATATGAGGGAGTCATAGGAACGTAGATATTAGCAGAAGTTGAACCAGTGGGTAGATGGCAAAGAGGCAGATTTCCACTGAATAGAAAGAACTTTTACATGCTTTGAGCTGTCCAAAGTAAAAATGGGATGCCTTGCCAAGCAATCAATCAACCAGCTTTGATTAAGCACCTGCTGGATGCCAGGTACTATGGCTATAAAGACAAAATGAAATATCCTCTGCCCTCAGTGAGCTTACATTCTACCATGGGAGACAACACATGCACTTATTATGAGTATATGTAAAGTAAATACAAGGTATTGTGATTGTGGGGAGGCACTGGGGCCCTATGGAGATATCATTTGAATTAAGCTTTGACGGGAGCTAGAGATTATAGGAGGAGTATAGGAGAGGAGAGTGCACTCCAGCCACAGGGACAGCCTGTGAGAAGATGGATTGTCAAATGTGAAAAACAGCTAGGTCAGTCTGGCTGGACCAAAGGGTATGTAGAGGAGAGCCACATACAGTAAGGCTGCAAGGACAGGGTGGAGCTTGGCTGTGAAGGGCTTTAAGGAGAGGCAGTTGTATTTGATCCTAGAGGCAATAGAAAGCCATTGAATTATTGACTTTCGCTGCTTAATTTATTGATCAAGAGAGTGACACAGTCAGACTTGTGCTTTAGCAATATCCTTTTGGCATCTGTGTGGACAAGAGATTGGACCAGGGAAGGATCGGAGGCAGGAAATCAAGTGGAGGCAGCTAGGTGACTCAGTGGATAGAGTGCTGGGCCTGAAGTCAAGAAAATGTGACTTCAAATCTGATCTCAGACAGTTGTACTAGTTGCGTGATCCTGGGCAAATTACCTAACCTCTGTCTGCCTCAGTTTCCTCAACTGTAACATGTAATAATAGCTACCTCTCAGGACCAAAGGAAATAGATGTATCACTTAGCAGAGTGCCTGGCATACTGGAAGTGCTTAATAAATGCTTGCTCCTTCCCCTATTGGAATAATCCAGATGAGAGATAAGGGCATGGACTAGAGCGGTAGCTAAATAACTAGAAAGAAAGGGATACATGTGAAATGTCACAAGGCAGGAGGTTTCACATCACTAAAAGTATTCAAACAGAGGCTGTGTACCTACTTGTCAGAAATGCAGTATAGGAAATACCTTTGTTGGATGGGGAATTGTTCTGGCTTTTGACTCTAGAGTTTGTCGCTTCTGGTTGGAAGTCTCCTTTATTCCTCAGTACACAGAGCTAGTAGAGTGGGGGACCACCATTTGAAAATTGCCATCGATATTTGAAAATTGCCATCAATTTTCAGGTTATTGAAATTATATTTCCAGGTATAGTAGAGCAAAAATGTACCTGAGCTATGTCTCTGCTGACAGTGATTACTCATTTCTGCCTTTGCTTTTAAATAGTTAATAGCTTAGGAATCACGCACCATAAATGTTCCCAATTCACTTGTACTAATACTGTGATGGAAAACCATTTTAGCATCTTGCATGGGGAGTGGAGGAAGGGGAGGGAGGACATTTTCCAAAGGGTTGAATTACCAAGTGCAGTGATTTAAGAGATGCTGGTGATGCCAGTGTGTTTATAGAGACCTGTGCTGTTCTCACAGGTTTATCTGCCTGAAAAATGTAAGTGTGTGGGTGTTTTAAATGCACTGTGAAAGGATGTTTTAGATTTGTCAGAGGGGCCCAAAGATTAAGCGCATAATTCCCTTATTACTGATTTCAGCAAATAGATTGACCCTCTTGTAGAAAACCAAGTATAAGAAAACCTGTCAAAATGGAAATGCCGTTGGAAGATGCAGAAGCAATTTGGAAAAAGCATAATCCTAAATGGAGACATTAGGTGTTTTTACCTCCTCTGAAGACATGATGGAGTCCTTCAGGAGTGTGTGTGTATGTGTGTGGTGTGTGTGTGTGTGTGTGTGTGTGTGTGTGTGTGTGTGTGTGTGTGTGTAACCTGAAGCAGAATGAAGCCCTAGCCTAAGGTCAGAACCTCTCAGAGGGCCGGTGACCATGAGGGCCTATGGCGTAACCAAGACTTTTGACCCCAACCAGGGGAGGGAACAACAGTGACTTCCCAAAGGGGACATAAAAGTATGGATTAAGGAAAGTTTCACCTGTTATCTTATTTGATCTTCACAATAACCCTGGGAAATAGGTACTTGTACAATTCTCTTTTTATAGGTGAGGAAACTGAGGCTGCTGGTCAAGTAACTTGCCTGACTAAGTTAGTATCTGAGACAGAATTCAAATTCTGACTTTCCTGATTCCAAGCCCAGCACTCTATCTGCTGCACACCTAGTTAGTTACCTCAATAGCTAGATTACTAGGAAAACTTCCTAAAGAGGAGAGCAGTCCAGCAGTGGAACAGACTGATTCAAGAGATAACGGGTTCTTCTTCACAGATGTCTTCAAGCAGATACTGGGTGACTACTTCAGATGTCTGCTCTCGAGAAGATTACTGTTGAAGTACGCATAGGTCTAGATCAGTGGTTCTTAACCTTCCTAATGCCGCAACCCTTAAATACTCGTATGGGGGTATATCTGCATGTGGGTGGACCCACCTGGAGATGGAAAGAGGAGCGGTGTCTCTGTTCTTAAGACCATCAGAAATATGTGTTTTCCGATGGTCTTAAGCGACCCCTGTGAAAGGGTCGTTGGACCCCCGAAGGGGTCGCAACCCACAGGTTGAGAACCACTGGCCTAGATGGTCTCTGAAGGCTCAACCAGCTCTTAAGATTTTGTGAAATGCAAATACCCCTAAGAAGGATAATACAGTAATCAATCAATAAGGCTGGGTTAAGCCCTTACTATGTGCCAGACACTGTGATAATAAGCATGGGGGATATACAAAGAAAGACAAAAACAAAAGACAAAGAAAAATCGAAACCATCATCAGTGCTCTCAAGAAGCCTACACTCTAATGGAGAAGGTAGCATGGAAACAACTGTGTATACAAGAAAACATGGAAAGTAATCTCAGGGGGTTCATCATTTTCATCCCGTGGATAAGAATGGGTTTATTTCTAGTAATTTTGGTCACACAGAAAAGAATGTGAATCCTGGACATCTGAAGGTTAAGACCCTTGAGGGCAGAAACTACTTCTTTTTCTTCTTTGTGCTCCAGAATTTAGCACTGTGTCTGGAAAACAGTAAGAGTTTAATATATTATTGTTGGTTGGCTGATTAAGGAAGCAACAAAGATGTTGGTTGGACTAGGTAAGGGCACAGAAAAGGAGGCTCGAGTTATGGAAGGCAAGGTGCGCCCTATTTTCTGGTATTGCTGAATTCTTGCTCCTATGATGCCAAGCGCACCATGAGGAACTAAAGCTACTTTCTAAGGGCTACTCTTCCTAACCCCATCCCTTTAAAAATGCCAAAATTACAGTATGCTTTAGGCCACAGGACAAATAAGTGATTGCCCTCTGGGATAGTCTGATCTGACTTTGGTTTATGAGGTAATTTGTTTTAGCTTTAACTAAGCTAGGCAAAGGGATGAATGCCCAAGACTCTACCTCAGGGAGTCTTTGTTTCAATCAATTCTAATTTAGAGATTGTTCAATGCTTTTAAAGCACCTGCTTGGCGAAACCTGCCTGCTCTTCCCCTTTAGATTTTGAAGGCAGAGACACTATCTCTTAAATTTTTAAAAAAATGTTTTATTGATGTTTTCTTTGAACTCTGAGGTCATTTCCCAATGACTCCTACCTATGCAACAGAACCTTCCCCGGTAACAAGGCATTACAATTAAGCAAAACAAATCAAGATGTTGGCCATGACTGATAACATGAACCTTACTCCATGTCTATAGCCTACCACCTCTCAGCCAAGAGACAAAAGACATGCTTCACCATCACTGCATGGATCACAGTTCTTCAGTCTTTCAGAGCTACTTTCTTTTACTTAGGTAGGCAGCAAATTACAGTGAACAGTACACATTTTAGAATTAAAGAATCTGGAGTCTGCCTCTGGCGCTTACTGTCAGACTATAGGTCACAACCTCCCAGGGCCTCAGCTCAGTTTCTCCACCTATAAAATGAAGTCACTGGACTAGATGGCTTCTGAGGTCCTTTCCAGCTCTAGACATATGATCTTATGACATTATGTGATGATTGTGTAAATTTTATATGTATATAATATATGTATGTAATTCTTGTGTATATTCTACTGGTTCTGCATCAGCTTCTTATATCTTCTTCCCACTTCTGCTACAATCCTTGAGCAGCTAACAGGGTACCATGCATACAAACAAAATAGAGAGAGGCTCAGTCCTTGCCTTTCTGGGTGGCCAATCCATAAGCTGCTGAGCTGATGTCTGCCTACCTTGCAAAGACAGAGATAGCATTCATTAATATCTATAACAAGGTAAGATTCACAAGTGAAAGGTGATGCTAAGGCAAAGTACTTTTAGCAATTAAGTTGCTGAAAGTAAAGGCATTCAAAAGAGGAGCCACGCTTTCAGGAAGCAGAGAATTATCAGTAGATTGGGTGAGGTTAAATTACAGAGTAGAACAAGCCCAGTCCTTGATAGCATTATACCCTAAAAACATTAAAGAAAGAGGGGAAAGACCCATATGTACAAAAACATTTATAGCAGCTCTTTCTAAAAAAAAAAATGGTAATGAAATAAAAATTAAGGAGTGCCCATCTATTAGAGAATGATGGTGTGTGAACAGAGCACTATTATGCTATGGGATATGATGGAAAGGATTGTTTCTGAGAAACCTGGAAAGATTTATGTGAACTAATAAAGAATAAAGTGAGCAGAACCAAGAAAACCATTTATGTAATAGCAACATTGTAAAGACAAACAATTTTGAAACACTTTAGAACTCTGATCCATGCAGTGACCACCTGTGTTTCCAGAGGTCCAAAGATGAAACATGCTAATAGGGGATGGACTCAAGATGCAGAGTGAGGCACACATTTTTAGATACGGCCAATGTGGGAATTTGTTTTGCTTCACTATGAATATTTCCTGTATTGGTGTTGTTTTCTTTTTAATGGAGTGAAGGTGAGAGGGAGAGAAAATAAATGCTTGTTAGTTGAAAAATTAAATTAGATTACTTTTTTTTTTTTTTAAAGAGAAGGCCTGGTCATATTCAGTCTCTCATGCTGAAAGCCCAGCCTAGAGGCCCAGAAAATTCCTCCAAAATCCTAATAGCTGTGCTAGCTAATCTCTGTTGTGGGGCTTGCAGTTCAGTAGCAACCTCAGCAACACAAGTCAATGCTTCTGGCAGATATATCCACATAACACCAGAAATGAATGTTGGAGGTGACAGGTAATATCTCTGCAGTTAGGGATGTCCCCAGCCTCTGCTAGGCAGGAAGGTTTTCTCAAACACCTGCTTGGCCCAAATTCTCTAGCTCCAAGAGAACTCTCTGTTCAAACACGTTTAAAGGTATTTACTCAACCCAGGCCAAGAGCCAGTCTGTGCAATGATAAACTGGGCCATGGAAACACTGCCTAAGGAGAAGAGACTTAGTACTCCTTATATAGCAAATGATCTAATGCCCAGGGAACCAGAACAATTATGCCCAACAGATCTCTTTCCTGATCCCAATCAGACCACACCCAGCTTTATAGGTAGGGGAGGATTGCTCAGCTTCTGGCTGATGAGATCAAATGTTGGCCTGGGAGCCAGCAGACTTGAATTTTCTGTCAATTCTTCCAATTCTAAGAACAATTCTGGAAAACTCATTTCCCCATAATGTGCCATATAATAAGGACCAGTAGATTGTAAGTTTCTTGAGAGCAGGACCTGGCATTTAGGAAGCACTCAATACATGCTTGTTGAAAAACTGAAATTGAATTTATGCACACTAAAATATTATCCTATCTCCCCAGGACGCTGTCTGTGTTCTTGGGCTTGAGACACTTTCCATTTATAGCCACTGCTTTTATTTTCATTGGGAACACTTGGAGAAAATGTTCAGAACCACATTGAAAGGCTGTACCATTTAAATATTTGATTTCCCCTCAACCCCTAAGAAGTACTTTTTGCCTGGATATACTGTGACCAAATCAGGTAATTATTTTAAAATTGCATTTCTTTACTATGATCCTCAGTCTCTCCCCCACCCCCAAAGGAATTTAAATTAGCCAGTATCCCTGTTTGAAATTCACTGGGTCCCTCTTGCAGTGCTTCTCAAGCTGTGGGGGGTCGAATGACCCTTTCACAGGGGTCACAGGGGTCACCTAAGACCATCAGAAAACACATATTTCTGATGGTCTTAGGAACCAAGGCACCGCTCCTCTATCGCATCCGCCCACATGCGAGTATTAAAAAGTTGGGGCATTAGGAAGGTTGAGAACCACTGCAGGAGTTCAGGGACGCTGGAAGCAGATAGATCGCATACAAATGTTTGCTTGGGCTACCTAATTCATGCCCCAAAGACCTTATTTATCTGTATCTCTCAACTCAACTAGCATTTCTTGGTCACTATCTATGCGATAGGAGTGGTGCTAAGCACAGGGAATACAAACACACGTAGAAAAAAAAAACAGTCCCTGCCCTCCAGGAGTTTAGGTTCTAATTGGGGAAAGAAATACAAAAGGAAGATGGAGGTGGGAGGGTGGGGAGGGGGATAACGAGTTAGAAAATGAAACTCGAGTTAGAAAATGAAACCTGCTGGTCTGGGAGCCCTCCTTCAAATGGAGGTTCTGTTCTTTTTGTGTGTGTTTTTCTTTCTCATGGTTCCTCCCGTTCGTCCTAATTCTTCTATACAACATGACTAACATGAAAATATGTTTAATAGGAATGTATATCAGATTTTATGCCATCTTGGGGAGGGGGAGAAAATTTAAAACTTATGGAAACGAATATTGAAAACTAAGAATAAATAAATAAATAAACTTATTTTAAAAATGAAGATTCTGGGAGGAGTCATCCAATCAGAGGGAGAGGCTGCAGGGGCAGAGAGTATTTCCGGTATGAGAATTGCAAGGCTGGAGGAACTCCTTGAGAAAGAGTTAATTAGGACATTTTCTTCCATCTTTGAGGCAAACCCTGAAGCCTTTTGATTTACTAGGCCAGGGAAAGAGGCATCTCTTGTTGTTGTGAAGAGAACCTAGGGAAAGTCTTTTGACCTGGCATGAATTGGGATGGGTAGGTGAGGGTCTGGTAGAATAGGACTCAAGGAACTCGGCAGTGGTGGCCCTGACCTGCTCCAGTTTGAATTCTGGTGTCTGAAACTCTGATGAGCCCTCAGGACCTAAGAAAGAAAGCAACATTGATCCCCCAATGAAAACACCAGAGACATGTTTGGGGTGTAACTTCCTCTTCTGGGCACTGTTGTTCCTAGATGACAGAAACTGATCTTGCCTCCATGTGAGACTGCATCTCGGAAAAATCTTCAAGGGACTAAATTACCTCTTATCTATGCTGGCTCTGAGCCCAGGTCCTTTTCCTTCTTTGTTTACCTTAAACTGATTTAGCAGTTTTTAACCTGGGGTCCGGGAACTTGGTCTTTAAATACATATATAGGTTTATAGCTCCATTTCAATATAATTGGTTTGCTTTGTAATATTATGCACTTTATTTTATACATTTAAAAATATTATTCTGAGAAGGGGTCCATAGATCTCTCCAGACTGCTGAAAGGATTGGTAGCCCCCTAGAAAGTTAAGAACACCTGCCCTAGTGGGAGTCCATCTTCTAAGAGAAACACTAAGTCCATAAAAAGCATAGGGTTTAGGAAGAGATTCTCTCTGGTCTTTTGACTGTTAATTAATAGAACTAAGTTTGCTTTACTTCTTATTCTTATTCTTCTTAGAACACCAACACACACACCAGGAATGAACTTTGAGTTTCTTCCAGTAGGGATATGAAAAGCTTTTCACGAACCTTGTCCTCCCTCTCTTGATTCCTCTGGTTAAGGCTTTTGGAAGATAAGCTGCCCAGGTTAAGAAGTGGAATCAATGATGGTAGAATAGAGTTAAGTAGTAACTGTCCTCCCTTTGGGGACCAGATCCATGACTTTGTCATCATTCATATCATGTATTCACCCAGTGAACTAACTTTTCTGGTAGCACTTCCCTCAATTAAAAATTACCTTATATTTACTTTGTACCTACTTTTGTATTAAAAAAAAAAAAAGGAAAGGGAAAGGAAAAAGGAAAGGGAAAAAGAAAGGGAAAGGGAAAAGGAAAAAGAAAAGGAAAGGGAAAGGGAAAGAGAAAGGAAAAAGAAAAGGAAAGGGAAAGGGAAAGAGAAAGGGAAAAGGAAAGGGAAAAGACTTAGACTTGGAATCAGGAATACCTGAGTTTAAATCCTGCCTTAGACACCTTGTCAGCTGTGTGATGATGGAGCCTTCTGTGCCTTCCTTTCAACCCACAGCAGATTTCTTTGGGATTAGACTCAGTCTCCAACAAGCTCAACATCTATGATCCTGTGACTAAATGATGTCTAAGGCCCCTCTCAACTCAAAATACTGCAATCCTAAGAAAGGTTGTTCTGAGCCCATTGGACCTTAGAAGTCCTTGGAGCTGTAGCTATGGCCCTGGGCGGGGAGGGGAGCAGAAGTGGGGGCTTCTTTACAGGTCACCTTGACTTCCTTTCAAACTAAAAAGTGCTAAGCAGAGTTTGCAGAACTGTTTTTAGCAGATCATTAAGGAAAAGACATTCTGGGGAAGAGAACAGAGCATCATCCTGGGAGTGAGTAAACCTGGGTTCTCATCCTGACTCTAGTCCTGTTAGACTCTTACTTTGAATACGAACTTTGGTGTTGTGGAAAGAGCACTGGGTCTGGAATCAGATGACAAAGTTTGAATCCTGATTCTTTCATTTACTGGTCATGTGACATTACACAAATCACCTGACCAACTGAACCTCAGAGTCCGGTCAAAGTTTTCTTCCAGCTCTAAACCTTATGGTCCTAGGAGAGCTCCTCCTCCAGTCTTTCTATTCTCATCTGGAAAAGAACATCCAACTTCAGCATCCAGTGATTCTAACTACTTGTTAGATCTCAATTTCCTAGCCATATGTGCAGAAGATTAAAAAAGAAAGAAAGAAAGAACAGGAAAAGCAACAACAACAAAAAGTTAGATGTGCCTGATGGATGTTCAGAAGGACTTTAAAGACCTTTAATGATTTTATTCTTTGTAAATCTGGAAAGCTTTTTCAAGTCATTTGTCCTACCCAGAGTTCAGATTTTAGCCAAGAGGCTTAGGCATCTATAATGCAGTAATAATGCCTTTCCATTTGGGGGAAATCATTTCTCCGAAGGTATTAAAGTATTAATTCTCTAATCCTCCTAACACCTCAGTGAAGAGGACCAACGTCAAGGCTGATTATTATGCATTATTCTAGAGGTGTTGATTTGCCGTAAGCTGCCCCAGAAGGGGCCTGCCTAAAACGGGAATCTCCTTCCATAGTCAAACCTCCCTTTGGAGAAGGAAAAAAAATGCTAGTAAACTCAGGTTCTCATTGCAACAGACTGTGTGCACCACTTGCCGACAAAGACAGTTCATCAGAGATCTGTGCAAACGGGAAAGACAAGAGCTAATATAAATGGAGTAATAGCCCTGTGGACTCATTTTATTTACATTTGAAAATAATGTAGTTGGCAAGTTCTGTTCCCCTCCCAGTCCCAACCCACGCCTCCTTCAGGAGGTAATCTCACCTTACCTCACCTCACCTCCCCTCCCCTCCCCTCACCTCACCTCATCAAGGTAGGTTTCACTGAGAAATAAATTCTCCTTCAGAATTGTTCTGCATCCTCATTCATTAATCTTACCTTTCTATTTCATATACTTTGTATGTCTGCTCCATTAGATTGTGAGCTTCTTGGAATTAGGGACTGTTTTTGCCCTGGTACATAATAAGCACTTAATACATTTGTTGACTGATTGACCTTCCCCAGCATAAATTCATGGACTTCTTCCTTTTCTGTGATAGCCATGACCAAAAAAGGAGCCTAGACATTTTATTTCAAGAAATTACCAAGGAAAACTGCCCTGATATCTTAGAAGGTAAAACAGAAGATGGAAGAATCTACCAATCACATCCTGAAAGAGATCCCAAAATGAGAACTCCCAGGAATATTATAGCCAAATACCAGAGCTCCCAGGTCAAAGAGAAGATATTGCAAATAGCCAGAAAGCAACAATTAAAATATTGTGGAGCACAGACAGGCTCATACAAGAGTTAGAGGCTTCTGCATTAAAGAAGTGTTGAGCTTGGAATATGACATTCCAGAAGACAAATGAGCTAGTATTATAATCGAGAATTACTTACCCAGCAAAACTAAGTGTAATCATTCAAGGGGGAAAATGGAAGTTTAATGAAATTGAGGACTTCCAAGCATTCCTGATGAAAAGACTAGAGCTGAATAGAAAATTTGACATTCAAACAGAAGACTCAAGAGAAGCATAAAAAATTAAACAGGAAGGAGAAATCATAAGGGACTCAATAAAATTAAAATGTTTACATTACTATATGGGAAGATGATCATTGTAACTTCTAAGAACTTTATCATTATTAGGTAAGTTAAAAGGAGTTTACAGATATAGCATGGGTATGAGTTGATTATGCTGAAACGATTTTCCAAAAAAATGGAGATTTGAGAAGGAGGGATACACTGGGGGAAAGGAGAAAGGAAAGGTGGAATAAAGAAGATTTTCTCACATAAAAGAGTTCCACAAAGAAGAACTTTTACAATGGAGGGGAAAGGAGGGGTTGTAGGCAATGCTTGAACCTCACTCTCATCAGAATTATTTCAAAGAGAGAATATATATACACACTCAATTGTGTATTAAAATGTAACTTACCCAATAGGGAAATGGATGGGGAAGGGGATAAGAGAAACAGGGATGATAAAGGAAAGGGTAGATTATGGAGGCAGTGCTTGGAAGCAAAATAGACTTTTGAAGAGGGATGAGAAGGGGGGAGGAGAGAAATGAAGATAATGGGGTAGAGGGATATGCTCAGTTACTAATCATAGCTGTGAATGTGAATGGGCTGAGCTCACTCACAAAACAGAAGTAGACAGCAGAATGGATTAGAAAACAATCCAAAATTTGTTGTTTACAAGAGGCATGCTTGAAACAAAAAGACACACACAGAATTAAAATAAAGGACTGGAACAGAATCTAATATGCTTTAGCTGAAGTTAAAAAAAGGAGAGGTAGCAATCATGATCTCAGACAAAGCAAAAACAAAAATAGACAATTAAAAGAGATAGTCAGAGAAATTTCATTTTGCTAAAAGGTACCATAGAAAGTGAAGTAATATCAAAATATTTTATAGCAAGTTCCTCTGATAAAGGTCTCATTTCTCAAATGTATACTGAGTATAGAACTGAGTCAAATTTATACAAATAAGAGCCATTCCCCAATTGATAAATGGTCAAAGGATATAAATGGACAGTTTCCAGAAGAAATCAAAGGTATCTCTAGTCATATGGAAAAAGTGCTCTAAATCATTATTGATTAGAGAAATGCAAATTAAAACAACTCTGAGGTACCATCCCACACCTATCAGAAATGACAAATGCTTGAAGGAATGAGGGAAAAATAGGTATATTAATGAACTGCTGAAAGAATTAGTAACTGGCCCAACCATTCTGGAGAACAATTTAGACCCATGCCCAAAGGGCTATAAAACTGTGCCTACCCTTTCCTCCAGCAATACCTCTGTTGGGTTTGTATCCCAGAGATCAAAGAAAAAGGAAAAGGATCTATATGTATAAAACTATTTATAGTAGCTCTTTTTGTGGTGGCCAGGAATTGGAACTTGAGGGGATGCTCATCAATTGGGGAAAGCTAAACAAGCTGTGGTATGATTGTGATGGAGTACTGTTGTGCTATAGAAAATGGTGAGGGGGATGTTTTCAGAAAAACATGGCATGATTTATATGAATTGATGCAAAGTAAAGTGAGAAGAATGGAGAGATCATTGTGTATAGTAAGAGCAATGTTGTAATGATGATCAATTATGAAAGACTTGGTGACTCTGATCAATATAATGATTCAAGATAGTTCCAAAGGACTTACAATGAAAAAAATTCTATCCATCTCCAGAGAGAGCTGATGAACTCAAAGTGCAAATCGAAGTATGATTTTCTTGCCTTTTTTTTTAAATGGCTAATATAGAAATATATTTTGCAAGATTTCACATGTATAATTGATATCATATTGCTAGACTTCTCAGTAGGGGGAAGAGGGAGAGAGAGAGAGAGAGAGAGAGAGAGAGAGAGAGAGAGAGAGAGAGAGAGTATGGAACTCAAAATTTAAAAAGAAAAGAATGTTTAAAATTAATAATAAAAATTTAAAAACAAATAAAAGGAAAGGAAAAAAAAAAACAAATATTCCCATTGGACCTGATTGCAGGAGTTATCCACATTCTATGACCACAGTGAGAAAATAGAAAAAATCTCAACTAGTGAAGACAATCAGAACTGGATTTAGGAACTTACTAGAGGAGGAAACTTTGAAGGGAGACAAGAGTGCTGCTTTCCCCAGAAACAATGAAAGTCAATAAGTAAATGCTAAATTGTGTGGTGCTGGGTCGGTGCTGGGAAGGAGGAGTGGTTAGAGAAGGATAACCATGGTTCCTCAAGCCAGGGTAAAGGGCATTTCAGGGGAAGTCTGTGCAAAGAAGCTCCATTCTATCTTAAAAATAAAACAAAACCACATTCATTTGACCCTGCTGCCCTTTCCCACTCCAACAATTCATCTCTCTCGGGAAATGAATTGTTCTTAAGCCAAGTTTTCCGTTTAGCTAAGAATATACTCCTTTAAGCTCAGAATCTTTTTTTTTTTTTTTTAAGTAAGCCTTTGGGGATGGAAAGGGCAGGCTATAATGACTTACACCTCTCTGAAAATAGCATGGACTGGTTTGTGAGGTGAGCTTCATCACTGGAAGTGTGTGAGCAGAGACTGATGGCTACTTGTAGGAGATGCCATGTTAGGAAATGTTGTGATGACCCAATCCAAAGTACTTTTCAGCTCCAAGCTATGTCCCTATTGCCTATTAGATCAATTCCTGGCACCCAAAGACCTCTGTTATGTGCTTAGCACTATACTAGGCACTGAGGGACTGCTATGTTGAAGAGGTACCTACTACCCTCAAGGAGCTTACAATCTAATTGAGGAGACAAGTTTAACACCATGAACCATTACTGAATAATAAAGGACAAGAAATAATGAAATGATAAATGTGTGTCACAGTGTCAGTGGGGAGAAGGGGAGGAGTGGAGAATGATAGAGGAGTTTAGCTGAGAGTACCAGAACAATCAGGCAAAATTTCATAAGGGAGGTAATATTTGAACTGGACTTTTAAGGATGAGTGAGATTTGGATAGGTGGAAGAGAAGGGTAGGTGTTCTAGGTGATGGGAAAAACAGGAACTGTTTATTCTCACACTGAGATAGGAGTGCATGGAGAGAGCAGTAGGCATAGTGTGTTTGTGAGGCAGTGAGAAAGCCCAGAGTAACTAAAACAGAGGGCTCACGGGCTGGTAGTGGGAAATGAAGATGAATAAGTAGGGTGGGGTCATACAATGCTTAAAGGTTTGCAAAGCACTTCACCTACATTATCTCATCTGAGCCTCACAATAATCCTATGAGGTAGAGACTCCACACCTTATTTTACCTTTAATTGAGACTCAGAGAAATCAAGGAATTTGCCCATGGTTAAGCCCATATCCAATGGAATTGAATCCAAGTGTTCCTGTCTTCAATTCTAGAGCTCCATCCACTATTGACACATGTTCTCTCGCTAGGGTTGATTTTATAGGAGATTGAAACGTAGGAGTTTAAATATAAAGGACTGATTTGAGAGAGAGGAAGGGGGAGAGGGAGATAACGGAGGTTATCTAGGATGCCTCTACATTAGGACAAACCCTCATGAAGTGATTAGGGTCTGGACTAAGGCCATGGCAATGAGGATGACAAGAGATATTTCCAAGTCCAAGACTGCCTAGAGCAGTGGTTCTCAATCTGTGGGTCCTGACCCCTTTGGAGTCGAATGACCATCGGAAAACACACATTTCCAATGGTCTTAGGAACCTCCTCTATCGTCTCCAGGCGGGTCTGCCCACATGCAAACACACCCATATACGACTATTAAAGGGTCGAGGCATTAGGAAGGTTGAGAACCTCTGGCCTAGAGGGAGGAGCTGATTGGATAGAGAGAAATTAAGGGAAAGAATGCATCAAAGATGGTCACAAGAGCTGAGGCTTGTGCAGCTGGGAGAACGGTACTTTCGGATGTCATTGGGACTGGGTACCACCTCCCTAACAAAGAGCCTTCCCTAACAAAGGGATAATGACCTCCTCCTCTCTAAACACCCGGTTTGGAGCCTAGAGTTTCCATTTTTTAATCCATGAAATGGAGATTATATTTGCCTTCCCTATCTCTTTAGGATTTTTGTGAGGAAAGAACTTTGTGAACCTTAAAGTACTCCAGAAATATGCTACCAATGTCTTGGGGTGTAAGAGGTATTCAGGAAGGACTACCATCTCTCTACTGTGCAGACTTGCCAATCCCTTTTCAGAGTCTGTTTTTGCTTTTCTCTGTAGACCCACACGTGGCACAGTGCCTGGCACATAGTAAACACTTAATAAATGCCTATTGACGTGACTGTAAGAAAAAATGAACATAATGAATAAGGAAAAACATAAAAAGAATTACATCAGCTGATGCATAGTGAAGGAACAATTTACAACAATGGAATCAGAAAGACCAACTGTTATGGGAATCTGAAGATCTTCCCTGCCCCTAGGCCCTTTGCTAAAGTGGCTA
>CM053586.1:301738498-301761717 GCA_028646515.1 Pseudochirops corinnae | reverse complement strand
CCCCTGAACTAGGTAAATGATATGTTTGATTAAAGTGAGATTGTTAACCCATTTTGAGTTGCTTTCCTTTAGAAAAGCAGATCTAAGAACCTGTGCTAGTAGCTGCCCTAGGTATGCTAGGGTGCTTGCTGTTACACCCACCACCACAAAACAATAAAAATTAAATTTTCCAAAATTTCTAAGAACAAGCCCTAGAAAAAAACAGAAGACACTGTCCCTTTGTCTTTACAGAGGTGGCAATCCACAGAGGTGGAACACTATATGTAGCATCAGTTTGTTATTGATGGTCTCATTGGTTTCAATGGATTTTCTTACTTTTTGAAGAAAAATCATCCTGGATGACTGTCTGGGAAGAGGTAGGAGGGATACAAGGAGAAATGTGTATGATGTAAAACAAGAGATATTGATAAAAATCTACTTTTAAAAAAAAATCTGGGTTCAAGTTTCAGCTCTGCCATTTAGTAACTCTGTGACTGAGCAAGTAACAGCTTCTCTGAGCCTCAATTTTCTCATATGAAAATACCATTCACCTTATGGAATCACTATGGGCTCCAATGAGTTAATGTGGGCAAAGTACTTTGAAAAATACTATATCAATGCCAGCTATCCTTACTTTATTGAATTTTTGACATGAAGTATTGCAGTCCTTACTCTTTCATCTACCAGAGCATTTCCTTGGAACAAAGTTCTCATATTTAAGGTCAGGAATGAACATCTTGATCCCAGGCTAGGTCTCTGTGAAAAGGAAATAATGTAAACACTGAATCAAATGTGAACTCCCTGTAGCCAATCTTGCCACAGAATAGTCTTTGTGTATTATTCAATCCAGCCCCAGGTGGGTGAGGTGGTTCCCTGAAGGATAGCCCTGTGATAGTCAATAAATATTTATTAAGTCCTACTATATGCTAGGTACATGCTGGGGGATAATACTGGGGACACAATGAAAGGTAAAAGATAGTCTCTGCTCTCAAGAAACTCACGATCTAATGGGAGTGGGGTGGAGAGAGAAAACGTGCAAACAACTATTTACAAATAAACCGTATTCAAGGCAAATTGTAAATTAAAAGAGCACTAGAATTAACAAGGATTGGGAAAAGTTTCTTGTAGAGGGTAGACTCTTACCTAGAACTTGAAGGAAGCCAGGAAAGCCAGGAGAGAGAGTTCTAGGCATGGGGGGACAGACCATAACAATGCCCAGAGTTAGAGAAGTTTTGTACAAGGAGTAATAAAGAAGTCAGTGTCACTGGATCACAAAATAGGTGAATGCATGTGGGGGTGGGGGGGGGGAGGAGGGAGGGAAGGAGGGGTGCGTGAGAACACTAGAAAGGTGGGGAATTAAGAGAAGATTAGGAAAGGCTTTGAAAGCCAAACAAAGGATTTTATATTTGATCCTAAAGGTAATAGAGAGTCATTGGAGCTGATTTAGTAGGAAAGTGACCTGGTCAGACCCATGCTTTAGGAAGATTACTTTGTCAGTTGAGTAGAGAATAAACTTCAATGGAGAGAGACCTGAGGCAGGAAGCCCCACCAGCAGGTTGTAGCAACAGCCTAAGTGTGAGGTGTTGAGAGCCTGCACCAAGATGGTAGCAATGTCAGAAAGATAAAATCTACAGACCTTGACAATGGATTGGATAGAGAGGGTAAAAGAGAATTAGGGGTTGCAGATGATACCTAGATTGCAAACCTGGGTGATTGGGGGACTGGCGGTGCCCTCAACAGTAATAGGAAAGTGAGGAGAGAAACAAATCTTAATTGACTGAGAGACTTCTGAACCAGCAACCTTGCAAAAGTGTGGAGAGATTGAGAAAAGAGAAGTGAAAATCAGGAGATCAGGACAAGGGAGACAGCATAAATTTTTGAAGGGTTAATGGGAGGCTCCAGAACTGCTGACATGTAAGGGAGGCCAACCCTCGCCCCATATATCCCTTGACTCTCAAGACCTGCCACCCTAGAGACTAAGAGCAGACTACACTGGTAAGACCATCCTCTCTTTTGTTGAGCTGAGATTGTATCTCACCTATGATGAGCTCATTTACTCTTGTCTATCCTACTGTCTAGCTTAAAATATATAACTTCCTAGATTTTAAAATATCTTCAGTCTTGGAGGTCCATTGGATCTTTTAGCATTTTCACCAATATTTCTTTGC
Organism: Pseudochirops corinnae; assembly: GCA_028646515.1. Taxonomy (NCBI): domain Eukaryota; kingdom Metazoa; phylum Chordata; class Mammalia; order Diprotodontia; family Pseudocheiridae; genus Pseudochirops; species Pseudochirops corinnae. Next base: position 301,759,570 of record CM053586.1, on the reverse strand, counting down.
TAGTTCCAGAACTGAAAACTACTCATTGCTGAGATGATGTGTACAAGGTTTATCGAGCTGGGGCTAGTTTGTAAAGTGCTTTGCAAAGCTTGAAGTACTATAAAGATAATAGCTATTTTTCTTATTCTTATTCTAGTCACATGGACTATGTCACACAATGTGTAACATGACACAGCAAGATCAAACACGGTATGTTAAATACCACCATACATTGTCTTACAATATTCTCTCTCTCTCTGTCTCTGTCTCTTCCCCTCATTCCCCCGCTCTTAGAATTATTTGTTGGCAATGTAATATATGGGTTCACACTTTGGGTAGGGCTTGGATTGGATGACCACTGAAGTCATAGAATTAGAGCCAATAAGGAACTCAGGAGTCAGAGAATGCCAGAGTTGGAAGACACCTTAGAAGTCATCTAATCCAATCCCTCCCTTTTACAAATAAGGAAACTGAGGCCCAGACAGGTTCAATGACTTACCCAAGGTCCTGTGAGTAAATGAATCCAGTGCTCTTTTTCACCACATCTTGCTGGCCCCTTTTAATCTGTGCTTCTTGGCTTCTGTGATTACACTCTTAGCCAAGATGAAATGCATCTAAAACTTTACTCACCCTACCCATTTGGAAGAAAATTTAACCAACTGCACAGTCTAATAATTTTATATAGACCTCTACAGTCTTTACCCATAATAATGAGAGATCGAATGAAGTAGTGGATAGAAAGCTAGTCTTGGAAGCCAAGAAAACCTGCGTTCAAATGTCACCTCAGACTTTTATTTTCTAACACCGGACAAATCACTTAACCTTTTGGTATTTTAGGCAGCTCTCTAAGACTGTAGATCTTATAGAGAAGGTCTAATTTACCTGCACTGGTAGAAGGAGTTTTTTCATTCAGGAATATATAATCGCAGTTCTAGCCCTTATCTTTATCCTTGTAGATAATAATGACAGATTCTTGGGTAGTGAAGAGTCCTGGGCCAAATAATTTACTTCTGGTACCTAGAACTGGCCCCATGTGGAGCCATTTCCAGAGATTATGTGATTTCCCCAAAGGAATGAGAGTTCTGCTTTTCTTAAACTTAATCATATATTTGAAACAGTGCCACAGATAGTGGTCTTCTTATACTACTGATCAGTAATGTTCGGTCCTGAGAGCACTGTATGCCTGCTTGTGGTCTGCTGGGTGCCTGGGAGGAGTGAGGAAGGGGAGAGTCAATCTGCTCCCATCCAGGAGCTCAACCCCTTTGTCTGCCCACAAAGGGACCAGTCAGGCAACCTTAAATGGTCACACCAACAGGGCAGAGGAAAAGCATGTCTCTGTCAGCCTGAATGCTGAAGGCAAAAAAAAGAAAGAAAAGGGCTTTTAAAATGCTTCTGTTGCATGCCCCCGCTGAGATTTTTAAATGCCTTCTCCTCTGGTGCATTTGATGCCTGCACATTATTGTCTGTTTAACTTACCCAGGGAGGCTCTGGGGCAAACAAGGGCTGTGTCTTTGCATGTTTTCATAGAGTGCTGAGTGGGCTGTTGGCACCGAAGCAGCAGCAAATAGTAACAATGCAATCCTAAGAGGGCTGGAAAGCCAGGGCCAGTCTGGGAAGCAAGGAAACTGTCCATATATGGGTAGTGAAGGGCAGAGATTAGATGCATCTTTGATATCTGCACTTAAAGAGGGCTAGAAGTTAGAAAGAGGAAGAATGCGCTTGACTTGGACTTTCTGCAAAAGAATTTTATCAACTGGGTGTGGGTGAGACAGCCAAGAGAACAGGAAAGGATATTTCCCCAGGGAAGTCATAGAAATCATACTACTCCCACAGAGCTTCACCCACAGGGCCTATCCCAAAGAAGTTGTTACTGCCAAAATGAGAGTCTGCAGAATCTGTACTTTGAATGGTGTAGCAGAATTACTGGGTTTAAAAGTAGAGGACCTGGGGAAGAAACTTGTCCTACACCCTGCTGCCAAGTCACGTCCCCTTTGCAGGTCTCAATTTCCTCGACTGTAAAATGAAATGGTCACTTTAGTTGCCCCATTTTTGAGTAAGAAAGAATCCCGGGATTCATTTAATCTACTGCCTACTTCAAAAACAATCCTTTCTTCAATATACCCGATAAGGGCTTTGCTAGTCTTTGCTCAAAGTCCCCTAAAGAGGAAGTGTCTCAGGCATAGGAAATACTATAAATTTGTGGAGGCTGGATTGGTGAGTGAGTTTAAGAATGAATATAATCCCTAAAAAGCTGTGAGTAGCCCACTTCGGTTGCAGTACATAACCAGGAAGGGAATACAATAACGTAAGGCTCAGGTAGGGTCAAAAACAGGTGACAAATGGAACTTGCCTCTATCTCCTGTGACAACACCCCATTCTACCTTGTGTTGGCACTAATTGTTAGGAAGTTTTCCCTTATAGCAAACCTAAATCTGTCTTTTGGCACCTTCTCCCATAGCTGCTTGTTCTGCCCTCTGGGGCCAAAAAGAACAAATATAATCCTTTTTACTACAGGACAGGTCCTTTTTTTTTTTTTTTTTTTAGCTCTAAATCAGATGATTGAATGAATTAACTGTAAAGTCAGGTATGTCAGGTCTTTCATAGGATTTCAATGTTGGTGGAGTAGCAAAGAAGAAATAATGTTTGAGTTCTATGGGTAGTAGAAGGAAGGATAGAGGGGACTGCAGAAGAGAAAACAGGTAGTTTTGGTTATGAGAAATTAAAAAAACCTTTTGCACAAACAAAAACAATGCAGCTAAAATTAGAAGGAAGAACGTTGATAAAACTATGAATTGCTCTAGCCATCTTGGAAAGTAATTTAGAATCATGCCACAAAAGTTACTAAACTGATTGTAGCCATTGAGCCCCAAAATACCACTACTACACTCCAAAGAAATTAAAGAAAGAGGTAAAGGACCAACAGATATAAAAGTATTTATTGTAGTTCTTTTCATAGTGGCAAAGAACAGGAAACTGAGGGAGTGACTCGATTGGAGGGTGAACAAATTACAGTATATTAATGCAATGAAATTCTATTGTACTATGAGAAATTATGAAATTTTTGAAAATGATGTGTTAGACATTGTGCTAAACATTTTACAAATATTATCTCATTTCATCCTCACAACAATCCTTGGGAGATAGATGCTAATGTTATTCTTATTTTACAGATGAGGGGACTGAGGTAGATAGAGGCTATGTGACTTGCTAAAGGTCACACAGTAAGTGTCTGAGGTCACATTTGAACTCAGTTCTTTCTGACCCCAAATCCAGGGCACTATCTATTGTATCACCTAGATGATGAAAGGGATGGTTTCATAGAAACTTGCGAAAACTTGTGCAAACTGATGCAAAGTAAAGTGAACAGAACCAGAGCAATTTTACATTTACCTTATAAAGACAAACAACTTTTTGTTGTTGTTGCTTTTTTGGAGAGGGGAAGGCAGGACAATTGGGGTTAAGTGACTTGCCCAAGGTCACACGGCTAGTAAGTGTTAAGTGTCTGAGGTCAAATTTGAACTCAGGTCCTCCTGACTCCAGGGCTGGTGCTGTATTCACTGCCCCACCTAACCACCCCAAAGACAAACAACTTTGAAAGAATTAAAAACTTTAATCAATACAATGACTAACCACAATTCCAGAGGATCCATGATGAAACAAGCTACACACCTCCTGACAAAGAAATTATAAACTCAGGGTGCAGATTGAAACATACTTTTTTAGATATGGCCAATGCAGAAATTTATTTCACTTGTCTATGCATATTTATTGCAAGAGTTTTATTTCTCTGTCTTTTTTTCAGTTAGGGGAGTTAGAGAGAGAAAATAATTTTTTGTTGGTTAAAAGAAATTTAATTTAATTTTTAAAAAAAGAACTGAGATATCAATCCCTCATATGCACACCAACACTCACATCCTTACCTCTCTCTGCCCAACCCTATAGAACAGCAGTTCTCAACCTGTGGGTTATGCTCAATTTGTAACAATGAAAATACATCCTGCATATCAGATAGATTCATAACAGTTATGAAGTAGCAAGGAAAATAATTCCTATGGTATGAGGAACTGTATTAAAGGGTCGTAGCATTAGGAAGATTGAGTACCATTGCTCTAGAACATATACACCTTGACACATAAACAATTTACTGGTATTTAGGGGACAAGGAAATTTTCCTTAAGATCCCCCATTTTCACTCTCTGCTATTATAGGACTCTGGCAAATGTCCTCCTTCATTATTTGGACAAGGTTAGTTTGGATTTGGAAGCTGAGAAAAATCAACCAGAATATTATTAAGCTGTAGCCCTGCTTCATGTAGGCTGAGGCAGTAAATAGGAGCGGATCACTATCTTTCAAGAACAGTCATTTCAAAAAACAAAAAATGAACCTTCAGGGTTGACATTCAGGTCAAACTCAGTGATGGATTGGCCAGGTTCCATTTGTCAATGTCCCATTCAGTCATTAGGCCATTAAGCCGTCCATTGCTGAGATCCAGAGTGGAAGGGAGCACTCTCAAATGGATTGCCCTATAGCCAAAGTTAGGCCACTTAAAAAAGAAGAATCAGGTAGTTGTCTGACAATCTGAGGGAGGAATAAACCAAACTTTCTTTTCATTTTTGGAGAATGAGAGGAAGAAGCAACAATAATCTGTCACCCTTGGGATTTTCCCCATTTATTTTGTTTGGGTTACCAACCCTGCTACAGCTTTCCAATTTATTCTTATAATTAATTGGCGCTATGATGGATGGTGATAATTTTTTATAGCTCTGTAGCACTCTAAAGTTTACAAAGCACTTTATAGACACTGGAACCTCCCAATTATTTCATGAGGTAGGTACTACAGGTATTGTTATCCAACAAATGAGGAAACTGAGGCGGAGAGTTCATTGATTTGCCTATGGTAATAGAATAATAGAGCTTATAGGACATGTAGTCTAATCACCTCATTTGACAGATGAGTAAGGCCCAGAGAGGTTAAGTAATTCACCCAAAAGTCACCCAGATCCCAAGTGTCAAAGGCAAGATTTAAACTCATCTTCCTGACTCAAGGTCCATTGTTCTATCCGATGTCACACTGTTGATACCAATGCAGCCACACCAGGGAGACTATTGAAGTCTCTTGCTCCCACCTCCCTCCAACCCTGTTGCAAAAAAAAGAAAAACAATTGCTTTGTAAGAAATATGCATAATAAAGCAATACAAACCTCTGCATATGTCTAAAAAATAAATATCTCGGTCTGCACCCTAGGTCCATCACCTCTCTGTCAAGAGAAGGAAATACTATGTTGCATCATGAATCCTCTGGTATCATGTTTGGTTATTGTGCTGACCAGAGTTATTAAGTCTTTCAAAGCTGTTTGTCTTTACAATGTAGTTATTGTATAAATTATTCTCCTGGTTCTACTCATTTCACTTTGCATCAGTGCATATAAATCTTCACAGGTTTTTCTGAAATAATTTTTTATAACACAATAATGTTTCATTACATTCATATACTATCATTTAACCAGCCATTCTCCCCTTATATCTTCATCTGTGGAAATATTACCCACAGTTTAAAGCTGAGACCAAATACCATGTCCTTCAAATAGCATTTGCTGATATCCACCCCAACAGCAATCAATAGCAACCATTCCCTCCTAACCTTTCACTAAATATGGATAACACCTCTCATCACGTATCATTTAGCATTATATTTATTTTTATCATATCATCTAATTAGGTGATAAAATCCATGAGAGAAACAGCGATGTCTTATTGGCTACCCATTCCCAACAGGGTTCTACATACAGTGGGTGCTTAATAGATGTGGATTTTTTTTAAGTTGAACTTTCCAACAGATAGGAAACACAACTATAAGGGGCAAAATTTATGTTTTGCTAACTCCTTTCATCAAAAACTCTTTCTAATCGGATCAACTTATCAGCTTCTCCAAGACCTGAGGGTCAACTGGGTCCCATTTCCCCTCAGGCTCAGGGAATAGAATCTCCTCTGTAAACTCCCAGTCTTTTCATGCTATTAGCCTCAAGATTTTCTCTTTTTGTTCTCTATCCCCTGAATGATTTCACACTATTTTTTGTCCCTGAAGTGTCCTCTTCTTAATAGAATCCCAAGGTCTCTCAAAAGTATAAAATGCTAAAAGAACTCACCATCCTTCCACATCCACCCACCCAGGAGGCTTACAAAATCTTCACCAGTTGACCCAAAGCCATTGCCCCAAACAGTGTTTCTCCTGATGTCCCCAATCTAACTCTGAATTCTGAAGATCCCTCACTGGACAGTCCCTCTTTCTGCCAGGACAGGGTACCATCAAACCTTTCATTGAAATAAAATCAGGACCAAAGAGCTTACTAAGCAACCAAGAAAATCCAACAAAATTCATACCTCCCATTACATATAGAGACCAACTACCTGGGAAACTTTTAGCAGGGATTCTGATTCAGGTGCAGATTGGACTAGAAGGCCTCTGAAGTCCCTTCAGAGTGTGAGTTTCTTTGAGCATATAATCCAAACTGACTCTTTCACCTGTCTCACTTGGCCCTTGGGTAGAAGTCTCCTACTCCCTTAGTAAAATTATGCTGACAAATTTTAGGTTTATGGAGAGCTTCTCCTGCTCCTCTCTGAAGATTCCTTTCTCATCAAAGCAGCCCAGGGCGGAATTACTGAATAGATGAGTAAACCAAATTTGTCTTAGTCCATAAGAAATTATTAAAAGGATGATTTCAGTGAAATCTGTGAGGACTTTAATGAGCCAATTCTGTCGGTAACTAGGGCCTGGATAGATATTTCCCTGAGTGGAGTGGGATGGTCATTCCAGATTCCAGTTTGGGTGTAGGATAAATGACTCAAGGGGCAGAGATGAAAGGAAAGGTATGGGGGGCTTTTAAAGGATGAGAGTATAGAAAGCTAAGATTAAAAATTTAAATGAGTTGTTTGAGACTGGAAGCAAAAAGCAAAAATGAGTGAGGCTATTTGAAGGGACAAAGGCTGGATGCAGTCTGTGAGATCAGAATAGAGAAAAAAATGAATTCAGGAAATTTCTGTGAACCTAATCCAGAGGGATCCAATTGAGTTGAGAATTGGCCAGGAAGAGAAGTAGTTTGAACCTATAGCAAAGGGCTGGATGACCATATGTCAGATATATTGTGAAGGGGAATATTTTTTAAGGGACAAGTTAGACTAGATGGACTCTGGAGCCTTTTCAGCCCTAATACTGTGGCTCTAGAACATATTCAGGGTCCAGATAGAACAGGAACGTGTTTCTCTCATGACCAAGGAGTCATAAAAGAAAGTGTTCTTCCCCGAACTTGGGGATTGGGAGAACGTCAAAATAAAAGGAATGTCCGAATCAAAAGACATAAGAGAAGAAAGAAGGAACCAGAAAACTTGGTAGGTAAAACAAGAAAGAAAATGAGTAATGCTTTAAGTTGAGTCAAGATAATTAATGAGAGAAATGTAATTGCATGATCTGTCGTGGGGGAAGGGGAGAAGAGAGAGACTCTGTAGCTTTCCCATGGTGTGTCATATATTCATCCCTATAATGTTGTATCTTGTGATGTTCTCCTGGAGTAGGGAGACATTACTATTCCTTTTGTTCTTTAGTTGTGTCCAACTCTTCATGGCCCCATTTGGGGTTTTCTTGGCAAAGATACTGGAGTGATTCACCATTTCTTTCTCCAGTTCATTTTACAGATGAGGAAATCGAGGCAAATGGGGTTAAGTGATTTGCCCAGAGTCACACAACTAGTAAGTGTCAGAGGCCATATTTGAACTCAGGAAGATGACTTTCTTGACTCCAAGTCTGACACTCCATCCATTGAACCACCTGGCCCCTTACTGTTCCTTAGATGGTGGCTAAGGCTAATTATACACTGGTATGGTCAGAGTAACAAATGGGAATCATCAATCAAGAGGGTTCTTAGTTGGCTAAACGTGAACCTGAGATTGCAACTCAGACCTCAAAAGAATAATAACAAAGAGGAGAGGGAGGGAAGAAACTATTATGGAAAGACATTTCTTTTAATCTAATTAGGAACTGGACAATCTTGAAGTCCAGGGTCATAATGGGCTACATTAGCTGGAGAAAATGTTTGTTGGAGAAAATGAATTTCATATAGTTTAGGGAAGATTGGATTGTCCAGCCTGATTGCTGAGTAGAGTTTTTAGATGGCTTTGTGATTACCTGAATTTCATTTTTGTAATGTTTTTGTCTTATATACAAATGACTTAGGTTAAATGACAAATATTGTTAAGAATGATCAAATTCATTGTTGGTGAGGCTATGGAAAAACAGGTATACCTTGCTGGTAGAGCTGTCAGCTGGTATACTTTTGGAAGGCAATTGATATAATGTGAGCTAAAAAACTACTTGTGTCCTTTGACCCAATGATGCCACTACAAGAACAAAGCCCAAAATATTTAATGGACGGTTAAAAAAAAAAAAAGACATGTCCCTAGGAGTATTATTCATAGTGACAAAAAATTCATTCAAGATTGTGCTATTACATGTAACATGGAAACAACCCACATATCCCCAAATGAATGGTTGAACAAATTATATATGCATGGAACAGAATATTACTGTGCCATAAGAAATAGTAAGAAATACAAAGAAATGGAGAAAGACTTGTAAGAAGTGATGCAGAGAAAAGGAAGCAGAGAAACAGGGCAATTTTTACACTAACTACAGCTTTTTACTCACTCTCCCTCATGCCTGAAATGTTCCCCCTCCTGACCACCATATACCCATATACCATGCAGCTACATTAGTCTCATGTTTCCTTCCTTCCTTCCTTCCTTCCTTCCTTCCTTCCTTCCTTCCTTCCTACCTTTCTTCCTTCCTTCCCTCCTTCCTTCCTTCTTTCTTTCTTTCTGTCTCTCTATCTCTCTACAGTTTGGACAGGCACTACAGATAGACAATGAGTTTGATGCACAGTTAAATATGAGATCAGTTGATTTGCATTTGGAAAATTGTGCTTTCTATGATCTTGAATTCTCTGTGATGTTGTATTTAGTTTAACACACATGAAAAAACAGCAAAAAAAAAAAAGGTATTCCATTTTGTTATAGGTAGGCAGATGCTATGTGTCAAAACTCTCCACAGAAAATCCCCTCCCTTGTCCCTGGAATTGTAATCCAAACTGTTTCTTCCTGAGCCAGCGGCATACTCATCATCATGGCACTCATTAGTTTTCTTGGCTTTTTTCAAGATAAAGTTCAAATCCCACCTTCTGCAGGAGGCCTTTCCCAGCCCTCCAACTCTGAGTGTCTTCCCCCCTGAGATTACCTGCCTTCTACTTTGAGTGAAAGAAATGCTGCAGTGGATACAGCATCAGGCCTGGAGTTAAGGAGACCTCCGTTCAAATCTAGCCTCAGATACTTACTGGCTTTGTGATCCTGGGCAAGTCACAACCTCACTTTCCTCATCTCTCAAATAGGGGCAATAGTAGCGGCACCTACCAAAAATCATAAAGCACTGAGCACAGAGCCTGACACATGGGAAAGACCTAATAACTTTTTTTATTGATTCCAATAAGCTGGAAAAGAAAAAGAAAAATTTTAGAAAATATAAAAATAAAAGAATAATTCTGATATTTCCTTATTAAGACCAATTAAACTTTTTTTAAAGTTCAGTTTCATGTACAATCACTTCTGTTGTTTAAACATGTGAATATTTGTTTTTTTTTTATTTATTTTATTTATTTACTCATTTACTTTTAATTTACAAGATTCAGTTCCACAATCACTTGAGTTTCAGATTTTCTCCCCTCCCTTCCCCCCCCCCCCCATGGTGGCGTGCAATCATGTATAGGATCTGCAAATACTTACATGTGAATATTTGTGTCTAATTCTATTTTGTTTTCCAAAAACAAACAAATGCCCTACAGAGACTGTAGTACATGTGTCTGAAATGTGTAGTAGAGGGCAAAGGAGGCAAAGATGACAACAGGTGACTTTCTGGGATTCAGGACCCGACCCTGGGCATAACGTGGAGTTTTAATTGACTGTTCATCGCGCCAGTCACAGCCATGGTTACACAGCAAGAAGGAAGCCTGGGCCATGCTCTGAAGTCTCCTAGTTTAAGTTCCCTGGAAAGCTGCCATTTTATTTTGAAAGCCCGTGGCCTAGGGTGGCATACCTCATGGTGTTCATTGTGGGTGTGGTTTAGATCTCTATAACATGTCTTTGCATTGTAGTAAAACCAAAAATTAAAACGTTTTTAAAAAGCTTGTACAGGCTGAGATGGAGGCTTACATGTGTTGTACAAGATGTGATGAGAAAGGATACCTGAGGAGAAAAACTCAGCTAAGGCCCAACCCCCCCATCATCCCCCACCCCCAAAGGAAAGTCTTTGAAGAGAAAAATCTTCCAGTTACCCAGAAAGTATCTACAGAAAACTGTTCAGGGGAGAAACACCCAAATGTGCTAGGAAGGAGCTTGCTAGAGAGCTTTTGGTTGGAGGCTCTGTTTCTTTTTGATAAATATCTTCTTGTGGTGTCCACATGAGACACAAGAGTCTCTAGTCCTGTCCTCAGTCACAAGACACTTTAAAAAAATAACATGTCTTTCTCCCTTTCCTTTAGACCTCTGCTCTCTGCTAAGGGAATCATGGGTTAATAGATTTGTTCTTCAGTTTAATCTATCTGCTTTTTATCTCCTGACTTCTTGAGTCCAGGTCTTAACTAAAATGAGGGACCAGAGGTGTATCAGGCCCTTACCAGGGTCCTCAAAATACCACATTCACAGTCAGAGGACTTGTTTAAATCCAAGCTCTCTTACTACTTGTGAGTTTGAGAAAGTCACTTAACATCTCTGAGTCTCAGTTTCTTCCTCTATAAAACAAGAAAGTTGCATCAGATATTTAAGGTCCCTTTGAATCCTAAATTCTATGACCCTATATACATACATCATATGGGTAAGGCCTCTGTCTGCATATGTACATGGCCCATTAGAGGACTAGCCAATCCATCGATTAGTTAAATGAGTTCCATGATGATGAGTATGCCGCTGGCTCAGGAAGAAACAGTTTGGATTACAATTCCAGGGACAAGGGAGGGGATTTTCTGTGGAGAGTTTTGACACATAGCATCTGCCTACCTATAACAAAATGGAATACCTTTTTTTTTTTTTGCTGTTTTTTCATGTGTGTTAAACTAAATACAACATCACAGAGAATTCAAGATCATAGAAAGCACAATTTTCCAAATGCAAATCAACTGATCTCATATTTAACTGTGCATCAAACTCATTGTCCATCTGAAGTGCCTGTCCAAACTCTAGAGAGATAGAGAGACAGAAAGAAAGAAGGGAGAAAGGAGGGAAGGAGGAAAGGAAGGAAGGAAGGAAGGAAGGAAGGAAGGAAGGAAGGAAGGAAGGAAGGAAGGAAAAATGAGACTAATGTAGCTGCATGGTATATGGGCAATATTTATTTTTCATCCACTTTGTTTTTCATATTTGGATGGTTAAATTGATCTCTCTATAATAGCAGATGTTACTGAAGCGACTTAATAGTGCTGAGGGTCTGTATACAATAAATACAATGTCCTTTGCAAATAAGAATATTTGTAGGACTTTGCTATGGATAGGGAATTCTTCTATTTGAATTTGGTACAGGACATCCTTTATAACAGGTGAAGATGCATCCTTGTTCGACACCTTGTTTAATGTTAATACTTGGTGGATCCTTTGACAAAGTTTCTTCTGTAGTTGCATCTGTCATAGAATCTTACATTATTTTAACAATTGTATGAGACACCTCATTCAAACATAGCTTTTAAAGTGGCATTTTATTCTGTTAAACGCTTTTTCCTGGTCATCATCAATAGACACAGCAGGAACTTCTATTCTCTATACCTCTCTGTAATTTGTGTAACTATAAAGATGTTGTCTGCTATAGAAAATCATCTACAAAGGCCTGAAGATTTCCTTTTCATGCTATTATCAAGGACGGCTGCAGCACAGGTCAATAGCGGCTGAGAACTTCACAGTCATTTTTCTTTTCCTTTATCTTTTTTTCTTTTCAGTCCTTTTGATAAGAACCACCTATGATCCATTCTTTTGGAATCCTTGCTTCTTTGAGACCTTGAAAATTTGTCCCCGAGTGCCTTTAAAATTGTCACTATATATCTATATACACATACACATGTTTGTGTGTATAGATATACATATATGTATACGTATGCATGTGTGCATGCAGTATGTATCATACGTATGTGTGTGCGTGTGTGTATACACACGCCAAATTTTACATACAAAATCAGGTCTGGAAAGTCTTCTTGACTTCATCTTGTGGGATCTCAGGAGTGGGAGCTAAGTTCTCAGAGATTATCTAGGCTAGTCTCATTATTTTTCAGTCATAGGAGAAGAGAGGAAGCTGAAAGATGTCATCTAATCCAATCTCTTTATTTTATAGATGAGAAAAAGGAAGCCCAGACAGTCAAAGTGGTTTGCCCAGTATCATAGGGTTACAATAACTGGCCAACAAAGGGATTCAACCCCAGGTTTCTGAAGGGCTCTGTTCTCTCCACAGAACTAAAGAGTCCCAAGCAACAACAAGAATGGTCTGAACCAACCTAAAATGTACTTTTCTGTGCTTCGTCAAGTTCTGGCTCATGAGCAAAGGTTGGAAGATGGGGGTGAGAGGTAGAGGGAAAGGAGAAAGAAGAGTGGAGAGAAGGTGGGGGATGGGGAGGTTCAGAGTTCAGATAGGAAGCTGGTTTGAAAATGGGGGAAATGTACAAAGATTTTTAAACACTTTACAAAAGACTTTCTTCACAAGAATCTTGTGAGGGAGTGTAAGGATTACTGTATCCATTTCACAGACAAAAACAACAATACTCTGAAAGCTGAAGTCAGTCACCCAGGGTCACATGACTAGTAAGTGGCAGGACCAGGCCACGCTGGACCTCAGGACTTCTGATTCTAAGCCCAGGGTTCTTTCCAGTAACTCACACTGCCTCTCATCATGCCATTCAGTCTCTTATTGGCAGTTCTGAAACTGATTCCAGTGTCAAAAATCACTAGTTTTGCCTATGAGAGAAAGACCTATAGAATAAACTTATTTCTTTTAAAGTACAGTATAAAGACTTCAGTAGTCTCTGAAATGCAGAATTTTTAGAATACACACACACACACACACACACACACACACACACACACACACAAACACGTCTGGGAGCTAGAATCCATGCCAAAATTTTCCAAAAGCCAACTGGTGAGAAGTGAAGCCCCAAGCAATGGGTTTGACCCAGTATAGTTATAAGGGAGGCTCTAGGAAAAGGTGTGCTGCTACATGTTGGGGGTGAATGCTTTGTAACTTTGTTCTTGTTTTATCTAAATAGCAAATGAAGTTAATGGGTGTAATTGACTAAATGAAAGTGAGCCATTAAATACTGGTAATTAACATTGGAGAGAACAGACCAGAATAAGGGCTCAAGTCTATAGCTTTCACACCAGATCCCTCAGGGATACCCCTAGGACCTTTTGGAAGAGATATGACCTCACTTAGAGACCTGCCATCTGTTGAGAATGTTATTTGGGGCAAGGATCTCCAGAGCTTCATAAGGGCTACAGACATATTCATACACACACGCGCACACACACATACACACACACACACACACACAACTAGTAGATTACTCAAACAGTGAAGGTATATCACTTCACATATTCTTGGATTCTTTCAAAATCATAACAACTACTCATTCCACACTACTCTATCTTTCTTTAAATCCTTTCTTTTTGCTAGCATTTTCCCTCAGAGTCCAGCAAAATACTTTCCAAGATTCAACTGATTTTATTTTCCCCAAATCTCTGGAGCAGAGAGAAATTTAAGCCCATTTCACAGTTGAGTAAACCAAGGAACAACACCAAAAAAGAAAAAAAGAGAAGAAGCATTCTGTTAGTTCAACCTACAAATAAAGAGGTTAATGAGACAAGGACAGTCACAGACCACAGTGTCTCAAAATGAAGTGAGAATTGGAGTCTGTTTTTTTGAGAAGAATGCCAGTTTCTTTCCTCCTCTCAAGTCCTTTCTTCCTCCAACAACCCAGGACTTAGCTTCTGTATCCACAAGCTTCCCACTCTATCTCAAAGGAAGGTCTTGGTTAAAGACTCCCGTAAAGATCACTCCTTTTAAGATTACTGGGCAGAGAAGCCTGAGAGGAGCTCTGTCACAGCTGAGGTCTAGAAACAATTTGCCTTGTCATTTATCAAGATCATGTTACAGCAAATTCACCCATAATGGAAACCAAATTGAAGAAGCCAGTAGAGTTAAATTCTGGAAAATCGTTATCAAGCTACTGATCCATGTGCTGTAGATAAGGGACCAACTCTTTTGGTTTTCTCTAGAAATTAGGTATAATGACAATGCTGGCTTTGGTAGACCTTAGTCCCCTCCTCATGCCCTCACATTGCCATCATTTCAATTCTAACAGCTGGAAGTTAGCCCAAGGAAAATGTCGTACCTTGTATAAGAAGACCTCTAAGGGGGACTCCTATAAGAAGGACTGAATGATGGTGATGCCTTCTTAGCAGAATGTCCAAAGGCAGTTAAAAAATCATACAAAGATTCAGGACATGATTTAGGATATTTCTTTCTTGATGAATGCATAATAACCCAATAAGGCAGTATCTGTGTCTTCTGTACTTTTTATATGACTACAAACTCATGTTTAGAACACTAGAAGCCCTATACTAACTATTGTCTCAGACTTTCTCTTTGGAGGACTAATGTGCTCCATATGGTCAGTGTAGAAGAATGACCAACTTCAAGGGTTCTGTCCTCATTTGAAAAGGTAACTAAGAAACCAAGAGAAATAGGGCTTTCCCCAAATTCTCTGAGATGGGACTGACCATAAGAACACAAAGGCTCCTGACAATTTTCCACCCCTGATGTCTTCCCTCTTTTTCTGTGTGTATACTGCATGCCAGGAAAGGATGTGGTTTGAAATGACCTTCCCTTTCTTTCCTCTGGCACTTTCCAACCAAGCCTGGTTTCTATTCAGACTACTCAGAATCTCAAGGGTGGAACCAACTTCAAAGACTATTTGAGCAACCAGTACATGAACAAAGATCACCAGGATAAGTAGTCATCTAGCCTTGGTGTAAAGAACTCTAAGGCAGGAGGACCTGCTATTTCCCCAATCAATCAATAAGGTTTTTTTAAAGCACCTGATATGTACCAGACACTGTGCTAGGTGGTCTGTTCCCCTCTTCAAGACCTCTAATTGTGAGGAATTATTACCTTTTTTTTTTTTTTTAATCTCTATGCACTCTTTTCTGTAGTTGCTCCTAGTTCCATCCTCAGGAGCCAAACAGAACATCATCCCCATCTCATGTAACAGTTCCTGGTTATGCTATGAATAAGAAATGGCTGTTGTCCTAACAATCAAGTTGGAGATCCTAGCCAGATCATTCGTTCATTCAATAAACTTTTATTAGGCACCATTATGCACAAGGTGAGACATAAAACATAGTGAATAGAGGACCAGCCTTAAAGTCAAGACCTAGGTTCAAGACAAGTCTCTGACACATATTAGCTATGTGATCATAGCCAAGTCACGTAACCTCAACCAAATGCCTCTGCCCAAAACTTCAAAGACTGCATGTTTCAGAACAGTGCCTGATCTGCAGTGAGGGAGTTGGTTTCTACATTGGATGTTCCCTACACCAAGAAGTCTGGATTTCCCCCCAACCCCCAAATGGTCAAAGCAGTGCTCTTGGTGCTAGGAAATGTACAGAGATGAATAGGACATGGCCCTTGTCATCTAGAATATTACAAGCTCATTATTAATCACCCATATTTTACAGATAAGAAAACTGAGGTTCAGAGAAGTTAATTGATTTGCCTAGAACTGTATAAGGTTGTATAGACAGAACTAGTATCTGTTCTATGACTCCCTGACTCTCTATTTGGTGCCACAGATTGAATATAGTCTGCTTTTCATAGCATGGAGTTCTTTGAACTGGTCAATAAGAATTCCTTTATAAGGTACTCTACTCCCAAAAGATCTCAGTTTATAAGGGTGACCCAGACTCTTTGACATCCTTTCTGGCAGATACAAACTGTCTTCATGATATTGGAAGAGAGAGACAGAGACAGAGAGAGTTTTAAAAGAATATTAATTTCTTCTGAGTCCAGCAATTTTGCACTGCTCTCTCTGCATTTTTGAACATCAAGGCTGCGGTGTCTTGGGACAGCTGGCTAATATGACATCCAGATTTGAAATTTCCATCATGGCAACAGAAGGCTCTTGCTTTATTAACAGTCTGGTAATGTACAAGAAGACCTGCCATTTTCCACTAATGAATGGATAAACTGTTTAATTTACCAGTGGCCAACTCTGCAGTTATACTTTCCTGCCTCCAAGTCTTTGTCTGAGTTGTTTCATCTGCATAAAAACAGTCATATTATTCTTGCCCACCTGGAGAGATACTTTATTCCATCAAATCATAACTCAAAACCAACTTCCTTCAAAAACTCTTCCCCAGTAATGTACCATGGCAATAAATGGGTGCTGGG
Source organism: Pseudochirops corinnae (assembly GCA_028646515.1). Classification (NCBI taxonomy): domain Eukaryota; kingdom Metazoa; phylum Chordata; class Mammalia; order Diprotodontia; family Pseudocheiridae; genus Pseudochirops; species Pseudochirops corinnae. Next base: position 301,743,072 of record CM053586.1, on the reverse strand, counting down.
CTTGGAATCAGGAAGATCTGTATTCAAATCCATCTCTCAGAAATTTGCTAGCTGGACAAGTCATAACCTCTCTTATTTCAGGTAGTTGTTTACTTGATGCTCTAGGATTCTCCAAGTATATCATCATAGAGCAAGTTCTAATCTCAGAAGCTGGAGTCCTTGGGTTTATCAAATAGTAGATTACTATAATCTCTCTTAACCTCAGTTTCTCATTTGTAAAATTAAGGAGTGTGGACTAGATGATCTCTATGTCCCTTCCAGGTCTAAATCTACAATCCTATGATGATCCTTCAACCCTCCAACATCATTGCTAATTAATGCTACATCTCTTTATCACATTGCAATTCACTTTTTCAGTGATGACTCCAAATCGATTTTTACAATGGAGTTAAGTAGGTATGAATTATAGTACTTTGTGTCCCTGTCTCCTCTCTGTTGCACCTTCAAGTTCATAAGGTGTGTCACTGATCTGCTCAAAACCCTTCAAGTAAGTTCCTTACTGCCTCTAGGATAATCAATCAGCAAGAGTTTATTAGCACCTGCTACATGCCAGAAATTACTGTGAGACAATCCTTGCCCCCAAGGAGCTTATGAATAAAATACAAACTAGCTTTTCAGACTAGCATTTAAGGTCATCCACAATCTAACACCTACCTTTCCAGATTTACTTTATATTATTTCCCTTCAGACACTCTACATGGATTTTAAAGTTCCTCCCCTAACTTAGCAATCTTATCTCCCTTTTCTGTGCTTTTACACATCAATTCCCTATGCCTGGAATGTCTTCCCTCCTCATTCCAGCCCCCCCCCTCCCCCCCCCCGAATCCTTTTCTTCCTTTAAGGCTCCACTGAGATGTTAATTCCTTCCTGAATTCTTCCCAGATCCTTCAGTGCATGCTACCTCTTCAAATGGTCAATAGCTGGCATTCATAGAATTCTTTAAAGTTTACAAAACACCTCACAAATATTATCTCATTTGATCGTCACAACAACCCTGGGAGGAAGGTACTGTTATTATCTCCACTTTTACAGTTGAGGAAACTGAGGCAAATAGAAGTGAAGTGACTTATCTAGCATCACACTGCTAGTAAGCTAACTGAGCCCAAAGTTAAACTTTATATTTTGCTCTGTATATGTTGTATCCAATCTGAAAGAAAGTAAGCTCCTTGAGGCAGAGACAGTATCATGTCTGTTTTATATCCTCAGTGCCTGCACATTGTAGATTTCTAATAATATTTATTTATCCTAAGTTCCCTCTGAGTCCTATTGCACATGGTGGAGTCAAAAGACCTTGGTTTAAATAATTCTCATGTCACCACCCATGTGACTTTGAGCAAGTCATTTAACCTCTCGTGGTTTCAGTTTTCTCATCTGTAAAATGATAGTTTTCCTAGGTGATCCCTGAGGTTATTTCCAGCCCTAAATCTATGATTCTATGCCCCTGTCCCTTTCTATTCACTCACCTTTTGGGACGCTGCAGGGAGGAGGTTTGATTTTTGTTTTTAAGACCTATCTAGAGTAAGGAAACCAGCAGTGAGGAAAAGGAACAGTTCTTTTTAATAGATTTTTATTATTGTGGTTGTTTTTCTAAATGGAGAGAAATAAGCAGAAATGGGAAAGGGATGTTATTGTTAATTGCTTTTCTTGCCCCCTTTTTTTTATCTTGAGTAGACATAGGGAGGGATCTCAGCTTCCAGTTAGGGGAAAAAGGATTTATTCTCTTTCCCACCCCTCCAAAGAAATGGGGAGGAATCCAAATCAAGAATGGGAGAATTGGTTTGTCATTATTATTTTAAGTGTGAAGAGAGGGGGAAAATATGAGCAGTAAGGGAGCCATTTAACATTTTTCTGGATGAGGATCACAATGAAAATGGAAGAGACCTCTGTTTGCCTTGGGCTGATCCTGTACTGAAAGAAATCATAATTATTCAAAGTATGGGCTCCTCTCCTAGAATTAGATCCATACACCCCTCCCCTTTTGTTGGGTCCCAGAAGTGAAATCACATTTTCCATCTGGTCCTCTGAGTGGAATCCAGGGATTCCAGCCTTGATGTTATTAGTTATTCTTTGATCTCTGCAATGGGTATTGAATTCAAACCTTATCTGACCCATTCCAGCAAGACTTGGTGGTCCCTTCTCCCCAGTTAATCACCCTCTAATCTCTCCTCTACCCTGTAAGGACTAGGATGGGTCATCAAACACTTCTTAAATTTACCTACTAGCTGCTGATCATAGACTATCTATGAAGAGTGGATAGAGTGCTGGTCCTGAAATCAGGAAGGTCTGAGTTCAAATTTAACCTCAGATAGCTACTAGCTGTATGACCTTGGGCAAGTCACTTAATCTCTAAAGTCAAATGAGATAAAAATTTGTAAAGCATAGTACATAATAGTATATAGTAGGTGCTCTTGTTCCCTTTCCCTTTCCTTTTGTCTGCCTTAGTTTCCTCATCTGTAAAAAAAAAAATAATAATAATAGCACCTACATCCCAGTGTTGTTATAAGGGGAGGAGGAATAAAATGCAGTAAGACTGTAAAATATTTGCAAAACTTAAAACACTACATAAATACTAGCTATCTACAAGGAATTGTGCTAAGGTCTCTGAGGGAGATAAATGTAAAATCTAGGACCTGTTCTTACAGAGTCTCTCATCTAGCTGAAGAGATAAGGTGTAACTATATAAAAGGAGAAATAATGACAGAGAGTTAAGTAACAATAGACTTAAAGAGCATTGTTTCAGTCTAGGGATGTTTGGAATCCCAAAATGCAAGGATACAGGGCAGGGGTCTGCCTTAAAAGAATTCGACCACTCAAGCCTTCTTTCAGTCCAGGTAGTGAGTTTATTAAGACACTTTGTTATTCCAACTGGGTGGAAGAGACTCCCAATGAGCCTGTGGTATTTGTGACACCAATACAAGGGGTCAGACTCTTAAGGAATCTGCACAATTGGTGAGAGTAAGACTGATATTTTATACAGAAAATCTGTGGGAAGAAGCGGCAAGTAGCCTGGGGTGGGGCCAGGTGCAGACAATGGAAGGAGTTAAGTGGAGGGAGAGCCCCCGAAAGGGAAGTTAAAAGGATTATTAACAGGGATTGACTGAAGATCTGGGTTCAGGGACTTTGGGGTCCAGGTCCCAAAGACATGGTCTTTTCTTTTTTAGGGTCCAGAACAAATCCCATCCCCATCAGTATCAAAGATGGAAAGAGAAAGTATGTGATCAATGGCCAATGAAGGGTTTTGCAGAAAATTGTCTGTTACAAAGTACCTTGTTTGTTAGTCAAACACAATTGCCTGAGAGATATAGAGAATGAGATCTTGCCGTGACTATTTGATTTTTTTTTAGACTTTTTTGGAGGGGGGAGGGCAAGATAATTGGGGTTAAGTGACTTGCCCAAGGTCACAGGCTCATAAGTGTTAAGTGTCTGAGGCCAGAATTGAACTCAGGTCCTTCTGACTCCAGGGCTGATGAACTATTCACTGCCCCACCTAGCCACCCCAACTATTTCATTTTTTAAAAAAGAAAATAACGGGGGGAAGCCAAGATGGTGGCGTAGGAGCAGCAAGGTTTCACAGCTCCCACATAGCCACCTCAAATACCCATAAAATATGACTCTAAACAAATTATAGGGCTCTAAAACTCACAAAAATACACCTCCTGCTGAAGGCAGCTTGGCAGGAAGGGATCATCTCAGCGCTGGGAGCCAAAACCAGCCTAGCCTGAAACCAAGGCTTGGCCCCCAGGGTGGCCAGGACGAGCTGCAGCTGGAGCCTTCAGGAGAGTGGATCAGTGGCAGCCATGGCATTTTCCAGAATTATCAAGCCATAAGAAACAAGGACTAAGAGAAAGGTCAGTGGAACTCAGCTAAACTTGGGGGGAGAAAAGAGGTCTGGCCAAACTACCTCCAGGGCAAGGAAGTGGCAGAAGCGGTAGCCCAACAGCCGCCTCCACGTGGCTGCTTCAGAGCTCCCAGCCTGCAGACTGCAGGGGGGCCAAGCGATTGTTCAGAGGCTAAGTGCTCTTGTGTTGAGTGGCCTGGATCTAGATTATGGTCTTGGGTGGTGGTTCTGGGGTACATTTTCAGTGAGTCAAAGCTGGTGGGGGCTGCAAAAAAACAGCATCCTCTTATTAGCTCCGGCAACTGCAGAAACCCCAGCAATTTGGGACAGAGCTTTCCCCTCTGGAAGCAGAGATCTACTGTGGCTCAAAAATCAAGTAATTGACTGGCCAACATGAGCAGGCAAAGGAAGCAAAGTAAGAACAGCAACCAAACTCTACATTCCTTCTTAGGGGACAAGAAGGATCAAAGCACCAAAAGTTTCCAAGAAACATGAAGACGGCCTAAAAGCCATAGATCAGTTTAAGAAGGATTTTGAAAACCAAATAAGAGAAATGGAGGAAAAATTGGGAAGAGAAATAAGAATGATGCAAGAAAATCATGAAAGGAGAGTCAACAACCTGACTGAAGAAAATAACACCTTAAAAAATAGATTAACTCAAACGGCAAAAGAGGCCCAAAAAGCCAATAAGGAGAATGCCTTAAAAAGTCAAATTTGCCAGATAGAAAAAGAATCT
>CM053586.1:301710536-301737998 GCA_028646515.1 Pseudochirops corinnae | reverse complement strand
TATATAGGAGGGTTTATATATGTGTACAAACACATATCTGAGTTTGTGTATATATGAGTACATAGAGGGCACAAGATCAATTGAATAGGAAGGGACAATACTCTAAAAGGTGAAATTCTGAGGTGGGAGAGGATGAGAATGAGAGGAGACAGGGAGAGACAGAATGGGGTTAATCATCTCATATAGAAGAGGCAAAGGATAATTGTTACAATGGAGGGGAAGAACAGGAAGGCAAAAGGGAAAGGGTTAACCTTACTCTCATTTAATTTGCCTTAGGGAAGGAATGACATAAACTCTAAACTGGGTATCTTGCCACACAGGAGAGTAGGGGGATGAGGATGAGAGGTGGGATGATGGAGGGGAGGGCAGGGTGAGGGGGAGGATTGATGGAAGTGCACACTTCTGTAAATGGACAGGGACAGGGACAGGATAGAGAATAGAACAAGGGGGTGGCGGGATAGGAAGTAGGGACATATAATCAGTCTCTCACAATATGCCCACTGTGGAGAGGTTCTGTGTAATTACACATGTACAGCCTGTATTTAATTACTTGTCCTTCCAGCAGGGGTAGGTGATGAGGGAGGAAGGGAAAGAATCTAAAATTTAAAATTCTATAATCAAATGTTAAAAATTTATATATATATATAATTATTATTGTTATTAACTACATCCAACTGGGAATTAAGATACACAGACACTGTGGTTGGGGGATACATCCTGCCCCACCAGAAAGTCAGAGGGGTGATGGGGGAGGACATAGGAGAGAGCAGATTGAGGGAGGGGTTATACAGTGGGATGACTGTTTTGAGGTGTTGGGTAGGGGAAAGATGGGGAGAAAATTTGTAACTCAAAATCTCGTGGAAATGAATGATGTAAACAAGAAAATAAATAAGTTAATTTATTTTTAAAAAAAGAAAAAGAAAGCAGGAAACCAAAATAAAATCTAATTATAAGAGAAAAAAAAAAAAAGAAAAAAAAAAAGAAAATAACAACTTAATTTGGTAGAGCTAAACATAGTCCTAAAGGCTCTCCTCCAATAAGATGTTCTCCATCTTAAAATGGAACTTTTAATCAATCAATAGACATTTATTAGGACCAGGCACTGTGGTATATGAGATGGATATTGTTGTTCATTCTTCATTTTCAAAGAGGACCAATGACATCACACAGTGGTGATTGCTTAGCACAATGCCTGACACATAATACGTACTATATGATTGCTTATTCCCTTCCTCTTTCCCCCACATATTATAGAGAAAATTCTTAAAGCCCAAACAGTCCTCTAGCTGCCCATCCTCATGAATAACATTGTCCTCATTGCATCCATCCCTGGAGTCCTAGAAAGCTTCCTCATTGAGAAAGGATAGAGTAGCTAACAATCCACATGGGAAAAAGTAAGTGGACAAAGAATGGCTTTTACTCACACTATGCCATACAATTGGAAAGAAAACACTTTCTTGTCCATTGTTATTTTCAATGAGAGCTACAGAAGGACAAGTTGGAGGACCTAGAATTGAATACAATTTGAAAGGAGAGCTGGATTCCATTTGAGAAGGTATGTAATACTTTTAATTTTCTCAAATGCGAAGCTCCATCATTTAAACATGCAAATAGTTCCTCCTTTGTTAGATACTATAGCCAACAATCATGGGATACCATGATCTCAGAAGGTTCAAAGGGCAATAGAAAGATGCATGAGAGGCATAAATGGGTTTATTATTGTACTTTCCTAATGATGACTTACATATGAGAAAAGGCATAAAACATATGATCAAAGATGCCATGACTTATGAATAAAGATGCATTTCTTTTCCAACTTAGCTCCTGATTTTCTGGACTTTGAAACCATGCTTCTGTTCCTATTTCATCTGGAAATTCTCTTAGTGCCTCAGGCCACCTCACCCTAGATCAGCCTATACCACTCCTTTGGTCTGCTCATCCTAGAAGATTGCTCCACAGAGCCAACTCCCTTCTCCCATTAGAAAGTTCCTCCTGGAGATTCTATTTTGTGGAGGGACAATCTGCTTTCATTCCCCTCCAGAACTGATTCTTGACTTTTTGGACTTCAAAATCATGTCCCCAAGTAGGGTATCTTCATATCCACCCCATCCCACCCCTCTTCAGCTCACTTTTGTATATTGTCTTTCCCTATTAGAATGTAAGTTCCTGAAGGGCAAGAATTGACTTTCTTTCTGCTTTTATTCCTATCCCCAGCATTTAGCAGGGTGTCTGACACATAGTAAGCACTTAACAGATGTTTCCTTCCTTCCCTCCCCCCTCCCACTTATTTTCAGGAGAAGGAGAAGAAAGAGGTGCTACTCCTCTAACGAGAGTAAGAGAAAATTGATGCACAGCCTGAATATTGCACTGGTATTCATGAAACACTAAAAAGACAAAAGCAAAACCTTGGACAGATCCCCTGCGGTAGGGAATAGACAAGAATTACTCAGTATGGGATGTGCATGGAACTGTGACAGTGGATGTAGTGCCCAGGTGGATGTGATGTGTTGAAATAAGAGTAGTGTAGACCATAAATCCTAATGGTGCAGTGGACAGAACACTAATCTTGGAGACAGGAGTTCAAATCTCACTTTGAACACTTCCTAGTCGTGTGACCCCGTGTCAGTTTCTTCATCTGTGAAGTGGGAATAATAATAGCACCTATCTCACATGGTTGTTAAGATCAAACAAATATTTTTTAAATCTTAAAATACTATATAAATACTTGCTATTAGCTATTATTAGCTATGAGAAAGAGATCATTATGAACAAGAGCAATTTGGGAAAAATTTGTAAAAGAGTAAGGACTTTACCTAAGCCTAAAGGATTAATACAATTCAACTAAATAGAGAAGAAAGAGGAAGAACATTCTAGGAAAGGCTTGTTTGAACTTAAGAAGAAATTATATTCTTTTAGGCTGACAGAACTTGATTAACCTATATCATACAAGGGAACTTTGTCCCTAGAGCCTTGTGTTATAGAGGGCAGTGTGCTATAGTAGACAGGACACTGGTCTCAGAACAGGAAGACCTGAGTTAGTTTCAACTCTGACGCTTATTAAGAGGATAACAGTAAGTCACTTTTAATTGCTAAGTGCCTCAGTTTCCTGTATGTGTAAAATGAGGGTAATAATACTCATACTACCTAGCTTATGTGGTCATTGTAGGAAAAACACCTTGTACGTTGCAAAATGCTAATAAAAATACGGGTTATTTATTAAGGGAAGTTTGCTAAATTAGTGTATCTTTTCTCCTCTCCATTAGATCATAAGCTCCTTGAAGACAGGGACTTTCCTATTCTCTAGTATAAATTCTAGGTATTTAACCTAATATATCACTCTGTTCTCTGCAAATAGGGACTTCCATTGATATCGGGAATTCTATGGAAAGGAAACTCCTACCAATGCCAGTAAGCATCTTCTCTGCAATTCATGCTTTTGGAAAGTTTCCTAGAAGAAAAGCAAATTGTATATTAGAGATTCACACTTTCATGTACAATCTTCTCCCCCTCCCCCTTCTACAGTGTAGGTAGAAGTGCTCACTTTAATATATTAAATTCAGCATTAAAAAAAATAATTTTGGATTCTGAGAGGTCAGGGTGATTTGTCAAGGATCACAGAGTCAATATGGGTCAGAAGTGGGACTGGAACCCAAGCCTTTATGACTTCATGCCTGCTCTTTATTCATTATACCACACTGCCTCTGCACCTGTGCATACTCCAAAAATAGTTTTAACAAGAGCAACCCAAACCATGTGACTACCTTTCCAATTCCCTTGTACACTACTGCTACATCATTAATTAGATATTTCAACCTAAGAATCCTTTTGTTCTAACTCAATTACCAAATCCAGCCTTACAGGAAGCCTGAGGTTCACTAAGACAGCTTCTGCATAATGGATAGAATGAGCTGTATTCCATCTCCCAGTAGAGCCCTTTCTGAGGCAAAAAAGCTTCTATTAAAATATGTTGCTACTCTTTGTCCTTCCTTCTCAGAGAGAACCATGACATCAGGAAGGTGATGCCATTATATGCAAGTGAATTGGATTTAAGTGAGGGAAGGCTGTGGCAAAGTCACCAGCCTCACATTCTTCTCTGGAACCATCTGGGTCCAGTGACCAAATATGGATCAGGACAACTGGAGAGGGCCCCGATACAGTGGGTCTACTAGATCTAACCAATCAGAGAAACTAGTTGGCTCTAGAGGCCTGCCAGAAGATAATAAGGGTGACTTACCATCATATAGCCCTTTAAGATGCATATAGATTTCCTTTATAACAGCCCAAGTGAGGTAAGTATCCCCATTTTATTGGTGACAAAACTGAGGTGAGGAAAATGAAAGTAGCTTGTCTTTGGCCATGCCACTAGTAAGTGTCTGAGCTGGGATTTAGAATGAAATCTTCTGACTTGGGATCAATACTATAATGTGCTCTCCCCTTACTACTTTGTTGAGCCAAATGGATGCTGGGGTGAGTTGAGAAGGAGTTCCCCATTATTTGGGAAGTTCAAATGGTTTCAAATCTTAAGTCTCTGGTACCTTTAGCATTTCCAGAAAGAATGAGAGCAAAAGATCATTGATTTGAAGTTGGAAGGGATTTTAGAGATCATCTAATCAATTTCCCTTATTTTACAGGTGAGGAAACTGAGGCTTAGAGAGATTAAGCGGTTTTTCCAGAATGGCACAAGTATAAGTGGCAGAACTAGGATTCACACCCACAAATCCATTACGCCATACTAAATGAAGAGCATAGCAGGTTCCTTCCCTCTTAATGGAATTCACAGAGAGAGAGAAAGAAAGAGGGTGGAAGAAGGAGGGAGGGAGAGAGAGAGAGAGAGAGAGAGAGGAAGAATGAGAGACAGACAGAGGATGAGAGCGAGAGAGAAAATGAGAGAGAGAATGAGAGGAAGAATGAGAGAGAGAGGGAATGAGAGAGAGAGAGAGAGAGAGAGAGGGAGAGAGACTCAAATCTCCCTTCCAGGAGGTTTTTAATAAAGTAGATTTGTCCTGGATGATTTTTAGGAGTCTTCCTCTCTAAAGAAAGGACATGAGTCAGAAGGTTCCAGACTTAGATTCTATTTTTTAAAGGTTTTATTGATGTGCTTTGCTTTTATATTACAAACATTTACCTATTTATCTCCCTCCCCCAGTAAAAGGTGTCTTGTAACAAGGTAAAACAATTAAGCTAAACTAGTAATACAGTGACCTCATCCAAAAGTGCTCACCACATTCCACATCTGTAACTACTCCCCCCCACACACATACACGTCTGTACTTTGAATTGGTTTAATTAACAGAAATCTATTTTTCTCATTCCCACCCCTTACTGTACTGAAAAAAAAGAGAAAAGAAGAGCAAATTCCTTGTAACAAATACGTATAGCCAAGCAAAACAATTGCCTCATTGACTATGTGAATATATACATAGTTCTCAGCCTGTACCCTAAGTTTCTCACCTCTCTGTCAAGGTGCAGATAATAATGTTTCATCATCAATCCTTTGGAATCATAGATAATCATTGTATTATACATACCTAGTTCTCAGGGCCTTCAAAGGTGTTTGTCTTTACAATGTTGTTATTATTGCATTAATTGTTCTGGTTTTTACGAGGTTTTCTCAGGACTTGAATGGCAAGAAAGTTAGGCGGAGGGGGGTTGGGAAGGATGATAAAAATAGAAACACATACGCCCAGAATCATAATTTCAGAGTTCATCTATTCCAATCTAAATCTGAAAAAGAATTCTCTACTATTAACCTGGGATCCACGGACAGACTTCAGGAGGTGTGGGAACTTGGATCAGAAAAATTATATCTATTTCAATAGAATTATTTTCCCAAATTTTTTCCCAGGTAGAAGAAATACTCTGATCACTATTTCCCCTGCCAGTTTACTGCTTTGGGTGGGGAGGGAATGTGGAGAGGAAGAATAATAAAGAGAAGAAAAGGGGTAAAAGTGACAAACGGCAGGTTAGAGTTATTTGGACCCAGTCAAAATGGAAGAACTGGCATCAAAGTCACTAATGTGTCCTGTGGAATACTGCCATTCCTAATCCATCTTAATATTTGGAGCCAACTTACAGAAACACAGAAAGAAGCTTAAAGTTGGAAGTGACCTAATGAACAGAAATCCCTTCTCAACATAGTGCCAAGTACTCATCCAATCTCCCTCAGAAGACCTCCATTAAGGAGAAAGCCAAGGTCTCTGCAGGTAGTCCATTCCACTTTCAAACCTGTGAACTTAGGGATATACCGTAGTCAAAGTAAAACCCTTCCCCACGCCCACTAGGAAGCAATTTCATTCCTTATATTTGTTTAAACTGAATTCTTGAATAAAAAGCAATTGCATTCTCTCTTTATTTGATTGGCACTCTGGGCTAATCTTGCCAAATAAGCAATCACACATAGACCACCAAAGTTGATGATCTTTAAGGCTGCATACAAATCTAAATCCTATTAACCCAAACCCTCTCCTTGGATTCCAATTCCATGAGTGAAAAGAAGGAAGGGGGAGGAAGGGCAGAAGGTAGGAAAGTTCTTGGGGGAAAAAAACTCTACTAAATCAAACTAAAGCCTTCAAAGCTCATCTGTCCAGGAAAGAGAAAATCGGAAGTGTGGGAAAAAGAAAGAAACTAGAAACAGAGGCAAATTTAGGATTGATATGAAAAAGAAAAAAAAAACCCAACCTTCCTAATGATTAGAGCTGTCCATAAAGGGAATGTGCTGCCTTGGGAAGTAGAAGGCTCGATGTGCTACAGAGGAGAGAGCAGCATGGTACACTGGAAGGTATGATCACTTGGGCATCAGAGGACCTGGGTTTGAATTCTGCCTTGGCTATGCATTACCAATGTGACCTTTGGCAAGTCACTTCAATTCTCTGCGTCTCAGTGCCCAGTCTATAAGATAAGGGGAGTGGGGTAGATGAGATGAGCTCTGAGGTCTCTTCTAAATCAATTATCTGGTGATCTCTGATCCTTCCTTGGAAGTCTTGGAGCAAAGCTGGATCACCATTTGTCTGGTATGGTGTAAAGTGGAGGTTCTTAACCTTATTTTTTTTTGTCTTGGATCCCTTTGACAATCCAGTGAAGTTTGTGGACCCCTACTCAGAATGTTTTTAAAAATGCATTAAATAAAATACATTGGATTACAACGCAGAACAATTCTATTGAAATAGATAAAATTTTTCTGATCCAGGTTCCCACACCTCCTGAAGTCTGTCCATTGATCCCAGGTTAATAGTAGAGAATTCTTTTTCAGATTTAGATTGGAATAGATGAACTCTGAAATTGTGATTCCATGGGTATGTGTTTCTGTTTTTCCCATCCCTCCCAAACCTCTTCCCCCAAAATAACACAATTTCTGGATATTATCAGGAAGGTGTTACATAAAATAAGCTTATAAAGCTTCACATCTAAGATGACTGACTAGCAAAGTCTGAACTCTCAGCTGAATTGGCTTTGGTAGATGTGTGAGGAGAGAAGGCCAAGTTATTAAGATTTGGTGTGCCTGCAGCATATCCAGAATGTGCTAGGACATCAACAGTGGTGCACTGAGGGGGAAGGTGAGGGCCTGATTGATGAGATGTGAGGTGACTATGGCCTCTACTTCATTAGGGTTGGTGGCTCTGGAAGAGGGAGAGGGCCAGAGGAAAGATGTAATTCTTTCCAAACAACTACTCTCAAAAAGAAAAAGTAATCTGCAAGCAATCCAAATGTGAGTAAATATTCTTAAGATATTCCTAGGAATTCTCCCCAACCTTCTCCCCAACCCAGGGCAGCCATGAAGAGATCAGGGGCAGGAAAAATAGATTTTAGTCAACAATGTATCTCCCAGAAAGAAAAAAAAGTCCCCCCCCCATAGAGGAATCTCAGAGAAGTCAAGAAACTTAGTATTTCTTCCCCTCCCACACTTTTTTTTTTAAGATTAAAGATATTTACATGACTAATGGCAATGGCAGCCAGCTTCTCTGCTTCAGCAGGGTACAGGGAAAAGCTTTCTTTCTTGCAATGGCCATGCACATTGAGGTCCATCAAGACACATCTCTACCTGGATCTTATCAAGCACCACAAATCTCTTCTGTTGCAGCAAACAAGGGGAAGAGAGAGGAGGAGATCTAATACAGCATAGGATAGGTGAAGAATCTTTAGAAATGAGACAGTATCTCACATGCAACTGGACAACTAGGTATCAGTTAGTGAGAGTAAAGGAAAGTGGAGAGGGGAGAAGGAGGAGGAAAAAAGAGAGAATAAATAGCAGGAGGAGAAGAGAAAAGGAAGAATAGAGAAAGAAAAAAGGAAGAGGAAGAGAAAAAGAAGAGAGGGGAAGTAGAAGAAAAAGAGGGAGGAGAAGAAAAAGAAGAGGGATAGAGGAAGAGAGGAGGAAGGGAGGAGGAGAGATAAGGGAGAGAAGAGGAGGAAGAAGAGAGAAGAGGAAGAAAACAAGGAACAGGGAGGAGGGAGAGAGGAAAAGGATTGAAGGGGAAAAGGAAAAGAGAGGAAGAGAAAAGAGAGAAAGAGGAAGAAGAGAAATATATGGAAGAGAAAGGAAAAGAGGAGGAAAGGGAGAGAGGGAGCTAAGAGAAGAATATGAGAATGAAGGAAGAGAGGATGAAAAGGAAGAAAGGAAGCATAAGGAACTTTTGCAGATAGATCTTTGCAAGTAGAAGATGGCATCTTCAAAACTCAAAAAGGGAAGAAAAGCACAAAAGTCAGACAGAGGAGGAGATGATGGGAAGGCAGCAAATTAGGGAAATCAAGGGACAGAACAAGACACTGCACTTCAGCTACAGGAACTGGAGCTTCTAATTCAAATCTGACTTCCTAGATCTCCCTAAGACTTGGTGGGATGAAACTCATGACTGGAATATGTCTCTGGATGGGTATAGTTTATTTTTTTAAAACCAGGATAAATCAAGGGGAAGGGGGATGGTGTTCTGTATATACTAAGAATGCAAATTCATGTGAGAAAACTGAGGAACCACAGAGGGAACACGTGACAGAAAATATTTGTATGAATGCCAATGGAGGGAGAAACCAAAGTAATTTTGTCATTGGAATATATTCCAAGCCACCTGCACAAAAAGAAGAACTAGATGAGGAATTTGGGAAATAGATCACAAACCTGGCACTAAGGCAAAACACAGCAATGGGGGATTTCAAATATCCAGACATCTGTTGGAGCATTCTCTCTGCGAAAAGCAGATAATAACTTCTTGACTTTCCTTAGTGATAATTTCATCCTTCCAAAGGTGGAACCAAAAGAGGGAAATTCTATTCTGAACCTGATTCTCACTAATAGAGAGGAACCAATATCTGGGGTGAAAATGGGCAGGGGATGGGAAACTAAGTGGAAGGGAACACTCACTCCTAGAGTGTGTGATAGAGGAAAGGATATGTAGTTATAGTCTGAAATGCACCCTAAAGCTGTGGAAAGTTGATATCAAAGGGTTCAAAAGAAAGATAAGGTGGGATCCAGTAGATTAAATTGCTATAGGGGGAGTAAGTCAAAAAAGGATGGAAAATAATGAAAAATGAAAATCTGAAGACACAAAGGGAAAAAATTCCAATGAGGAGGAAAAATAGGATCTGTCTGATAAAACTGATGTGGATGTAAAGGGAACTCATCAACTAACATGGAAGCAAGGCCAATGAAAAGAAGATGAATATAAGAGTATAGAACAGTCCTGTAAAACCATGTCAGGATTGCTAATACTCAGAATGAGTTGAAGCTGGAAAGGGAAGCTAAAGACAACAAAAAAGATTTGGCAGGCTATGTTGAAAGAAAAGAGGTTATCAAAGACGATTGCTCAGTGTGGATGGAAAGAAGGTAACTGACAACTGAGAGAAGGCTGAGGTGCTCATTCACATTTTGCTTTTGTTTTCTCTGCCAAAGTGAAATATCTTAGTACTGGAGATGACAGAACAAAAAATGACCAAGATGTAAGGAAACAGAAAATGAAAAACTAGCTTCCCTGCTGAATTCAAATTTTCTGACTCAAATGAATTACATCCTTGGATAATGAAAGAACTGGTGGATATAATAAACACTCCTACTGTACACACACACACATACACACACACACACACATATTGAAAACCAGTGCTCATGGAAAATGAGAAAGGTGCTACAAGACTGCAGATGGATAGATGTGTCAGTGTTGAAAGGGGGAAGAAAGTCTACAAGCTCTCAACCAGTGAGCTTGACTTTGATTCCTAAAGAAATGATGGAACAGATCATTAAAGAGATGACTAGCCAACATCTAGAAAGGGAAGCAGTGATTACTTAGAGCCAGCGAAGCTTCCTTGAGAACTGGTCATGCCAGCCTAACCTCATTTCCTTTTTTGGCAGCATGACTAAACTAGTAAATGAAGAGAATGCTATAAATATAGTTTACCTAGATTTTATCTGAGTTTTTGACAAAGTATCTCATACTATTCTTGTGAAGAAATATGGATAACTAAGTGTCCTTCTGAAGCACATGGGTCTGTCCTCTCATTTCTGTTCTCCTTCAAAAAGGAGTAAAGTTGAAATCCTCCCAGACCCAGCCTTCTGAGCTAACTCAGGAGGGTGTCTTTCTCCTCTATTTCCCACCTAGTTCCCCTCCCTTTGCATAAGAGGTTTGGAGTTTAGCCTCTGGACCTATACTACCATTGTTCCTAAGACTCATTCAGCTGAGGGAAATTTGAATCCTAATTTCAAGTTAGAAGGTTCTCCTCAGGAAAATAATAAGATTGTTCATAAAATAGCCCCTAGTTAGAAGTCTTTTAGTCTCTCATGGAGGGTCATAGCACATGCAATTTGTGAAACAAAAAACCCCTCAGGGCCACCCCTCCAAACACATTCTTATTTCCAATAATAACATGCCCACAGACAAGGGGAACAAATGAATTGAAAGGAAGGAAGGGAGAGAGAGGGAGGGAGGAAAAAAGAAAGGAAAGAAAGGGAGAAGGAAAGAAAAAGAAAGGAAGGAAGAAAAGAAAAAAGAAAAGAATCAAGCTTACAAAATATCACCAGCAGTGGTAGATTTAGGAAAAAAAAAAACCATTATGGGGTCTTTTCTAGCTCTGCCTAAAATGATAATGGAAGGAAAAAGGGGAGAAGGAGGAAGGTGCTTTCCAATCATTATAATTCATAGCTGACAGGAGTGAGACCACTACCAATCAAGTCTTTTCTCCAATCAGATTTCTTCAGTCCCACCTGCCTGCCATGATAAATGATGTTGGCCACCTTAGGGTGTATGGAGTTGTTTTTCACCCCATTAAACAGTCTCTGGCTGTCATCTGGAAGAGAAATTAGACTTATTTTGTTGGCCCTAGGGGGTAGAACCAGGAGCAGTGAATAGAAATTGTATACACACATACACAAATAATTTTTGCTTAATGCCAAGAAAAACTTCCCGACAATTAGAGCTGCCTGAAAGTGAAATGAGCTACCTTGACGGGCGGTGGTGGGCTTCCCTCCTCAGAGATCTTCAAGTAGAGACTGGATGACAATTTGGCAGGTATGTTACAGTGGGCATTCCTTTGAGTTAAGGCTTGGACTAGATGCCAACTTTTAAAATTCTGTGATTTTGTCATAACCATGAATTTAAAAAGTACAATCTCAATGGAACCATCTTTGTTAACTGGTACAGGTAGGGACTTTTTCTAACCATTGGGAATCATAAATTAATTATAACAAAGTTCAGAACCTATTGGAGTACAGTATTACAGCCCAAGTATCTTCTCAAATGCTTCTGGGAAATGGCCAAAATTTGTTTTAGTTTTAGTTGTTTGGGTTTCTTTTCTCTTCTTTTTAAAGCTATGGCTGGATGATCTCCAAGGAGATTTGGGAGGGCAACAGCTGCCTCCATCTGATCTGAAATGATCCTGAGATCCAGTGCTTCTTAGAAGGGATATCATTTCAAGGATAAAACCCAAGACATTGTAAACACTTTGTTGACATCACAAAGAACTTAGCCATAAGACCATCTGAGCAGCTCACCCTGAGAACCTGGCCTTAAGTTAACACCAGATGAGAAACTTACAGGACTGGAGAGGAGAGGGAATCCACTTCAGAACACTCCATTCTCCTTGGGACCCAACGGTCCAAGTTTCTGTCCCCTTTCCAACATCCACATTTTAATATTTGTCACTGATTGTTCTAGTCTGGGATCAGATAAACAACATTTAAAAATTCAGATCTCTCTTCAGGATTAGTATTTCACAATTAGAGGCTCGGGCACCTGCAATTATATCCATAGGTCTGGGATTAAGAAGTGAGTCTTTACATCTAGCCCTGATACCTCCTCTCTCCCACCCCATGCCCTTCTCCCTTTACCTTCCTCTGGCAAACCCCATGCTGTGTTGGAGCCAGCTCATACCAGCTTCCCATTGTTAAATTTTCAATATAATCACTTGGAAATCTGCAAGTGCTACAAATCAGGCTTGATTTGTTGTTTTGTTAACTGTCTACATTTAAAAACATAATGGAGAAAAAATTGATACAGATAAAACTTAAAAGTGTATCATAGGTACTTTTTTTTCAGAGAGCCAGTTGTTAAACATTTACCAGATAATCTCAGTTTAAATCAGTGTTTATCAACCCAAATTATACTGTAGATAAGTAAATGACCTTAAATTCTCTACTTCAGATAGCTCTGTCCTTTTAGACTTTAGTGCAGGTAGGTGACAGTGTGTAGAGCAGTAGTTCTCAACCTTCCTAATGCCCCAACCCTTTAATACTCATATGTGGGCATATCTGCATGTGGGCGGACCCTCCTGGAGACCCCTAGAGGAGTGGTGTCTGGGTTCCTAAGACCATTGGAAATACGTGTTTTCCGATGGTCTTAGGTGACCCCTGTGAAAGGGTCGTTCAACCCCCAAAGGGGTCACGACCCACAAGTTGAGAACCACTGGTGTAGAGTGTCAGGCCTGGGAGTCAGGAAGACTCTTCTTTCTGAGTTGAACTACCTATGTGACCCTTACAGGTCACTTTATCCTGTTTGACTCAGTTTCCTTATCTGTAAAATGAGCTAGAGAAGAAAATGACAAAACCACTCCAATATCTTTGCCAAGAAAACCTCAAATGGGGTCACTAAGTGTTGAACATGACTGGACAATCACTGCCATTCCAGGGAATACCGTCAGGGAAAAAAAAGGAAAGAGTCAAGGCATGATAGGAACTAAAATCCTAGAAGAAACGACCAGTTCTTTAAGTTTGTAGGTTTGACGAAGTAAGGACCTAATATAAATAATGATTACAGTACTGTAAATGAAAAGAGCTCTAATATGAAAGCACTAGGTAATTCTCATGGTGTGTGCTGGCCTTGGAGAAGAAATGAGAATATGCACCTCCCCTTCATTTCAGGAGCGGGGATGAAGTGTGGGACACGCCGTCAGATATTGCCATTGCCTGCGTTGATGTCATTTGACTGTTTTTTGCTTTGTTACACATAAGATCTCATTGTATGGTATGGGGGAGTATATTTAGGAATGATGGTGCTGTTTTTTTAAGTATCAATAAAAGTAATTTTTTTTAAAGAAAATATATAATTGGAAAGATCCTATATCCATATATCTAGAGTTGGAAAGGACATCAGAAGCCATCTAACCCGACCCTCTCATTTTATATATGAGGAAACTGAACCCTAAGGAGATTAAGTAACTCACCCAGGATCCCACAGGCAGAACTCTGGACTGAACCCAGGTTCTGTGGCTCCACATGCAGTGTGCTCTTTCCATTGAACTATAAATGATATTTACCCACCCTCTTTTTTAAGTCTTTAAATCAAGTTGGACAGACAGAGGGACAGATGGATGGATAGATAGATAAAGATTAGACCTGATTTGTCCTATTCAAATGAATATATACAAGATTCCTTGAAAGATACAACAGAGATCATCTCAATAGACAATCCACTAATTATTTATATTAAGTGAGAGATGTCTGCTTTCCAAAAATATTCATCCCTGTCATGGGGGGAAGCCAGCATAGATAGAATCCAAATTGAAAATGTTTGCGGGTTCTTAAGCTGGGATCTGTGAACAAATTTATACGTACATATACATATATCCAAACACACACATACATATATATATATACAGACACAGGCATACCTCAATTAATTGTGCTTTGCCTTATTGCACTTTGCAGATATTGTGGTTTATTTTTTCTTTTAGGCAATCCTGTGTCAAGCAAGTCAGTTAGAGCCACTTTCCCAACAGTATGTGCTCTGTTATGGTAACTTATGATCCATGATATTAGATGCTGCTGCTATAATTGTTTTGGGGCACCACAAACCATGCCCATTTAAGATGGCAAACTTAATCAATAAAGTTTATATGTGTTCTGACTGTTCCACCAACTGGCCTTGCCCCATCTCTCTCCCTTTCTTGGACCTCCCTACTCCCTGAGACATAACAATATTGGAATTAGACCAATGAATAAATCTTCAGTGGTCTCTAAGTGTTCAAGTGAAAGGAAGTGTCAATCAGTGTAGCAAACTTCATTGTTATCTTATTTTAAGAAATTGCCACAGCTACCTCAGCCTTCTGCAACCATCACCCTGATCAGTCAGCAGCCATCAACATGGAGACAAAACCCTTTAACCAGCAAAAAGATTACAACTCACTGAAGGCTCAGATGACTGTTAATATTTTTTAGCAATAAAGTATTTTTAAATTAAGGTATATACATTGTTTTTTTAGACATAATACTATTACACACTTAATAGACTATAGTGTTATGTAAATACAACTTTTACATGGGAAACCAAAAAATTCATGTAATTTTCCTTATTGAGATACTCACTTTATTGTTGTAGTCTGGAACCAAACCTGCAATATCTCCAAAGGTATTCCTGTACATATACACGTACACAAATATATGTATACACACACACACACACACAAACTATACTCCAGTATACTTTGTAATCCTCTGTATTTTATTTTATTCATTTAAAAACATTATTCTGAGAAGGGTCCCTAGGCTACCAAAAGGCTCCATGACACAAAAAACGTTAAGAACCCATGTTATAAATGGTGAGGCTTTCTTTACAACTACATTTGTATATGAATGAGATTGTTCATCATCAAGCCCTAGAATACTGTAAGATCTCCTAAATGGAACCCATAATCAAGTAGACACCTTGTCCAGGCTATTATTTGCAAATAGACAATCTGAAGAATCTATCAGTATATATTTACATATATGTGGGCGCACATATATCCACATGCATATGTGTACATATATGTGAAACAGTACAAACAGATGAAGACCAGGGCCCCAATTTGATCAGGAAGAAGAGAATAGGCCTAAATGTCTTTGAGAGAGTTCAAAATGATTTTAATTACCCAAACTTTTTTTTTGTTTTTTTCCACACATTTCAATTTATTCATTTATGTCAGTTTTCTACATTCACTTCTGCAAGATTTTGAGTTCTAAATTTTCTCCCCACCTCTCCCCTCCCCCTCCCCCATGATGGCGTGCATTCTGATTACTCTTTCCCCCAGTCAGCCCTCCCTCCTAGTCATTAACTTCCATTTGCTCCATTCTAATTTTTAAGGAATTATTTTCTTCAGTAAGCTTTTGGACCTCCTTTTCCGTTTGACCAAGTCTGCTTTCTAAGGCATTCTTCTCCTTATTGGCTTTTTGGACTTCTTTTTCCATTTGGTCTAGTCTATTTTTTAAGGTGTTATTTTCTTCAGTGTTAATTTCTTCAGCATTTTTTGGGTCTCCTTTACCAAGCTGTTGACTTGTTTTTCATGATTATCTTGCATCACTCTTATTTCTCTTCCCAATTTTTCCTCTACTTCTCTTACTTGATTTTCAAAATCCCTTTTGAGTTCTTCCATGGCCTGAGACCAATTCTTATTTTTCTTGGAAGCTTTGAATATAGGAGCTTTGACTTTGTTGTCTTCTTCTGATTTTATGTTTTCATCTTCCTTGTCACCAAAGTAAGATTCTGAGGGGTTTTTTTTCTGATGTTTGCTCATTTTCCCAGACAATTACTTGACTTTTTAACTCTTTGTTGAGGTAGGGCTCTGCTTCCAGTGTGGAGGGCATACTGTCCCAAGTTTCAGGGATTTTGTGTAGCTGTTTTAAGAGATAGTTCTAGGAACCTGTAAGTTTTCAATTATTCCTGAGTGGTGTTTACTCCTCTCCTGGCCTGTGTTCTGGTCTGTGAGTGACAACAAGCACTCCTTTCTGCCCTGGAACTGTGAGGAGGGTTCCCTCTCCACTGCTGTGACAAACACTGCTATGTCAGTGTTCCTGCTCGCACTGGGACTGCCACCCAGCACTGCCACCCAGATCCAAGTCTGGGAAAGTCAAAAGAATTCTGCCTCAGTGCCAGCAAAGAGATCCCTGTAATCTCCTTCTGATCAGTTGTTAAATCCCTTCATCATCTGTGGGCTGAGAGCTCTGGAAGCAGCTGCTTCCATTGCTACCACCACCCTGGGGCTGCTCTGGGGTTGGGGCTGGTCTGTTCTCTTCCCTCACCCAGGTCTGACAGACCTTTACCACTGACCTTCTAAGCTGTCTTTGGCATCTTTGGGTTGAGAAGTTTGGAAACCAACTCAGCTGCCATGATTCAGTCCTCTGAGGCCTGCTCTGGGTTTGCTGGGACCTGGTCTGTGCTGGCATGGCCCAGGCTGAACTGTACTCCTCTTCCAGCCTGGTGCAATAGACCTTTCCTGTTGACCTTCCAGGTCGTCTTGGGCTGGAAATCCATTTCACTCTGTCTTTTTGTGGATTCTGCTGCTCTACCATTTGTTTAGAGTCATTTTTTACAGTAAGTCCCTGCTTTTAGTCTACCATCTTGACTCTGCCCCTCACTCCAACTTTAAATGAAACACAGGTTTATCTTTTGAACATCAGGTTTTTCTCCCATGATGTCATATAGCCATGAGGCATGGAATGCTGTGATTTCTGAAGAGTGAAGGTTGAGGATCACCCAAAGAGTAATGAAAAGATGCATGTTGGATGAAAGTAATATCTCCCCCATTAGATTGTAAGCTCCTTGAGAGTAGGGTCTGCAAACCTGACTCTCTTAGGATACTTCCTGGCACCTAGTGGGTGCTTCATAAATACTTCTTGACTTAACTTGACTGTGGAAATGCAGACACAGTTTGGAAGGAAAATGGAAGCAATGGAATGATAGGAACATGAGAGAGAATGAGGCCTGTGGAGGATATGTAGTCCAGGCAGACATCATCTGCACTAATCTCAGAGAGATGACCACCTGTCCTGTTCTTAAAGTGCTTTTTGGCAAGGAGAATGCTTTGTCCCTCTTCCTACTCTCAGCTCCCCACACAGGGAAGAGCCTCTCTCCCTCCTCCCTCTTTCTATATAATCACCTACTTAAACTAGGACAGAATCATTTGTCCCAGAAGGGGCTGTGTGATTCACATCCAAGCTGTGGGAAACAGTGCTACTGTGATTCCAAAATAACTCAAGAAACAAACAATTCAACAAACACTGGGATGCTGACAGCTTTCTTCAGGCTTCATTTTGCATTAATTTTGTTTCCAGAGTATTTGACTTGTTTTCATTTTCAGTCTGTTGTCTTACCCCCGCAAGGAGAATCTATGTGTTTATTCTGGAGCCCCGCGATTTCGTTGTTTATTGCTGCAGAGCCAACTTGATCTAGAGAGTGTTATGGAAGGGGCAACAGGTTTTTTTAGATCTACTTTTCTGAGTTGCTTTGGATGATAAGGAAGGAAAGAGGAAGGACTACCATCCCTCAGAACTCTGAGGAGGATGAAGATTACACTTATGAAGAATTCTGAAGTTACCATCAGCCTCATCCATGAGGCTTAGAGTGTGCTTCAGTACTCCCAGTGGGAGCCTTAGCACCATTTATATTTAGTTGAAGTGCTGACATCACCAGTACACAAAAATTAGAGCATTTTTCAAACTGGGATTATCACAGGGACATAGATTTGATGATCCTAGGACTGGAAAGAACCTTCACAGAACCACAGAATCTGTTTTAGGTTTCAAAGATCACCTGGCCCTGCACACCTGACTAATTCCCTTTAGAAACATCCCTCACAAATAGTAATCCTGCCTTTGACCCAGCAATACCACTTCTAGGGCTGTATCCCAAAAAGATCACACAAGTGGTAGGAAGTCCCATATATACAAAAATATTTATAGCAGCTCTTTTTGTGGTGGCAAAGAACTGGAAATCAAGGGGATGTTCTTCAGTTGGGGAATGGCTAAACAAGTTACGATATATGAATGTAATGGAATACTACTGTGCTGTAAGAAATGAGTAGCAGACAGACTTAATAACCTGGAGAGACTTATATAAACTGATGCTGAGTGAGGAGAGCAGAACCAGGCGAATTTTGTACACTGTTACAGACATATCCTATGTGTGACAACTAACTTTGATGGACTGGGCTCCTGTCAGCAATACATAGTTAGAATACAACTACAGAAGACTCATGATGGAAAGGACTGTCCACATCCAAAGAAAGAACTACACAGTCTGAATGCAGATTGAAGCAAACTACTTGCTCTCTTTTGTGTTTTGTTTTCAGTCCATTGGTTATAATCCTTCTTTACAACTTGACTAATGTTTAATGTGAAAGTGTTTGTAGAACCTATATTTGATTACATGCTACCATGGTGGGGAGGGTGGGGGAAAGAGAAGAGGAGAAAATTTGGAACTCAAAGGATTGTGGAACTGAATATTGTAAACTAAAATAAATAAATAAATTTTTAAAAAAACAAACAAAAAAGGAAATTTTAAAAAATAGTAATCCTACTTCCACTTGTAGAACCTGGAATTATAAAGTACCTACTACCTCCTGAGGCAGTCTATTTCACTTTTGGATAGCTCTGTTATTAGAGTTTTCCTTATATCATGTATCTCTGTGCTTTCCACCCGTTGCTTCCAGTTTTAACTCATAGGGTAAAGTAGAACAAATCAAATCCTTATAAAATGAACAGCCAACCTTCTTTCTAACAAGTCTTCTCTTCCACACTTGAAACATGCTGGTGATCCTCTTCTGTCTCTGTCTTATCAATGGTCTTCTTAAATGAGATATCCAGAACAAAACACAGTGCTCCATTTGTGTCCAACCAGGATAGAAAACAGTGGAACCTTCCTTATTCTGCACATGTGTTCTCTTTTAACACAGCCTGATAAGCATTACCCTTTTTTTTTAAACAGCTATATCATACTGTTAACTATGTTGAGCTTGCAGTCTGCTAAACTCTCTAGACCTAGCTCTGCCATTCCCATTCTGTACTCATGAAGCTGATTTACTTAATTCATGTACATAATTTCACTTGATCCCTACAAATTTCATCTTGTTAGACACAGCCAATTAGGAAATAACATTTGATCCAGACCTTGAAGGATAAAAACATTTCAAAAGATGGAAAGAAGTATGTGTTTGGGGAACGAGAGGGGAGACTAATATGAGGAAGGGCAATTCAGGGTAGGGAATGGCATGCATAAAAGCATGGAGAAGGGAAATTGTGGGATGTTTGGAAAATGATAATTAGTCTAATTTGTCTGGAGCATAGAATATGTAAAGGAGAATGCTATGAAATAGAACTCTGATAAGGGTTTAATGATATCCAATATATTTGTGGAATTGATAGAAATATGTAAAAACAAAGGCCATTTACCAAATGCTAAGTATTCCAAAGGTATGAATGAGCAGTTAAAAAAAAAGAAATGGAAGCAATCAACAACTATATGAAATAATTCAAATCAGTAATTAGAGAAATGCTAGTTGAACAACTCAGGTTTTACGTCATACTCAGGCATATTGGATGGACCATTGGCTTGGACTCAGGAAGACCTAGGTTCGGATCCCATCTCAAACTAGCTGTGTGACCCTGATGCAGTCACAGCCTCTCTGAGTTTTGTTTCTTTATCTATAAAATGAGGGAGTTGCAAGAAGTGGCTAAAGGATATGAACAAATATTTCTCAAAAGGTTTGCAAATTATTAACAAGTGTATGCAAGAATTCTGCTACAAAACACTAAAAATAATAATTTCTCTTACAAGAGACACATGTCAAAACAACCCTGAAGTTTTACCTCATACCTGGCAAATTGGCAAAGATGACAAAAGATGGGAATAGTCAATATTGAAGCACCCTTGGAAAGACAAGTACACTAATGTACCATTGGCAATGCTATGAATTAGTCTCACCATTCTGGAAACTTTTTTACATATAAGGAAACTGAGGCCCAGAGACCTTAAGTGATTTGCTCCAGCTCATACAAATAACTGATTCAAATTCAAGTCCTCTGACTCTCATTCCAACACTCTTTTCACTGCCCATGCTGCTTTGCTTCTCTTCCTCTCTTATTTGGTGGGAGTGGGGGTGGGGAAATGGAAAAGAGAGAATGGAGGGAAGAGAACAAACATTTATTAAGCACCTACTGTATGCCAGGCACTGTGCTAAGCACTCGACAAATATTATCTCATTTAATCCTCATCCATCCTATTATTAGCCCCATTTTACAGCTAAGGAAAATGAGGCAGAGGCAGTTAAGTGACTTACCAGTCACATAGTCAGTAAGTGTCTAAGGCTGGATTTGAATTCAGGACTTTCTGACTACAGAGCCAGAGCTGTATTAACTGCACCACTTAGCATGATTTCTTTGGTACTGGGAGCTCCCAGGAAGGATGCTACCTCTGTCAATGGGCATGAGTTTAATTCACTCCATCTTTATTCTCAAGTTATTCTCTACCTAGATATAGTTAGGAAGAATTTCAAAGGCTGAATAACAACCACATCCTAACTTCCTCTGAATTACCCAGATTGTTTTGGGGCAAGAAAAAAAGGAGGGGGGACATTGAAGCAGGATCTGGTACCAGCACTGTCTGTTTTAGCAACCGATGCAGGCTTAATTCCCCACTTAGCTTACTTGTAGGCCAATGTAATAGAGTTATTAGCTTCCTGTGGGATCCCTCCTGGGCAGTGAAATATTCAACCAGGTCAATCTCATCAGTGGAGAGAGTAATTTTCTCTCTAGCCTTTTGAAACTGGGAAGACTCTTCTAGCTACTTTGCTATTCTAATTTAGGCAAATCCTAGTTGAGTAATAAGAAAATCTGAAATATTCCAAAACTGATTACAATAGGTTAATCTTTGCCTGTGGATATGTGGGCATATGTCCACTGATTTCCAGAGAAGTTGAGTGCTCTGAACCAAAGACGGGCTTCATCCTAAGTGGCTCTAATAAGATAATAGGGCAGATGAATTAAGGAAATAAGGTGATCACAAAGCTCTGTCTCAGCCCTCTTTTAAGCAGTTCCTTCCAAGTTCTCTCATGAGTCTGCTTGGAAACAGAAGGTAGGTTGCAACATCCTTATTTTCTAGATGGAGAAAATGAGGCATAGAGACTCACAGGACAGAGGCAACATCACAAATGACATCTAGAATGCAGACCTGCTGTTTTAATCTTTCCTAGTTTAACTAGGCTCATGAAATATCCACTATTAATTTAATTGGGTTGGACTTGTACTAAGGAGACTGGCAGCTGATGGTTCAAAATAACTTTCTGACACACACATGATTTCATTCCTAGTGCCACCAGCAAACAGTCAGGCTCAAGATAGGCAAATTTTATTTATCTCTCTTATATTACATGAGCTTGTGAACAAATGAGCGAATGAATGAAAAAGCATTTGTTAAATGCTAGACATTGGGCTATCTCTGAATCCCTCCACTCTCCAGAAGAATGTTAGCTCTGAGAGGATAGGTTCATTTTGTCTTTGCATACCTAGCACCTTGCGCATTGCCTAGCATATAGGTGCTTAATAAAATTTTGTTAAATTAAGTCCAATCTAATTCTATATAAGAATTCAGGCAAGAATTCATAAAAGTGTTCCCAAAAGGAACAGCCCCAGCTTTATTATTTTTCTAAAGCTTTAACAGATGTCACTTTAAGACATCTGTTTTAGACAGGCTCAGCACATATTTAATAATTTATCTAGAGCTACAAGTTTACAAGTTCTTTCCTTACAACAATCTCTGAGGCAGGTATTATCCTCACTTTACAGATTATATGAGAGGGAGGGAGAGAGGAGAAACACATATACAGAGATAGAGACAGAGATGGAGAGAAAGAGGGAGACAGAGAGAGAGAGGAAGGAGGGAGAGACACAAAGAGTCAGAAAGAGAGAGAGAGAGAATGAGAGAGACAGACAGAGAGACAAAGAAGCATGTTTTGGCATTGGACTAAGAACTGGGAGACCTAGATTCTGATGCTGATTCTATCACTAACTAACTAGTTAATCACAAGCAAAATGGTGTCTGTAAAATCAGGATAATAATATTTCTACTCTTGTGCCACCCAAGTGAGATTATTAGTATGGGAAAGTGCTTTGTGACTATAAAATGCCATGTAAATCTAAGTTATTATTAAGAGAGGTAGTGGGGCTTAATGAGAAGACAGAGTCAGAAGAGATCTGGATTGAAATCCTGCTTCTTATACTGGTTAGCTGCCTTAACTTCTCTGAACCTAATTCTTGTCATCTATAATATGGGGACAAAATGCCTGTACCTCACACTGTTGTTATGAAGATCAAATGGGATAATGAATATAAAGCTTTTTTTCAACTTTTAAGGTGAGATGTGTGTGAGATATCTACAACACATCAATTGTTCGTCATTAATCCCAACTCCCTAAAAGATCCATAAGAAAATAATTTTACACCAGGATGCAAAGTTCTTATTTCCTTCTCTCCACCTCAGAATAGGAAGTACAAAGCTTTTCCCTGAACCTCTAGCAGACTTGCCATACAAGTTCCCTCTGGCCAGAGACAAACCCATTCCCACCCCTATTCTCCCAATCTCCCTATACATCTTGGCATCATCTCTTCCCTGCTTTCTCTTAGGTAAGCGCAGGTACCTTCTCCCCTTGGATCTACTTTTTTTCTTTGTATTAAAAAAATTTATTTTATTGACACTTTTTTAAAACATCTATCACTTCTCAGTGACTCTCCTCCTAGCTCATGTACAACAGAACCTCTCTCGTAATGAAGAAGGATAGTTAAGCAAAAGAAATCATTCTACACATAGAGTCTATCACCTTTCTCAAGAAAGGTACTTTCTGGAGGGCAGAGTCAAGATAGTGGAGTAAAAGCAGGGACTTGCTGAGCTCTCCCCCAAATTCCTCCAAATACTTGTAAAAAATTACTCTAACCAAATTCTAGAGCAGCAGAACCCACAAAATGACAGAGTGAAACCAATTTTCAGCCCAAGACAACCTGGAAGGTCAACAGGAAACGTCTGTTGCATTTGTCTGAGAGAAAAGCATAATCTAGCATGACTGGAATAGGTCTCAGGGGACTGAATCACTGGCAGCTGTGGAAGTTTCCAGACTTCTCAACCCACAAATGCAAAAACAACTTAGATCAGTAGGAAGGGTGTGTTGGACCTGGGTGAGAGAGGAGCATGCCCCCAGTCGCAGGGCAGCAGAAGCAGCTGCTTTCAAAGCTCTTGGCCCACAGACAGTGGGGGGATTGAGCAACTGATCAGAGGGGGATTGTAGGGATCTCTTTGCTGGCGCCAAGGTAGTATTCTCTTGCTTTGTCCCTGCTTAGATCTGGGTCTCAGTACTGGGTGGCAGTCCTGAGGCAAGGAAGAGCGCTGCTGTGGTGGAGCTTGTGTCAGTGGTGGAGAGGGAATCCTCCTCACAGTTGCAAGGCAGAAAAGAGTGCTTGTGGTCACTCACAGACCAGAGTACAGATCAGGAGAGGAGTAAACACATCTCCTTTGATCATACCACCTTGGAAGAAGTGAACATTTACAGGTCCCTAGAAGTATCTCTGAAAACAGCTGCACAAAACCACTGAAACTTGGGATAGTACAACCTCCACACTGGAAGCAGAGTCTCACCTTAACAAAGAATTAAAAAGTCCAGTAATTGGCTGGGAAAATGAGCAAACATCAGAAAAAAACCTCAGACTGTAGAATCTTACTTTGGTGGCAAGGAAGATCAAAACATACAACCAGAAGAAGACAACAAAATCAAAGCTCCTACATCCAAAACCTCCAACAAAAATATGAATTGGTCTCAGGCCATGGAAGAGTTCAAAAAGGATTTTGAAAATCAAGTAACAAGAGGGAAAATTGGGAAGAGAAATGAGAGTGATGCAAGAAAATCATGAAAAATGAGTCGAAATTTCTTTCTAAAGGTGAACCAAAAAATGCTGGGGTGGGGGGGGAAGAAAGGTGCTTTCCATTTGCTCTGAAGAGCTAATTCAGACCAGTCCCAAGGTCCTGACACTATTCCCTCTGAGTTTTCACTTCCACTGCTGGCACGCTTCTTTTTTGCTATTTTCTAGTAATTTCCACTCATCCTTTAATGCCCAGTCCAAGTCTATCTTTTTCATGAAGCCTTCCCCAAATGCTCATTTCACTCTGAAGCTTCTCACCCTTTCTGATCTCCTTAATGTCTCTTATTTTATTACTTACTCAAAGTTAATATTGCTATAGCCTTATTCTATATGTTTCATGGGTTGCCAAGAAGCAAAAGTTGAACAACACAGCTTTACATTAGTATCCCTGAGACACTAAATGATACAGAAAAGAAAAAAATCTTGACTTGATTATTCAGTTACTTCTTGATTAAAGTAATGAAGGGCATGACTGGGTTGGATAGAGAGGCAATCAAGAAGACATTCTTAGAAGAGGAACCTATAAAAACTTTCAGGAGCTCTGAGCTTGACTCAATTGCAAGTGGGAGACAGAGTTGAGAGTGTATCTTTGGAGCCAGAAGCCTCAGGTTCAAATCCCAGCTTAGTTACTACCAACGTGACTACGAAAGTTACAACCTCTCAGGGGTTCAGTTTCTTCTTTGATTAAACGAGGAGTTTGGATTAGATGACATCTAAAACCCTTCTAGCCCTAAATCTATGATGATCTCCACCAGTTTGGGAGCCGGTGGAGAAGCATGATCTATGGAAGAGTTATAGAAAAACATGGACAAGAATCACACAAAATAAGACGTGGAGAGGTTGCCAACTATCAGTGGAGAAGGTGAGTATCCACCTTGATGGAGACACCAGACTACCAAGTTTTGTTTGTTAGTCATATATCCCCAAAGAGACTGTGAGGACCCTGTGGGCAGGTACTTTGTCTTCTTTTTTTTGTCTCTGATAATCATATGGGGCAGTGCTGATGATACAATAAGTATTTGTTTAGATTTAAATTAGAAATGTCCAGACTGCCTGGGTGACCACCTAGGGAGAGGTACTTCTCCTAGATGTCAGGATGTATATTAGTATATTATTCTTATTTCTTGTTTTCTACAGTCCCTGATGGGAGATGCTCTAGGCATGTAGTAAATTGGCTTGCCAGGCCTTTGGGACTATTTTATTTTAATGGAAACTCTCTAAGCTCCCAACACCTAATCCCAAGTGCTTATCAGTTTCTATGGTAGCTTTGTAAAGTTGAAAAAAAAAAAAAGGAAGAAATCAACAGGCAATTAGATGGCACAATGAATAAAGTGCTGGATTTGGAATCAGGAAGACCTGAATTCAAATGTGACCTTAGACATTTATTAATTGTATGACCCTAGGCAAGTCACTTATAACTTCTCCCTCAAGCAGTTTCCTCTTCTGAAAGATAGGGATGATAAAAACGAGATAATATTTGATAAGTGCTTTGCAAACCTTAAAGTGCTGTATAAATGCAAGCTATTATTATTGCAAAAAGGCACAGATTGTAGGCAAAGATAAAAAGCTAGCCCCAAATAGCAGCTCTTTCTCCCACTGCCACAAGATAATTGACCAGAAGACACCACTTGGCCTTCTCTGGTACAGCTCCAGTTTTGTTTTGTTTTGTTTTCCAACAGCTGCATTTTCTGATTCTTCCAAAGGGAAATTAACAAGAGCATTCTATCTCAATCATCAAGTATTGCCAACGGGTCTAAACCCACAGAAACCTAATTTTCAGATCTGAGCTATTTTTGGATTTAAGCCCTAGAAAGGGTTGCTGTTTTCCTAAGAAAGATGTGTTTGTTCTAAAATTACTGTCTAGCAATTTGATTTAGGAGCTTCTTTCTGTCCCTTGCCTTGATGTCTGCCTTTTGTCCAGAGGGCATAGGAAGAAATGACTTTCTGCCAGTCATTTGTATTAACACTGGCACTTAAGTCACCTTAGATTGCAATTATGAAAAGAGCAAATTGTTCCAGACTTGAGCCTACCTTCCAGAGACTTTACTCAGTTCATTAACAATCTTCACACATTCACAGGAAGTCTCTGAGGCCACAAGGAAGAACCTGATAACAATTCTGGAGAGCATATCCTGATCCCTTGCCTTTCAGCCATTCTTTAAAAACAAACAAAAAAATAAAACCTGATGAGGGCAACCAACTCATCCAAGTCTCTCAGCAGAGGCCAATATAAATCAGGCAATTGGGGAATCCAGAAAACGCACAGGAAGAAAAAAAAAGTCAGAAAATAGCTAGTCAGCCCCTACTCAAATATATACATTGCCTCCAGGATAAAGTATAAAATTCTCAACCTGTCTTTTAAAGTCCTCCACAATCTGGCTCCCACCAAACTTTCCAATTTTATTTCAAATGAGTCTTCATGGCTCATTCTATTCTATTCAAACTAGCCTGCTAGCTATCCCCCATATAAAAGGAGGGAGATCAGGCAGTTTCTGATCAAACCAGGTAGTTTTCCTGATCAACATGATAAGACAGTATAAAAAGGTTTCCTAAATAATGTGATAACATTATAAGGTGTTGCCCATTAAGTGAAGGCAGCTACTGTGACTCATGAGAACTTCTAGTATCTAGCAGGTTACAGTTGTCACACATCTCGAGCTATAAAAAGCAAGCCAGCCCCTCTCTGAAGATAGTTAAATCTTAGAAGTCAGCCCTTAAGGAAGTCTTGAGCTCTTGAGAACACCTTATTCTCTCCTTCTCCATTAGCAATAGCATCCTGCGGCAGAAGCATGTGCGTGTTGAGGGAATTCGAGGCCATTGCTTCCTGAATCCAAACTTCCTATGTAGAGAGTTGAGAAAAGAGTTTGGGATCTAGAGGTGTTTGGAATCAGGACCTTGCTGTGTGGGAGATAATAGGTTTCAGAGTAGAGACTACAAAAGACTATATCTAGGGAGCTTTCTACTTATTTCTGAAAAAGCAAAGGACAAGAGCAAAGTCACAAACTAGAGATGGCTGAGACCACAGGGCAACAGAGATTGTACATCTTCCATTGATAGTATGAGGGATAATTTGCAGTGAGGGATAATTTCCCCATTCTGAAAAATCAAATCTAGAGTGACTTCAGCATCCACTAGGCCTAAGTTTAGAGGTCACCTAACCTTACAGGAATCTGGGACTTAGAGCAATGGAGACCCTCCCCAGTGCCACCTCAGCACAAGATATACCAAATAAGGATAAAACTGCTTTCCTGGCCTTGCATTGGACACTCACATGTTTCCATGTCCTTTGGCTCTGAGATAGATTCACGCCCTTAGGTTGTGGGCCAGCC
>CM053586.1:301683132-301703059 GCA_028646515.1 Pseudochirops corinnae | reverse complement strand
GACTTCTCATTGGAGGAGGGGCGGAGTCCCGTTTCAGCGCGAATTTAAACAAAGATTCCCCCCCCCCCCCCACTCACCTTTTGCTTGTGCAAAAGGTATGGGAGCACAGTCTTTACATAGACAAGCAACTCTCGTGGGATTCCTGTCCCCACCCTGAGCCCACAGCAAAAAGCTCCCATCTAGTCTACTTCCAGCCCATCCTAAACAAAAGTTCTGATTTGCATTCTAATACCGCCTTTGGAGAATCTCAACTTTAAAGGCTTCCTATTCAGGTGGAAATCAACTCTGATTGGTTAACAATTAATTGAGAGAATGAATATTATAATATTATAATGAGAGATGGACCTATTCCAAAGAAGGTCTTGGGATACATGACACTGATCACCTAGTCTTGGTCTGAGACTTATCAATATCCATATCAAAGAAGGAATCCATTTCTACCCCAGATCTGTCTGACTAAACACAATGAGCAGGAATCCACCAATTCATTAGAATTTCTTTATACTCTTTGATTAGATCTTAGCCTTCCTGGTTGGTCTTGCCCAAGATTTCCCACACCGTTAATTTCTGGATGGGGAAGTGGAAAACCTTTTTGTCCTAATTCAATATAAGAAAGAAATAATCATTTCTCTCACTATAAATTAGGGCTAATTTGTTATTTTGTTGATTGGACTTAAGAAAGTGATTAATAAAAAGCTAATAATGTTGATTAAACCTAAAAGTGCACACCCCTACTCCAGAGCTAATTGTTAAACTCTGTCAGAAAAGCACCATGAATGCAGAAGACACTTAAACATCTGTTAAATTGTATGAACTTACAATTCGAAAGCAGGTACTAGAGGTTAAAACAGCTACTAAGTCAGAAATGAGGCATGTGATGAGAAAACAGTAAAGAGAGAAGCATCAAAGTTCAAAGAAAGCAGTTGGTCGGGAACCAGGGAATATTCAGAGTTAAAAAGCAAAAAAGAAGGATTAGAAATTTAGGTATTCAGAGCAACAAGCTGAGCCTTCAGGAAACCTTGGAATTGAGAGAGATCCTGTCTCTTAGATATTTTCTGGTTGGGGGAGCCAATCCTGGGGCAGGTCCAGCCTAGGATCTTCAGATGGAACCCGGTGAGTCCTCTAAGTCATCGGGATGGAAGAGGATGATAGTGAAGAGGTGCTGAATGGCCTATGTAATATATTTTGGGGTAACTTTAGGATTTTATTAATTCAGTTTTGTGTTAAGTTGTAAAAGCCACATTTCTTAACTGTTTCTCCCCTTCCCCCAGCTTTCCCTGCCCCAGCCTAGAGGTATTTCCTCTCAAACCATTAACTCTTCATTCAAGGTACGACCTCCTTTTGTCCTAGCAAACCAAACCCATCCACTTGCAAATCAGGATGGGAACATCTCATTTGACCTGACCTCAAATCTGTGACCGCTGGTCAACCTTATGACATTTCAGATCTCAAACCACACCCCCTGCCCCTTCCCTCCTGCTGTTTGTCCCAGTGTATTATGGGTAAAACACATGCGCAGTTGATGTCAAGGGTGCATGTCCCTTTAAGCATTGACCACTCCCTGGCCCCTCCCAGGCTCCTCCCTAACTCCAACTTTTTACACCTCATTAGCTTAATGAATTTATGATTGATAGCTTTGTATCTTTAAAAATGCCTCTCTGCCCCTTAGACCTTCCGCAGATGGGCCTTGGTAGTAGGTAGCTTTCTCTAGCCTTTTCTAGCAGGTCAGGTAGGCATTCTGGTAGGCCATCTGCCCGCTGCAGAGCGTCACACTTCCAAACTTTCTCTGACTCCCCCCTTGCCCCTTGCGAGCTTTCCCTAGCCAGGTTTCCTCACCCTACCCTTTTTGGTCCTGTGAATCAATAAACTTTTGTAAATCTGCCAAAAGACAGCTGAGCCTGTAATTCTTTTCAGATGCGAACCTAGAAAGGATTTCTCATTAGAAATTCCCCCAAAACCTATCCCGCATCATTTGGAACTGATTGAAGTGACAGAAAACAGTTTTTAAAAAAACTGACTTTCCAGTAGCAAAGGTAGTAAAGGGGTAGGTAGACAATAATGTCACAATGAGGCATAAGTAAGAATGAAGACAGAGCAGTTTTCTTTTTTGTACATATTTACATTTTGAAAGAGTTGTATCTACATGCACCTAGTGAAAAGAAGCCTCTTCAAAGATTCAGTTTATTTTGGACAAACAGGATAATTCAGGTTCCCAAATAGCCTGAGGAATCCAGTTTGTATTCTTGAAAGAATCGTAAATATTCATCTTCATTTGTGGGCGACTTTCCTTTGCATCTGAACAACCAAATGAAATCACTGCTCAACTTAACCATGAGAACCAATTAAGCCATTTGGATACATTACAATGTTTGATCTGGAAAGGATCCACTCACTTTACAGGTGAAGAAACTGAGACCCAGAGAGGAAAATAACTTGTCCTAGGTCACACAGCATGTTAGTAGTAGGACCAGAGCTATACCACGCTGCCTAGTGGAGCAAGAAATCCAACAGTTATCTGACCAAAGTAGACATTCAGTTGATCGAGATGGCAGAGCTAGTGTGTGTAGCCATTTATCTAACTAGATAAAACATATACAGTTATCCCTTCCACATGGCAACTTTCCCCATTGTGGTTTCGATATACTTTGGATTGGCATAAGAAATTAAATGGGAATTTGGGGGGAGTTTTGCAGAAATCACAGAAAATACACAAAAATGAGCAGATGACACAGAAGAAGATTAGAAACTCAGACATGCACAAAATACATGTATAGTATTGTATAATATCAACATATTTTATCTTTTAATACCATAATAGTTCTGGTTTCCTCTCTAGTACAAAGGAAGAGCCAAAAAATTTTACACAGATCTTTCAGATTGTGGGAGCATTGCCCCCCTAACCAGAGATATGGAAGGGATAAGTATATGTGATAGTAGTGTTTGGGATGAAAAAAACCTCATCCATAATTAAATTTAAATTCTTATCTTAGGATAAGAACAAGAATTTATTCTCTTCCCCAAGAGAAGAAGGAGGTCTTCCCCATGACTGATCATGAGAAAGAGGCACCCAAGGTGTGGCAAGTGAAGTTTTTAAACCCTAGCACAGCAGGGTCTTATTTCCCCCGTTGTCCCTCACTCCCTTTGGTTGGGGGAGCAAGCTCGGGCTGTCCCTGACTCCCATGGGCTAGGAGGAGGGGCCCACATAGGTGAGAAAGCAGACAAAGGACTGAAGGTGGGCACAGACCCCTGAAAGGCCTTACTGCTGATTGACAGCACCAATGGAGGAGGAAGAGGGAAGTTAACAATCCAAAACTGCCTGAGAAGTTTTCAATCCTCCCAGACAATAGTTAGAAACAAGAACAGAGGTTATAGCTGATAGGCAGTAATGTGTTAATGTCCAGTATTAACTCGATAGGTTGGTTAATTATCACTGTAAATTAAAGCACTTGAAAATGGCTGAGTGATGGGGTGGCTAGGTGGCGTAGTGAATAGAGCACTGGCTATGAAGTCAGGAGGACCTGAGTTCAAATCCGCCCTTAGACACTTGACACTTACTAGCCGTGTGACCTTGGGCAAGTTGCTTAACCCCAATTGCCCTACAAAAAGCGAAAAGAAAATGACTGAGTGAAGAGAGAAGGCACTTTCAGCTCTCCATAGTGATTTTTAGCATGCATGTTCCAATTCCACAAACATTGAAGTGTCTACTATATACTTTTCACTAGAAAAAAATATAAAAAAGAATATGACACAGTCCCTGATCACTAGGAACTTCCAATCTCGTAGTGGAGATGAGATAGATACGTAACTACAATTCAAAATAGAATATGATAAATGTTTAACAGAAGCTTTATGAGTCTTCACTGATTTGGTGTCTATGCGATCCAGAATGTTGAATCTTTGTCTATTGTCAAAAATTAGCTATCACATGTAGAGGCAGCAGTATGGTATGATGGAAGGAGATCTTTTTTGGAACTAGAGGACCTGGTCACTTACTATTTGTGTGATTATGGACAAGTTACCTCACCTCTCTATGCCTTAGTTTCCTCCTTTGGAAAATGAGGGGATTAGGTTAGAATAATGTCTGAAATCCCTTCCAGCTATAAACCATGAGATCAAGGTAGAGTACATTCACCAAACCTACAGCTCCTTTTGTAATGCGCAGGGCAGACCTTTCTTTGTATTTAAAAACTTATATTTACTTATATTTATATTATATACTTATATTTACTTTCTAGAGAGAAAGTTATGCAGATCACTTGAAGGTTTTTTTGTATTCATTTTTAAAATAACATTTCATTTTTCTAATGGATTTCCAGCATGTTGTAAAAGCCTTTCAGAAGCATCCCTTGAAAGAAGTTTTGTGGTTGTTGTCATTTTGGTCATGTCTGACTCTTTGTGATCCTGTTTGGGGTTTTCTTGGCAAAGATACTGGAGTGGTTTGCCATTTCCTTCTCACACTCATTTTAGAGTTCTTCTCAGATCAGGAAACTGAGGTAAACTGGGTTAAATGACTTACCCAGGGGTCACACAACTAGTAAGTATCTGAGGTCAGATTTGATCTGACATTCTATCCACCACCTTACCTAGATGCCCTAGGTTAGTGTCAATAATTCCATTTTTCAGATGAAGAAACAGATTCAGAGACACCCACTGCATGCCCCAGCCACTGTCAACCCAGTTCCTAAGTTCTGAGTTGGACTATTATTGTGTCAGTGAACTAGAGAAGTCATTGAAAACTCTGAGAAAAAAATTGCCCATTGCTCTTCATCAGCATTCTTTGTGGCATGTGAAAATCATATATTATCTGCATGCATCAATCCCCCAGGGGGCAGAACAAGTAAATAATTTTAAAGTGGGAGAAAACAAGATAGGTTCATTTTAAATGGAATAATCAGGGCTGTGATTTATATGCACGATATTTTATTGTCTTTTTTCTTAATTTAAATTTAAAATGGATGCAGTTCTTTGAATAAAAAAACCCAACTTGTGAGTTATTGTAAAGATTCAGTATTTCATGTGATATATCAAACACTGCTAAATATTTAACAGTACATAAATATTTCAAGAGAAACACGAATAGTAAGTGATGGAGTTTTATCTCAGTGATTGTGGGAATGAGTACTCCACCTCTCCATGGGTTAGGAGATAAAGGGTTGGAAGAATGTTGGAGAGTAAAATACTGGAGAAACCCAACTCCCCAATAGCAGAGAGATATGACTTAGGAGGGAGGAAGGGTTTAGATGTACTAATAATTTAAGAGTCATTGAGCACCACAGTTTTATTTCTAGAATGGGAATGTGCTCCATGTTAACATTTAGAGCCCTAAATGCCCCCAAGTAGCACTGGAGCAAAAACTGTCCATCTAAGAAAGGGAGAGATTCTTGCCTAGGTCCTGACTTCTTGGGAAATCTGACAGGGAGAAAGAAAAGAAATAGAATGATAGATTTAGAGGTGGAAGAAGTCTGGAGGTCAGCCACCTAATTCAACTCCCTAACTATACAAATAAAGAAATTGGGATTCAGAAAGTTGTGACTTATTTAAGTTGTTCACAGAAAATAAGTATCAGACCTTAGAATTAGAACCCAGGTTCCCAGTCACCAAATCTTGTGCTCTACTGTACCTTATGTCTACAAAATCACTGAAGAATGGATAAGATGAACATGGGTTTGTTCACCAAATTAAGAGTCAAACAAAACAATGGCCTTTGAAACTTGAAAGAGCTATATTTAGGACCAAAAAAGGACCTACTATGCTGAATATCAAGTAATAAGCTTAGCGAATTCATTAATGCCAACCTATGATACAGTACAATAAATAAAAAGAATTGCCAAATATGTTGGCAAAAATGCTGATGTAAAATCTCTAATTGATTGTTTTTGAAAAGAAAATTTATTGATATCTTCTATCTTTGCACTACCTCAATTTCCTTTTATAACAAAGAATTTCCTTTAAAAGAGGAAAAAGAAGAGAAAAATTAGCAAAATTGATTAATAGATTTTAAAAAATCTGACAATATATGGAATGTTTCACACCCATGGACCTCCCACCTTTGTAAAGGTGTTAGGTGTGTGATTAGGGCAGAAGAGGTATTTTCTCATCTCTCTTCTTCAGGGCCAAACCTGTTCTTTGTAAATTTGCAACATTTATTTTTTGTTGACTTGTGGTTCTTTTCTTTCCATTTATACTGTTACAGTCATTGTCTAGATTGTTTTCTTAGCTCTGCTTATTTCACTTTTAATCAGTTAGTGAAAATCTTTCCATGTTTCTTTGTATAGTCATTATTTCTTACAGCATATTACATTCATGTGTCACAATTTATTTAGCTATTCTTCGATCAATGAGAATCTACTTAGTTTCTAGTTCTTTGCTAACACACACACACACACACACACACACACAAATGTAATATAAAAGTCCTGATGTATATACAAGTTGAGGACTTTCTTTTTATCAGTTATCTCCTTGGTATACATGCCTAGCAGTAGAATCTCTAGGTCAAAGGATATGAACTTTTTAGCCACTTTATTTGCATAATTGCAAATTGCTATGCAAAGTAGTTGTAGTAATTCACAGCTCACAATATATTATTATACTCATTTTCTATAACCATTCCAACATCAACTATTCTCATCTTTTATCATCTTTGTACCCCAATTGATGCCAATCACATGCTCAACTTTCCATTCACAAAGGATGACCTTGCTGCTTATAAACCTTTTCTTAGAACTCCTGTCAAAGACAGGCTATTGGACCAGATGTAAATCATGGGTCTAAAAATATGGTCATCTTTATATTCATATGTTCTTCCAAACCTGGAATGCATTTACTTCATATGGTTACGTCTCAGAATCATCTTTCCCCCAAATTCAGTTAGATGCCACCATCTTCATGAAATTTTCCTTAAATGATATCCTGAGTTATTAGCACTCTCTCCTTCCTCTCTTTTCCTTTACTATATTATCTATTCACATTGTATTACTCTTCCCTACCCCCATAAAATGTAGGTTCCTTGAAGGCAGGAACTATTTCATTTTTGTTGTTGAAAACCCAATATTTAAATTTAATTGAACTGAGAGGTCAAAAATACTTGCCCAATACAATGTAGTAGAAAGAACAAGAAGTTATGAGATCTAGTTTCCTCAACCCTCCCCCCCATTCCATTATATACTAGCTATCTGACTTCAAAGCAGTCAACTAACCTCTTTGAGCCCCAATTTCACAATTCATAAAATGTAGACAATAATTTTTGTGCTGTCTATCTCAAGGGGTCTTTGTGAGGATCAAATCAAATAATTAATATTAATGTACTTTGCAAAATAAAAAGGTACTACACAGATGGAAAGTAGAATGATTATGGGTGAAATTTTGACTGAATTTACAAAAAAAAAGTCACTTTTAAAAATTCAAAAGAACATAAATACATGCATGTACACAAGTACACAAGTCCATACACACATGACATCCATTTTAGGATATTCCCAAATGTCCAGAGATTCTAGAAAATGACTAGTGAATTTCATGGAACTATGAAAACAGGCTTAAAATGTAATAAAAGGAAGTCCGTTCTCATAATATTTCTTTTCAATGCTGGTTTCCTAAGGGAGTTTTTGATTCTAGGGGAATTCTGAGCATGCTATAGGAAATTGTTAGAGATCTGGGCAAACAAGAAGAGGTGACTGAAGAAATCTGTGGGGAACATGACTTTGATAAAGGAGGATAGGATCCCATTCTTTGCAGACTGGTGAAAAGAGTTACAGGCTAGAAGTCTTTTTGAATGTATCTGTTAGGTTGCTCAGATGAATTTAAGCCAAACCACTCATAATAACTGGAACCCCTCTGGCATTGGTGAAGCTGCTTCATTTCTTCTTATATTACATTTGTATGTATCTGTATACATGTCCTGTGCCTCTTATGAGAAGAACTCCCTGAAGGCAGACACTATATCATTCATCTTTGTATTCTTTAGTATCCACCACAACACGTTAGAGGGTACAGACTCTCCATACATCTGTAATGAATGAATCTTAGTCTCTCTATGATCCTAAAGGGTGAATGGAATAAGCATTTACAGAGCATCTACTGCCTGCTAGGCACTGTGCAAATATCTCGTTTGATCCTCACAACAACCCTAGGAGGTAAGTGCTAGTATTGCCTCCATTTTCTAGTTGAAGAAACTGAAGCAAACAAAGATGAAGTGACTTGACCAGGGTCAAACAGATAGGAAATGTTTGAGTTCTGATTCAAATTCAGGTCTTTCTGACTCTAGGACTAACTCTCTATGCATTCTGTCACCTAACTGCCCATTTCATGGATATTAAAGATATCAAAAAAAAAAAAATGAAAAACAACAGCAACAACAAAAGATATCCAAATAATAAAGCCAAATACTCTCTATAACAATGCATGAACATTTTATTAGCCAAGGTCAAGTACAACAAAATCTATGGGACTTAGTGACTTCTTTTGTTGTACTAAATATTATTTGAAATTAGTGGGTAAATTTTTCTACAAGAATTTTCATTATTATGATGGATTTATAATAGGATTTGACCTTCTTTCTTTTTCTTTAGGATTTTTATTGCCAATTCATGGCAAACTAAAATTCTTAAAAAAAAAAAAAAGCCACCTAAAAGCGTTGGCTGAATACATGTATGTGACACCACCACCAAATATTTATTGTATACCTACCCAGTATAGGTACTAGTGGCTGGAAGAGTTATAAAGATTATAGTATTTAAACTTAAATAGAGGGGTGTGTGTGTGTGTGTGTGTGTGTGTGTGTGTGTGTGTGTGTGTGTGTATTTTAAGATTCCATCTCCCACTCCCATACACATACATGAACTTCTCTTTTATTGGTATAGACATCCAAAGATTACTCTCCCAGCCTCTGGCAACATCAACCCATAAAGCAATATAAAACATGTTTCTCTTTTGTCCCCAGTTTCCTCTCCAATATCAGAGAATGTCACTGAATCGGAGAATCCTCAACTCAAGTGCCAACAGGTATTGCTCTTCAATTCATCTCCATAAGTCAAATTGTTCATTTTTCCTGTCTGATTTTGTAGATATGTGTAGGAATAGCACACTAAGATTACTATAGTTTTTAAAAAATATTTTCCTAAAAAGCAACAATTCAAACTCTTCCAGTGAGTTCATAATCCTCTTGGTTCTGATAGTTCCAGACCCAGAGGCTCAAGCATTAAGGATGTGAACAACTAAAATGAAACATTTGAAGGGGGAACAAAAGGGAGGAAAGCTGTGGAGATCTTTACACCATTCTTTGTTGTGATCTGCTACTTGATTTGGAAATGATCTTAGAAAGGAAAGGATTTTGCTCTTAACAATAATCTCATAATTCTAACCCAAAAAAGCCCATAAAATCAGTGAGGGAAGGGGATGTGAAAATGGGGGATGATATAAATCAGTCAGAATGGTTTCTAGGAACAAAACAACTGGTATATTGACCAAGTTGTTTGTTTTTATTGCAGTCATTCTGGCATCCTAAGGAGAGATAGTTTTGGGTTTGGAGACTACGCCAATTAACATGCATCATTTGTGCTATTTCCATCAGAGGAAATCTACCACAGTCAGAGGTTTGAGAATCTAACCTATCCATTAAAGTTTACTGGCTGCTACCGCAGTGAGGCAGCTACTAGAACTGCTTATGAGACTGTCAGAAGCATCCTATTACCTAGATTCAAGATTTTCTTTGTAACCTACTCTAGGATCTCATCTATGTTTTTACTAAAAAAGATAAAACCTTCCTCCTTCTTTCACTGCCCAATTTCCATAAAATCAGTGGATTTCCATGCTTTTCTTGAATAAGTAGCTCAAAACAATCCATCTGGATCCTGCTGAGACCTTTAATTGCAATAATTCCCTTTCAGATGTTCTAACCTTCAAGGGGCTTCTCAGTCTAGGTAAAGCATTCTCTTAACATCCTTTCTTTGGTTAGAAAACATAACTCTATTTTTTTGGTGGAGTGGAATAGAGGGAAAATGTGGATAGAGAATTAAAGAGCTTTTTAGCCAGTAGAATCATATGATGCAAATAAGGCAAAGCAAATCGTGTCTGGATGGGTCGAATTGCTTCTGAATTCTATAATCCAATCAAATTGTTCTACAGATATAGTCTTAGCCTACAATTATAAGTGCATTTTAAAAAGTAACAACAAAATGCCAATCCTTTGGCAAGCATATTTTAAAAACAAGGAACTGATACTGGAGATTACTAACCTACTCAAAGAAAAATAGAATTGAAAAAGAAGTTAGATATCATCTAGTCCTTGGGTTTTTAACTTGGGAGCCATTAACTTATTTTTAAAATATGTATCTACAATTGCATTTCAGTATAATTGATTTCCTTTATAAACCTATGTATTTCATTATATGCATTTTAAATACATATTCAGAGAAGGGTTATATAGGCTTCATTGAACTGCCAAAAGGGTCTATAACACAAAAAATCTAGATTGGACCCAATCTAGTCCAATCCCCTCATTTTAGAGAAGTAGAACTGAAGCATGACAAATGGAAAGGATTTGCCCAAGGTTAGAGAGTGACAGAGAAGGGACTAGAATCCGAGCCTCAGTGACTTCCAGGTTACTATTCTTTCTAATATGCCCTTCTGTATCCCCATATTTAGGGAATATATTACACAGGTCTTAAATTCTAAGCCACAAAGGAAAATAAATTCAAAAACTCTTCTTTCTCTTTCACAAAAGTTCTACTCATCTGCCTCACCATGCCAGGAAGGTGATGCTCAGTTTTGAAGGCTGTCAGCAGAGCATAAATACTCAAAGTTTCTACTATACTAGAGAGGTTTTAAGGATAGCTGGGTCACAGATCATACCTGAGAACTTGATTGATCATATAATAAGAATTTCATCCAAAGTAGGTTGTCCACTAGGTAGTAAATCTTTAGTTACAGCATCTCATGAAACAAAAATACAAAATTAGCCATAGTCTTCCTATTCTGCCATGGTACCATAATGGTGGAAAAGAAAGCAGAGAGTGCTAAGAATCTCATAGCCTTTAGACAGTCTGTAAATATTAACATTATCATAAATCATTAACATAATCATATTCAAAATGTTGGCCATTGGACAAAGATCTCAAAAGTCATAAATAGAATTTAATCACATCAATTTTTGACATTCAGATTATAAAAGAAACCAGAAGAGACAAGAAAGTTACAGCTAAATTAGAGGATGGCTCACAGATTCTCCAAGGAAAGACAAATAAACAATATGGAAAAGTCTAGTTTAGTATGTATCTAAAGGCAACAAAGCAAAGCATCTTATGAGATACTTGGTCATCTCACTTTGCAATGCTCATAATAAGCATAAGCAAAAGGATAATTAAGAAGATAATTGGAACTTACACATCAAAATCTATTTCGGAGGTAGAGTAATTCTGTATGACTTGGTGAAAAGTAAAGTAAATTCCCTTCCAGCTCTTTATCTATGAATCTACCATTACATGAAGACCTCTAAGTTAAATCAATGTAAACTTTAACACACTGTATGAAATAGCTTTACTAGTGATGTTAATAAAAAGCTGGATGTAAGGGAGGATGGTAGAAACTATATTAGAAAATATAATTCAAGATCAAGAAATAAAAGAGGGCAAAAGCTTACAGACCATACCATATCCTCATACTTCTTCAAGAAGAGAGTTGGGAGGCATAGGACATGAATTCATAATATCACACATAAAAAAAGAAATTGACACATAGAAAATTACTGGGCATAGATATGAGTTATTTCCATATTTGTTAAACCACACTAGGTTTTTAAGGTGAAGATGAGAAGAATAAATGATCTACAATAAAAACAGTTCTAACCTGATCTATTTTTAAAAGCTAATGATACCTGCCCCCCCCCACAAAAAAGAAACGATACATGAAAAAATATTGACACATATTGTCACCATTTCTTTTTATAAATCACCAAAACAAAAAGGACAAAAGAGCCTAGAAATAACTTTAGGTAGGCAAGTATTAAAGGAAAGAGCATTGCATTTTGAATCAGAGGACCTGAATTTGAATCCTGACTTTGACACATCAATGAGACCTTAGGCAAGGCATTCAACTTCTCTTCATTTCATATCAGCTGCTTTCCTTGGATTTCACTCCATTATCATCATACCTCTCCATGCCTCCCTTCAGTAAAAGCTCATCATCAGAAAACTAATCCTCACAGAGATTGCATCAGCTTTGTTACTCACAAGTCATCAGTACCCTCCGCTGCCTTTGCCCCTTTGACTGGTGGCCGGGAAAATGAAGGAAAAAACTTCTCCCAGAGTCACCACTTAAAGAGTGCTAAGAAACCCAGTTAACTTTTCATTTCCCACAAATTATAATCCTTCATTTTGACTCCATCATCATCATGCCCAATACCTATTTTTCCCCTCTCCCACCCCTTTTCATTTTCTTTTTATGTGTTATCTTACTCTGTTAAATTTTAAGCATCTTAAGGGCAGTACAAAGAGCCCCCATTAAGTTTTAAGTTAATTTTTCTTATTTGTATCCTCAGTACTTAACACAGTACCTGGAGCATAATAGCCACTTAATAAATGTTTATTGTATTATATCATACTGCATTGTATTGGGTCTCAGTGTCCTCATCTATAAAATGA
The DNA here is from genome assembly GCA_028646515.1 of Pseudochirops corinnae. Taxonomy (NCBI): domain Eukaryota; kingdom Metazoa; phylum Chordata; class Mammalia; order Diprotodontia; family Pseudocheiridae; genus Pseudochirops; species Pseudochirops corinnae. The sequence continues at coordinate 301,690,421 of CM053586.1, read as the reverse complement.
AAGATGTCAAACCAGATGTTCCCTAAGATCCCTTTCTGTTCTAATTCTATGATTACATGTTCCTTCACACGGAAAAAACTGTAGCAGTCAAAGGCAATACTAGTTTAAAATATAAATTCATCTGTGAAATCTTATAGAGGGAACTGATGGAAATTATGAGCAAGATCACCTAATACAAGAGAAAAAGCAGTTCAAGTGAAAATAAGTTCCCATAAAGCTTGTCATGAGACTCAAGCCAGTTCATCCCAAGAACATTTAAGAAGGAAGGTAAGATATAATGAAAAAGAGGACCTGGTTCAAATCCTGACTATGCTTCTTACTTGCTCAAGCCAACTTGGACAAGACACTTAAATTCTCTGAGTCTTATTTTCATCATCTGTAAAGTAAGGTATTTGAACAAGATCTATCATGTCCCTAAACAGAGACACTAAATGTATGGTCCTATATCAACAGATGAAGAGATTTGTCAATGTTTCTCTAACATTCTCAATTTTTCCCCCATCAATGATAGTAGAGATACTACATTTATAAATGCTGAATGAAAAAGTAGAAATGGCATCAAAGAAAACAAAGAAACTAGATCAGAACAATGAAACACACCAGAGGTCCACGTTGAAGGAAATACAGTCCTGATGGCACTGAGTAATTGGCCCTTGTTCTCAAGAGGGGTCATACCAAGTGTTTGGAAGAAACCATTGATGATATTATACCCAAAAAAAGACATCAAAAGGATATCAGTAATTAATCACTGACCCATTTTCTCATCTCTACAAAATCTTTAGAATTATCTATGCCAGTGGTATCAAACTCAAATAGAAATAGTAGTCACTAAACTTGACATAAGGATCTCTGTAAGCCATATATAGATTTTAAAAAACACATGTTAATATTATCTCTCTTCCACTGTATTTTTATTTATTTTGTTAAATAATCCCCCAAATAATTTTTACCTGTGTGTTTAAAGCCTCTAATCTACACACATATCAAGGACACCTTTGATGAAGAAAGGTATTAGAAGGCATCAAGCAAATTTTTGCAAATTACATTTCTATATTATACAAAATCTCTCTACCTATATACAGAACTGACTGAAACAGTAGAGAGAAAATACGGTATTCCACTGTGCTTATTGTTTATTCACTCTGAAAAAAAGTATTTGATGTGATAGAATAAAATATAGCCTTCAAGGTGCTTCTTGTGCCTCATACAGGATTTCCTTGATAGATGAAACAAAGATTACTCTTTAAAAAAAAACAACTCTGATTATTAATATCAAGTGAGGCATAAAACAGAAAATCATGTGCTTTATAAAGGTGAAAAACACATTCATGGAAGATATGCAACACAGAATCCAAATATAAGAAGGATTATCTATAGATAGTGAGGTCCTCCAAATGTTGTTATTTGCAGATCATATGCTGGTGGCATCCAGCTCAGATACATGGCAAAGCTCACTCAGTAAAGCTTACAGCCACTCAAGTGTCAGGTATAACAATCCAAACAAGAAAAACTAAGTAGTTAAAAAATGTCTATTGTTCAGATGGTGATATGCAGTAGGATAGACAGTCCAGGAAGCTGATCCATTAGTACTTATATCTTAAGCAGACACTGAAAATTAATAATATATTAGGCTCAAGATTTAATAAAAGGAAGAGAATAGACTGGATAGCACTTGGTAGTCAAAGATTTTCCCTAAAACAAAAATCTGTCTTTTGTAGCAATATTCTTCTGGTATATTGGCACTCACATAATGTTGAGATCCAGTGGATAACCCCAGTGTGTTGGGTGTGGAAGATGTATGGGAACACATAGACAAAAGTCACATAGGATAAAAAGGAGTAAATAGATTGTGACCTGTATTTGGGGAGAGAATATCCATATTGATGAGTTTCTAGATCCTTTAGAGAAGTGATGTCAAACTGAAAAAGAAATGGATCTCTGCAGACTGCCTATTGACTTAGAAAACCCAAAATTAACATCATATTGTACTGTGTTTTTATTTATTGTGTTACATTTTTTCCAATTACATTGTAATGTGATTCACACTGTTAGTGAGTTTGGGGGGCTGTCAGTTTGATACTTCTGCTTTAAAATGTTGAAGTATTACCTTTGTTAATTGTGGAATAAACACATCCCGAGTAGAGAGGGTCTTCCCTCCTCATGTTCTTCAATATTCAGAGGTAGATGAGAGGTAAAAAGAGACTTCTTGGTTGAGAATACTGAATCAGGAAATGTGGTTTCTAAGCCTGCCTGCTACTTCTTTGTGACTTTGGATAAATTACATCATCTATATATCTCATCTCAAAGGATTGTTATTTGTATCAAATAGGCTAATAAATGCAAGAGTTTGTTGTTAGAGAACGTAAGAAGTTATTATTATGCTTAGGGATTTCTTTTTCTCCTTAGAATCTGGCATATTATGATGAACACACAAAACAGATGAAGAAGGGGTTTTCCTTCTTCTGGGATTTGTATGCATATACAAACATATAGATATAGAGAGCTATTCAAGCTTCCTTAATCATAAATTCTATTATTGCATGTGTGACTTAAACAATTGGGACTGTGTTTTTTCCAATCTCCCAAAGTGTGTCTAGTTCCATTCATTATTTTCCATGAGAAACAGTATATATTTTTATCTATTCAAAATAACTAATTTAGCTTTTTCCCCTCAAAATTAAAAATGCTTTGAAGATGTGGGGGTGGAGGAGGAGAGGGAATGTGAAATCAGTAATTTGGTCATCACAAAAGCATACAAAATGTTTCAGCCTTGACAAAATCCTCTACCTTCACCATTTCCCCCCACAGTCAAACCCAATTAACCATGCCTTCTCTTTGTCCTCCCCAACTCCTATTCTCCCCACCCACCCACCTCCAAAAGACCCTCCCAGCTTTGCAACTTCACTCGGTGTCTGGAACTGGTTGACAGGTTCAGTAGTCCAAATACAAAAAGAATGTTGACTCTTATCAATATAGTACTTTTACTAGGAATGTTGATTATACCAATGTGATACTTTTACTAACTGCTAAGTACTTCAATTTAAGTGCCTCCAGGTTCCCTAAATTTTAGAGTTGATTTGAGTCCGAGCTAATATAGAAGAGATCATGAAATTCAACATTCTCAGTGTATTAAAGGCTCCTTCCACAAACATATACAGTTATGATTGAAATATTCTTGGCTGTTATTATGTGTATATGGATATCAAATAATGTTGGGGGAGGGTTTGCACTTTTTGAATGAGTAGTTCCATGTAGCTAAAACTCCCATGGCACTAATTCCCAGCTCTGCTCCTTTGTCAAAATAAACAAATAAATCCGCCCCCCCCCGAAAAAAAAACCCAAACAAACAGAAACAATACCATTATTTTTTTTCTTAACTCTGAAGGAACAACCTATAAAGATCCTTCTAAACCCCTTGAAAACCATAAAGAATTATTTAAGTGCTAACAGAAACAGAAAGTAATATAACCTGAGATAGTCTATATTTCTGAATGCCACTTTTTCCCCTACTATGGCTTACAAGAAGAGTAGCCAGAAATAAAAACAAGAGGAATGCAATGAAAATCATTGCATTTCAAAGTCACTCATTCATTCAATAAATATTAAGTTCCTACTGTATGCTAAGAACTAAATCCTTTGGAAGGGCTTTGGTTTTGTTTAGTTATAAATTTCATGCAACTTTGTTAAAAGAGAGGAGTATCTTACTACATTTATTGTTTTTGTGATTTTGTAAAACAAAATTTTAAATGCACTTTAAGCAGTAAAATAGAACATAAAGAGCTTCATAAAGCAAACACAAGTTTCCCTAGGAATGGGAAATTCTCTCATGTGAATTAATATTTAATAATTTTATTTACATTCTATTCTGTTAGGAGTAAACCCAAATGAAGCAGAAAACAAGCAGAGTGACTGTAGAATCATGTGTTCTCAAGGTCAGTCAATAATTACATTGCCATTGGGTTTAGCAAAATAGATCTCTATCCTATTCTTAAATATCTGCTCCAGATCCCACAATCTTCTTTATGTTTGTTTAAAATGCATACTATTTTCTTCATCTTTACATATCTGTTCTGTTTCCTTTACTATATAGTACATACCTTACTGTCTTATCTTTTTCATATATCTCTTCATAGCACCCAAAGAGTGACCTAAAGTACACAAATATTACTGACATCTTCCATTGACAAACTGGTCCAGTACTATTCCTTCAAATTTCTCTTCACAGGTTTTTCTTTGTACCTAACTAGTTCCAGCAACACTACAAGTCCTCTTTATTGTCCTCTCTGGAGATAAACAGCTGCTCAGCGTCCACTATGTAAAATTCTTTTATCTCTGCAACCTGATCTTCTGGCCAGTGTGCTGCAGCCCCATGACAGAGTCCTTGGTTCTTTACCTTGTATTTGGCATGTAGTCATCCAGGGAAGGAGTCAGAGCAAGCCATCCAGAGTGCTCTCTGTCCCTGAAGGGAGAAACCTTCTGTCTTACAAAGGATAAATTCTAAAAGGAATCACATCCTGCTTGGCCAATAGAGTAGAATGAAGTTCACCAATATAGAATGGTTGAAGAAGATGAGCAAAATCAGGGAAGAGAGATGAAGAATGTACCAAGAAAAAAAATGAAAGAAGGAAAGTTCACTAAAATCCACTTGGAAGACCTGATATACACATATTTATGAACATATGCTATAAATTCATATGCATATATGTGTGTATATTTCTTTATTTATTCATTACTTCAATAGATATGCAGTCTCATCAATGTGGGTGTTCTCTTCATCAGTATATCCTTTGTATTTCATGTCTTTTGTCTCTCTTCTCTCTCTCTCTTCTTTCTCTCTCTCTCTCTCTCTCTCTCTCACACACACACACACACACACAAATAGACAATTTGGTATAAGAACTCTAAGGACTCATAAAATGGCCATCTATAAATGGATCTCACAGCAATTCTGTAATCTAAGTATAGTACCAATTTTAAGATATTAAAATCCATATTTACAGACTAATACTGGGACATTGTCCAAGACCAGATCAACCTATAAGGATTGAGGTATTTGGTGCATTTTGTTTGTTTGTTTTTGGTCATGGGTGTCCTTATATCCCTCGATCAACTTTTGCTGGAGTAGCTGAGGACAAAGGTAATAGTAAGGATACATAGTCATTGTAAAGTGTAGTGCTCACAAAATATGTTCTGGGCTTATAGTGTAAATTCATAGGGGCTTAAATAATTCTTCCCTTCCTAGTTATAGTGTCAGCATAGATGTTTTGACCCTACTCAACACTTAAATGAGGCAAAAATCACCTTTCTGTACTAAATATGCTTTAATCCATTAATCTATTTGTTATATTCTCTTACCAAAAACAGAACAAAAAATCATAAGCTTCTCAAATGCAACTGTTGAAGAATAGCATAAATATTATCCACAATTTAGAACTAAAGAAAGGCATTTTCTTGAGAGGAAGTGGCAGGACACAAGGAAATAAGGACAGGTAATTCTCTTGTACTCACTTCCCTTTTACCTCTACACTCACACTATTTGCTAATTCATAACTCCTCATACTTGCACCAAAGCCTGTTGCTGAAGTCTTTTGCCTCGCAGGTGTTTTTTAAAATTGCTTTCCTAATAAATCACTAAAAAGGAGAGAAACTATAAGGAACTCAAACTTGTACAGTGGACCCAGAAATGAATATCTCTTCCTGGTCTCTGCGCCGCTGAAACTGACTTTGAATTTTTTTCATTGATCCTTTCCTAATCCATTCGTTCCAATTCCCTTCTCTGTTTTAAATGAATACTGTTAGTCTGAATCAACTTTTTGCTTTTTCCACAAAGCAGTTACATTTTCATTTTCCAGGTCTTTGCTGATGTCATATGGATCTTTGTAAAATACCCTTAAAGACGCACACATACACACTCGACCGTGTTCTAACATTAAACTGCTCCCCACCCGACTTTTGTGGTGAACACGTGTTTTTGAGTCCAGACGATATTGCGTCTCTCCCAATGTTTCAGCACCCAAGCCTCTGGATAGCGACTATCCTCCGACCAGCCTAGGTCAGCGGCCTCAAACCCTCATCTTTCACGCTTCTGTCCTTTTAAAACCCTTTCCCCAAGTCTCCTACATTCCTGGGAGAGCAGTGTCCACTCTCTACTCCTGTCCCCGACTTCTTCCTGCTGTTGGATCACTACGACACCCCCTCAGGGCCTAAAAACACATATTTCTGTGGTCCGCGCAGGTCCTATAGGAGTCCAGAGAAATCGCCTTGTCTACTGCTGGTGAGTCGAGACCCCCTACCGACACAGATCTTCCCACTAATACCAGACTCGAAACAAACAGCCATGGAATCACTCTCTCTCTCTCTCTCTCTCTCTCGCTTTTTCTCGTTCCCTCTCCCTCCCATCCACACCCCCAACCTTTTAAGTAAAGATAAATAACATTAAAAAAAAAAAAACTCCAAACCGTCCCTCAGATCCTCATCTCACTGACGCAACTATTGCCACTGATCCCTTTAAACCGGCTCTTGAGGAGCTGTCCACTACCGCCAACTCCTACTCCTCCCCTTCCAATGCAGCTGGTACCACCATCCAAACCCGGATCAGTGAAGGACTCACCGTCTCCCACCTCCCGCCTCCAATAATCCCAAGCAAATCAGCTGTTATTTAGACATCCCCGCCTTCCTCTTCCCATCAGTTTGGCTTCCACCTTTTACAGACCCCTAAAATCATTTGATGTCCCTATCTCGATAACCTGAGCAGCTGTAATGTGTGTGCGTGTGTGCCTCTGTGTGTGTGTGTGTGTGTGTGTGTGTGTGTCCGCTCGTCCCTGGTGCAAATTCATTATTTAACTGCTTCACTCTCTCTGTACATCCTAAACAAACATCCTTCCCATCCCACCGCACCCCCCCCCCCCACACACCCTTTCCTTTCCTTCGTCCCACGCCTACGCCATCCTGGGCCCCCGAAACCAAGTAGTCAAACCAACTTGCGATGGATCCATTTCACCTGAATTTGCAAGTACAGAACTAACCATCTTTTCCCCAACCTCACTTCTCCCATCCCCCGCCACCCACTCGTTTACACTGAGCTCAGACCAAGCAGATGCTATTCAAGCCTGTGAAAGGCGTCCTTCGTATCCATTCAAGTGGCCTGCATTAAATAAATGTGGCTTTCTCCCGAGCAGCAGGGCAGCCAGTGGCGCCCACCCCAATGAAATACACTCCAACAAATTCAATCGCATTGGAAAACACAGGTGTGGGGAGGAAAGGAAACGGTTGGGGCGGGGGGGGGGGGG
>CM053586.1:301665271-301677326 GCA_028646515.1 Pseudochirops corinnae | reverse complement strand
TTCCACTCATGGGGCAATCATAAGTTAACTTAATCAGTAACTTATCCAGATTCACAATTTCTAAGTATCGTTAATCACTAAATACAATCATTAGAAAATTACACAAACTCTCCACCCCTTGGTGTCTAGTAAACTTCAATTTCATCACATGGTTCAATATCCAAGGAGAGACCTTTTCTTCATCTTGACTCAGGGTGGTCTCTCAGATTCCCTGAATGCCCTTCCATGGTCCCAGCTCCTACCTGAATCCACCAGTCACCTGGATTCAGAGGCAGACAGCTCCCAGGTTCTTGTCCAGTCCTCCAGAAAGTTCTTGTTATACGCTGAAGTTCACAGGGTCTAGCACATCTCAAAACCTTCACAACTTCTGTTGCCAGTAACTCAAGGATCAACCAAGCCACAAACAAACAAAGTCTTATCCTGGTCCTCTAGTCTTCAGTCCTCCATCAGTTCAGCTGGCCCTAGGACCCAGAAGAAATCTCAGTCTTCCAGGTGGCAGCAGCCACTTTGGCCTTCACCAGATTCTGGTCTCATAGAAAACTCCAACTCAGTTCTCAGTCCAGTAGCAGCCCAGCTCCCAGATGTTGGGATAACTGTGCTTCCTCCACCAGGAGTAAAAATTCTTGATTCTGTCTTTCTCTTCTCTGGGCTCTTCTTAAATGCGCGCGCGCACACACACACACTGACACACACACGCACACATACAGACATACACACACACACACACACACACACACACACACACACACACACACACACTGGCTTCCTGTCTCAGCCAACCCCTTCCTGTTACGTCAGCAACAGGAGACAGAGTTCACATCTTCTGTTTCTTTCCCAGAGGTACTTAACCCTAGGGGGTTAATAATAAATTAATCACCATTACATGCTTCTGAAGGAGGATGAAAGATCTCAAAAAAAGAAAGATTACTGGATTTCTCTTTAGTTCTTCCTGATCATTTCGATTCACTCCCTTGCTCAAAGATCTTCAGGGGCTTCCTATTACTTCTACGACAAACTATAAGTGCCTCACTCAGTCTGGCATCTAAAGCCTACACAATGTGTCCCCGACAAACCTTTTCAGGATGATTTCACATTACTCCCCTCCATGCATTCTGTATTTCCAGCCAAAGCAGTTCACTACCCATAGGAACAATCTCAATAATCCATCTTCTCTCTCCATGCCCATCCCCAAGCAGTAACCCATGCCTAGAATGTACATCCTCCTCGCTGCTTCCTCTTAAAATTTTTAACTTCCTTTGAGAACCAACTCCAGAACAACCTCGTCTATAAAGCCCATAGAAATTTGCTTGTTTGTTTTGTGGAAGCTTTAAGTGAAGTGACTTGTCCAGAATTCATGCAGTAAATGTTTGAGGTTGGATTTGAACTTAGGCCCTCCTGACTCCAGGGTCAGTACTCCATCCACTATGCTACCTAGTTGTCCCTGCCTGTAGACATTTAAGTTACAATCCCAGCTTCTCTAGCTCCAAATCTAACACTCTTTCCCCTGTACCCCACTGCTTTTCCCCCATTACAATTATAGGTTTTCCCTGGATAAATTGGAGTTGAGGAAAATACTCTAGTCTAAAGGAAGACCTCAGTCACTACACTCATAAAGGTTCTCTGCATTATAAATTATCTGACATTGAGTCAATGCTCAGCTCTCAAGTCATCCTTCCCATCCTGCATTCTTTATATTCTTAAGGTTTCTCTCTACTATTAAATCTCTGGTGGAAGGGAATAAGCATTTATTAAGTACCTATTACATGCCAAACACTGTGCTAAACACTTAATAACTATTATTTCATTAGGTCCTTACAATGACCCTGTGAGATAGGTGCTATTATTATGCCCAAGTTAGAGTTGAAGAAACTGAGGCAATCAGAGGTTAACTTACTTGCCAAGGCTCTCTCAGCAAGTAAATATCTAAGGTTGGATTTGCACTCAGGTCTTCCTGACTCTAGGCCTAGGGCCCTCTTCACTGTGCTGCCTAGCTGCCTAACATTGAGTTAATGGTGTTGAGAATGCCACGATATTAGTAGACACCCTGTTTTCCAGAGCTAAGGCCCAGCAAGCAGGCTGTGCCCTGAGCTTAGCATAACAACAATCCTTTGCACTCACCCTCTGGATGATCTCAGCCACTGGCAAAATCTCACATAATTATTACATTGCTTTGACCAGCACCAGGTGATTGCTGAGCTCAGACAAGCTTGAACAAGTACCCATGTTCCAGTCGTGAAGCCCTGCTGTGAATCTCACTGTTGCTATCACTCCTCATTGTCAGGGTTACAGCTCACTGCATAGCCATTGGTATGGGTATTGAGATATTCCCACACTGCCTCAGGTCCCCCCACTAGGGGTGAGGCCCTGGCACAGGTGTCCTTGCTTGCAAGCTGTTTCCCTCCCTTTGAAATTAAACTTCTGTTTGATTCCTGACTCTCCTGTCTCTAGGCTTGCTCTGTTTGGCTCCACACGTTAGAGGCCAGTTCAGTCCAGTTGACAGTACTTTGTGGGCTTCAGCAGAAGACTATCTCACAATTATTATATTCATAGGGGTTTTCTGTAGTATTAAATTTTTGGATGTTCAGTATACTTCCTCTATTTCTTTTCTTTGCCTTCCTTTCCCCTTTCCTTTCTTCTTTGCTCCCTTCCTTGCTCCCTCCTTCCTTCCCTCCATCTTTTCTTTCTTTCCTTCTTTTTCTCCTTTCTTTCTTCCCTCCCTCCCTCCTTCTTTTCTTCCTCCTTCTCTTCCACCTTCCCTCATTCCTTTCCTCTTTCTATCCCTCCTTCCTTCCTCACTCCTTCTCCCTCTCCCTTCCTCCATTCTTCTTTCCTTTCTCCCTTCCTTTCTTCATCTCTTTACTACACAAACATTTTCCCTTATTAAAAAAGAGGTGGTGATCTGAACTGTCAGAAAGATCAATGTATATGCTAAAATATAAAATAAAGATGGAGAGGGAAAGATGATTAGGACAGGGGAGATTTCACCATTTTGCCTAAGACTGGCCCTGTATTTTATCTTCAGTATCTAAGGTCCTAATGCAAGGGCTGAGAAGGTTTAAAATTCAGTCTAGAAGAAATCCTTAAAAAATATTTTAAGAGCCTTCCACCCAAAGGTTAGTGCTTTTTCTCCTTACCTCTGCCTCAGAATTAACTCTTAAACCATGGGCGTATCTACAACCTATGCTGGTTATAACCTCTGTGATTCAAAATAGCACCGACACCTCATCATTTATAGTAACAGCAACAACAATAACACATTCTTTAAGCTCTTTAACATTGACAAAATGCCTTCCTCACAAGCCCGTGAGACAGGTGATGTAAGTATTATTATCCCCATTGTACATTTTAATATCTAGTTGTACTGGTTTGCAGGTAGACAAGAGCTGCTTTATGCAAATGATTGTTTTTCAAATGTAAATTTTTAATGGAAAATATGTTGATTGACAGGAAACAAGATAATAGATGAAAGGCTTGAGGAGCCAGCTGTGTGTTCTTTGAATGGAGAGAGGGAGTGGTAGAGAGTGACGAAGCTAGACATCTAATTTTAAAAAAAAAAGGAAGGGAAACCTAGACGTGTGTGTGTGTGTGTGTGTGTGTGTGTGTGTGTGTGTGTGTGTGTGTGTGTGTGTGTGAGATTTGGAACAGGAAGACAGAAGAGATTTGGCAGCAATAGGAAGCTGCCATAGGAACTTGAGGGACTTAATTTGGGAAAGCTGGAGGGAGAGTCGGGGGAAATAGGAGAAAAATCTAGTACAAAGGGATGCCAGATATGGGAAATGGAACCAAACAACTGGTTTGAGCCATCTAAAAGCTTTGAGGAGAGTAGTTTCAACTCAAATTCAGCATACACTGCAGGAGCTCAGTCTCACAAGTCTCTGCCTGCATCAAAGGGGTGAAATATAAAGTCTAGTTGTCCTTGGAGCTAGGAAGAAAAACCAGGTTTCTGTGTTCTGTACTCTAAGCATACTGTGTCTGCCATATACTAGTTGCTATTTTGAAATTCTTCAGAGTTAAAGTAATGTGGTATATGAAAAATTCAAAAGATATAATTTCTGGGTATTTAATTATTTTATTAATTATGGCTAGCAAATAATTAGTAAAAGGATGATCATTTGGCTTTCTCATAAACCAAAGAGAAATCATGGAGGCCTCTCAATGCTTATGTACCCTTGGAACAGGGTGTTCCCAATATGCAGAAATCAACTCTAATTGGTTAATAATTAATGAAATAATGAATATTATAATAAGAGGTAGATTATCCTAATGAGGGACTGGGAAAGTGATTTTGATTTGATCACTCTTGGACAAAGAGACTATCTCTACACCCAGACCTCCCCTGACTTGGGCAATCTAGCCAAATGGATCCTACATCCACCCAGTCAATGAATAATGAATAATAGTGGGGTAAGAATTCCACCTAGATAAGATGATCTAAGTGGAGTAAATTTTTGGGTAAGGTCAGAAATGTCCTTGACTCATTGGGTTTTGAATGAGAAAATAGAAAGGGAAAAAACCCTGGATTCCCTACTCTCCTCCCATTAATTGGTTATTAATATAAGAGAGAAATAATCATTTCTCTCAGAAATTAAGCCTTGTACTCTAAATACTTGCCTGACCCTGGGTTATTTTGAGGCTCAATAAGGAGGGACTGGATGGTGGTTCCAAAGTCATAGTACAACGAGGAAAATCCCCCTTTAACTCATCTCATTATAAATAATTGACAGTTACATATCCCTTTAAAGTTGGCAGAACACTTTACATACTGTGACTCATTTGAGGCTTACAAGAAGTGTGGGAAGTCAATGCTACAAATATTATAACTCCCATTTTACAGGTGAGGAAATTGAGGAAGGCAGAGGTTAAGTGACTTGCCCAGGCTTACATAACCAGTAAGTATCTGAGGCAAGATTCAATCTCAGATGAGTGCTCTATCCATTGTACCACCAGCTAAGGTCATTTAGATGATGGAATGTTGGTGATAAATCTAATTTGAGCCATTAAAATAAGGAGAGTGCCTTCTTTCCCCTACTTTGCATATTTAAACGTCTGTTAGCCAGTCTTCTGAAAAATGTCATGTGGATATATAGTTAAGGCAAAGGAAAGAAGAGGTAGTCTATGTGTGAAGATGTCCAATATGTAGTTATTAGAGAGAGTGGTGTATTGAGCACTGGAGTTGGAGTCGGGAAGACTCCAGTACATATTCCACCCCAGATCCTACTTGTGTAATGCTGGGCAGGTCTCAGTTTGATCGTATATAAAATGGATCTAATGATGATATCTAAAGTCCTCTTTATTTCCCACCCAGCTATGTTATTAGAAACTTCTCCCTCATGTCCCCAGGAACCTCATCATCCTAAATCAGCCTTGGTCCCCTTTGCAGCTTCGTTTTAAATTTTGTCTTCCCTCTTTAGATTGTAAGTTCCTTAAGTGTTTTTAAGCATTTCATCTTTCTCATTCATATTTGTGTCTCCAGCACTTACCGCAGTGCCTGGTACAAAATAGGTGTTTAATGAGCGTTAATTGACTGACTAGTATAAATCTATGATCCTATGACACCTTTAAATCTGGTATGCTTATAATGTCTTGAAATGGCCTTTTTTTTAAAAGTAACATCCTTAATTCCAATTCACAGCATACCTTCAAACTTTTCCAAAGAAATGGAGAAGCCAATACACTTATTTTGTATTATACAAGTTTGATTACCTAAAAGCACTCAGTCCCATCTAAGTAAGATAATTGAAACTCTACTATGCATTAATACCTCCCACTCTATTTTATCAAGAGTTGGTTGAATTATCTTTGAAAATATCTCAGTTCCTTCATGCTTTTTAGAGCCTGAAGGAGGATTTTAATCAGAAATGGACTGTGCTTAGTTTCTACAAGGAAATCTCATTGTCTTCCTTGAAAGAAAAAAGTCCTAGAGGCATAAAAGTGAATCAAAAGACTAGGAATATACTGTACTCTTTCCTTCTTCAGGATGAATTTCCTAGTCCCTTTTCCATATTCTACACACACACACACACACACACACACACAGACACACACACACACAGACACACACACACACAGACACACACACACACACACACATATATACCCTATCTTTCCTGGTGGAGGCCCTAATCACTTCATTCTTGGATTATTGCCAAAGCCTCGGTTGGTCTCTCTGCAACAAGTTTTTCCCTATCCCACTTCTTCCCCCACTCATTATTGGAGTCTGACTTCATCTGACTCCTCCTAAAAGACTCTCCCCAAACTCCTCCTCTAGACCACCCCTACATTCCTCCCACAACTTTTCTGTATATAGGATCCCATCTTCCCTCCATGTGGTGTGAGAATGCCAGAGAATGACCTAGCACAGAGACTTATTCTGGCCCACTTGCCCAATGCAAGTGTCACAGATTCCTAGGCTCCTTAAGAGTCTACCCCATATGGCGAACTTCCAATAAACTTTACTTTTCTTTGGCTGAGAAGACTTGAGTCATTCTTTCGGCAGGACCCGGCGTGTTGGTATTTTGGGGTCTCGAGCAACCCTGACCCTCTTTATGGGTAACCACATCAAGTCTAATACCTCTTCTCTCCCATACTTTCCTTTGGAAACTCCCAAACACTGAGCTAGCTCTGGCGATGTGTGTGTCAACCTCATTTTCAGCATATACGTTCCTGGAAAGTAGGCTACCAAGGTAAGTGAACTTATCCATAGCATTCAAAAGTCCATTTGCTGTAACTGGTGGTCCCACATATGGATGGTGTGGTGGTGGCTGAAGAAGTACCTATGTTTTCTTGATGTTAATTGTGAGGCCAAAATGAGCACAAGCAGCAGAGAATTGATCCATACTTTGTTGCATCAAGTTTACCTGTCAAATCAATGGATAAGGGAAGAATTTAGGACCAAACAAGATACAGAGAACATTACAAAATGTAAAATGAATAATTTTGATTATTATTAATTATTAATTAAATAAATTAAATAAATAATAATTATTGATTATATAAAACTAAAAAGATTTTGCACAAAAACCAATGCAACCAAAAATGAGAAGGAAAGCAGAAAACTGGGGGGGGGGAAATTTCGTAGCAAGTATCCTTGATCAAGGCCTCATCTTTCAAATATACAGAAAACTGAGTCTGATTTGTAAGAATATAAGTCATTTTGCAATTGATAAATGGTTAGATGATATGAACAGGCAGGTCTTCAGACAACGAAATCAAAGATATCTATAGCCATATGAAAAAATGCTCTAAATCACTATTGAAGAAAAATGCAAATTAAAGCAACTGTGAGGTACTACCTCACACCCATCAGATTGATTTATATGACAGAAAAGGAAAATGACAAATGTTGAAGAGGGGTTGAACAATACCACTGCTAGGTCTGTATCCCAAAGAGATTTTTTAAAAAAAAGGGAAAAGGACCTATTTGTACAATAATATTGATAGCAGTTTTTTTTGTGGTGGCAAAGAATTGGAAATTGAGGGGATTAACCGGGGAATGAGTAAACAAGTTGTGGTATACGAATGTAATGGAATACTGTTGTGCTATAAGAAAAAATGAGCAGAAAGATTCCAGAAAAACCTGGGAAGACTTACATGAACTGATGCTGAGTGAAATGAGCAGAACTAGAAGAACATTGTACACAGAAACAGCAACATTGTGTGATGACCAACTTTGACAGACTTAGCCCTTCTCAGCAATACAATGATCTAAGACAATTCCAAAAGACTCATGATGGAAAATGCAATCCATATACAGAAGACTGAAGGCAGATTGAAGCATACTATTTTCTCCTTTTATTTCTTTCTCATGGTCCTCCCCTTTTGTTCTGATTCTTCTTTAACAACATTACTAATGTGGAAATAAGTTTAATGTGATTGTATATGTATAGCCTATATCAGATTGCCTGCCATCTTGAGGGGGGGAGGGGACAGAGGCAGGGAGAAAAAAATTTTGAATTCAAAATCTTATAAAAGTGAATGTTAAAAACTACCTTTACATATAATTGGAAAAAATAAAATACATCAAGTAAGGAGGGAAAAAAGAAATAACAAGAAGGATAATTTCAGAAAAACCTGGAAAAACATACATGAACAGATACAAAGTGAAGTGAGTAGAACAGAATATTGTACATAGTAACAGCAATATTGTACAGTGAAGTACTGTGAATGACTTTACCATTCTCAGCAATACAATGATCCAAGATCCCAAAGGACTCATGATGAAAAATGCTATCTTCCTCCAGAAAAAGAACTAATTTTGTCTTCCTTCCTTCCCTCCTTTCCTTTTCTTCTTTCTTTCTTTTTTCTTCCTTCCTTCCTTCCTTTTTTCTTTCTTCCTTCCTTTCATTCTTCCTTCCTTCCTTCCTTTCTTTTTCTTTCTTTCTTTCTTTTCTTTCTTCTTTTTTGAGTCTCCTTGCACAAAATAACTAATATGGACATGTTTTACATTACTGCACATGTATAACCTATATCAGATTGCTTACCATCTCAGGGATAAGGGAGGGAAGGAATGGAAGGATAGAATTTGGAACTCAAACCAAAAAAAACAATGTTAAAAATTGTTTTTACATGTAATTGGGAGGAACATAAAATATCTTTTAAATAGAATAAAATGAAGTGGTTCTTTCTTACCTTCAGGATTAAATATAAACTCTTTTGTCTGGCTTTTAAAGCTCTTCACAATCTGGACCCTTCTTACTTTTCCTGTCTCCTTACACTTTACTCCCCACCATGTGTTCTCAGGATCCAGTGACACTGGCCTCTTTGTTGTTCTTCTGAAAGGCATTTGATCGCCTAACTCCATGTATGTTCTCTGGCTATCCCCTATTTCTGGAATACTTTCCCTCCTCTTCTCATCCTCCCGGCTTTCCTGGCTTCATTCAAGTCTCAGCTAAAATTTATCTTCAAACTTAAATCTTTAATTTATCCTGTATATCATATTTGTTTTCATGTTATCTCCCTCATTGGATTGTAAGCTCCTTGAGGGTAGGGAATATCTTTTGCTTTTCTCTGTATTCCCAGTGATTTACACAGTGCCTTATATGCTGTTAATAAATGCTTATTGACTTGACTTGACTTGGAAGAGATTCAGTAAGAAATCCTTCCATTTTGCCTTTACCTATTTGACAAAATAAGCAATTCATCCATCCATCCATCCTTTCTCCCTCTCTTCTGCCCAGAAATGCCTCATGATGCCAGGCCAGCTCACACACACAGTACCAATCTTCCTCTGTATGGAAGCTGCAACAGTTGGAAGACCCCCAGGTTGGCAGAAGTTGCAGAACCCCCACCACATTATTCAGAAAGCTCCAAGACAATAGCCGCTCCTAAATCGGAAGTAATGTGTAATTTACTCTTTTAAATGTCATCTTTATTAATATTTTTGGTTGTTATTTCACATTAAATTCTAAATATCTCCCTCCCTACCCCAATCATGCCTGGAAGTAAAGATTAAAAAGTAAAGAAGAAAATGGCAAAACCAGCCAATACATCCGCAGTGTAGCCACGGTCCCACACGTACAGATGTGTGTTTCCTCAACCCTTCTCCGAGGCCAAGCTCCGTTATTATAATTATACAATATTTAATTTGATTTTTCCGCTTACATTGTTCTCATTTCACCTGTTGTTTTCTTAGTTCTGTTTTGTACCAACCATACCACTATGGAAAATACCCATTTCTGAAAGCTAATTAAATCTGGCCGACTAGTTGACATCAATTTTTAATCATGGGTAGGGTCACAAGTGGGGACTTATGAATTCTTGCATTAGAAAACCATCCCCCAAATCCTCAGGGTCCCTTAGAATCCAGGGGGAAGCCTTATCAATCATGTTGTGAGGACCCAAACTGCCAGTACCAGTGGGAGTTGGGAGAGTAGCTCCAGATCATGGCAGCAGGGGAACATTATAAAAGAAAGGCTAAGTATGTACATAGTTCTTTCCTATTAAGAGATTGAAAATAAATAAAACATCGATAATTCCACCCACTTTGCTCCCATTCAGAATTAATGCATGCGGATTTGAAGGTAAGCATGATTTAAGTTAAACTTCCTCCTCTTACTTTTGTAGAAAGGGTTTGTTAAACAACTTACAGGAGAGGGAAATTTTTAACCTATTTAAGGGAGGAAAACCCTTTATTTAAATACAAAAATTCATTAATTTTAGATGCATATATTTTGCTTATTAAAACTTGTTTTTTTCACCTCCCTCACCCCCCCAAGAACATCACTTGACAACACTTAGTTAGCCCAGTATGAGTTTGTTTCATTGTATGTGCTAGAAAACAACCTTGCATTTATTGCCTTCCAACTGGTCTAAGATCCAGATTTTTCTGTAATGCAGTGTGGCCTTCCCCATAAGTTTATCTGAATAGGGGTGGTGGTGATTTTTTTAAACCATATTTATAGCAGTTTCAGAGTTGTTCCTCTTTTAAGAAGACAGTTCCAGAGTCAGAAAGGAACAAAATCCTATAAAGTGATTTTTATTCAGCCTCTGCCTTTGAGGTCTGGAGAAAGAAGGTCTTCTTTTGCTAAGTTTGGCAAAGGAATGAACTCTTCACCTGTAGAGCATACTAGAAGGATTGCTCCCCTTCTGTCAAAGGCTTAGCAGTATAACAAAATTAAATTAAAGGCCCATTGCTCCCTGAAACCTAAAACTTTGGAGACATATGACCTTAAAAAGCAGGATTCCTAGTTCCCAGGAGGCTGAAGGACAGAAATCTGCTGATTCCAAATAAAGGAAAAAGAACAAGTTTTCTCTTCAGAGAATTCTTTTGGTGAGAAGTACATAATGTCAATTGCACATAAATCTGTAAGCCAGACAAGGGAGTTTTTCTTTTCTGTGCCTAATATTAGTATCCCATTACTTTTATATAGTATGCCTTCAAACAAAGAAGTGTTACAGGTTTATTTCCTCTGGGAAGTAGAAAAAAGGAGAAACATCACATGAGTCATTATTTGGAAAATTTAAGGTAAGGACTGCCACATGTAATTGATAGGAGAGAGAATTTTTTTTCAGAGGTTTATAGGAAAGGTGTTACAAAAATATTTTATATGAATATAATGGAATGTTATTGTGCCATAAGAATGATGAAATGGACAATTTCATAGGAAACCAGGAAGATCTTTTTGAATTGATGCAAAGAGAAGAGAGCAGATTTATTTATTTTTTTTTTATTTACTCATTTACTTTTAATTTACAAGATTCAGTTCCACAATCACTTGAGTTTCAGATTTTCTCCCCTCCCTTCCCCCCCCCCCCATGGTGGCATGCAATCATGTATAGGATCTGCAAATACTTTCACATTGTACAATAGTTTGGTCATATAGAAGGGCTGTAACCAATGAGTGATAACTGGGAAAAGAAAAAAGAAAAAAAAAAAAAGCAAAACCAGACATAAAAGAGAACAATAACGAGTTTTGCTTCAGAAGAGAGCAGATTTAAAAGAACAATTTATACAATAAAACGAAATTATCTAGTAAAACTACTTTGAAAGATTTTAGAACTCTGATTAACACAATGATAAATCACAAGTCCAAAAAAATGAAGATGAAACAAAGTGTTCACTTTCTGACAAGAGAGGCGATGAACTTAAAAATAAAGAGACATATATTTTCAGACAAGGCTAATGTGGGAATTTGTTTTGTTGGTTTATAAATATTGAGGGATTTATTTTTATTCTTCAATTTGTTTTATAGAGGGGTAACTGGAGAGAGATTAATTTTCAAAATATCATTTAAAAAATTTACTAGGAGACCAAAGTATATGGCTCTGTGTACTTCATGACTGTACTGCCAAATATATTTATAATATATTGGGAAGTAAAGTCTGTTTGGGTCTTACTATCCTTTGGGGTAGAAACATAAATTCAGGATGGTAATTGAAGTCACAGGAATGGGTGATGTTGACAAAGAAGAGAATGGAGGACCAAGGACAAAACCTTGTGTAACAGCAAGCACCCTAGCATACCTAGGGCGGCTACTAGCACAGGATCTTAGATCTGCTTTTCTAAAGGTAAGCAACTTAAAATGGGTTAACAATCTTACTTTAATCAAGCATATCA
>CM053586.1:301659184-301664771 GCA_028646515.1 Pseudochirops corinnae | reverse complement strand
CCTGGTGCCACAGGCTCCACGTGACCACATTCAGCCTATTAGGGAACAGAGTATGCTTTCAAATATCAGAAGGTGCTCAGAGTCACGTAGCCACTTTAGCAAAGGGCCTAGGGGCAGGGAAGAGCTTCAGATTCCCATAACACCTTGCAAGTCTTATAAAAGAATTGGGTAGAAATCTAGCAAATCAGAACAAAAAGAGATTGTCAAATAGGAAGGAGAACAAAGAAAAAATAGCATCTGGAGCTATAGTGAACCATATTGTCAGATACTGTAGGAAGGTCACAATGGAAGAGAACTGAGAAAAAGACAATGAGTTTTGGCAGCTAAGGGGCTATTAGTGAACTTGGGAAAAGAAGTTTCAATAATATGAAGAGGATAGAAACCAGATTATGAGGGGCTGTGAAGAATGGGAAATATTAGCAGGTGGTGATGATACAGTAGAAAGAACACTGGCTCTGAAGCCGGACAACACAGGTTCAGATCATATCTGTGTAATCTGGGGAAAATCACTTCATTGCTTACAGCCTTGGTTCAATCTATAAAATGAAGAGGTTGAACAATTTGACTCCCAAGGTTCTTTCTAGCTCTGGATTCATGGTCCCATAGTAAGGAAGTAAAAGTAGCAAGTAAAAGATAACTTTTTTTCCCCCCAGAATTTTAACAGAAAAGGGGGAACAATGAAAAAGAATAGTAGCTTAAAGGTATAGCAGCCCATGTAAAAGCTTGTGATTTTTTAGAATGAGGAAGGCTGAGAATATTTGTAGGTAGAGGGAAAAGAACCAGTAGAGATGGAGAGACAGAAGATGAAAGAAATGATAGAGAAAAGTCCTAGAGGAGAGAAGAGAGGGTAGACCAAGGGTACAAGTGGAAGGTTTAGCCTTGGTAAGGAGGAAGGCCTCTGAGTGAAGGTATAGAGAAGTTTTGAGGTGTGGAGGAGGGAAAATGGAGAGTTTGTAACAAATGGTTTAATTTTTTTTTTTTTTTTACTAAAGTATAAGATAAGGTAAGTAGGAGAGGAGACAGGGCAGAAAGAAGTTAGGGGAGTATTGGGAGGCATAAGAATAAATAAGAAGTTTTAGAAGAGCCAATTTAGGAAATACCCATATTTATATAGTTTCATGTAGCATTTGAAAAGCAATCAGATTATGATGGTTTTCTTGGAGGAGGAGGAAGAAATTTTTGTTGTTCAGTTGCTTTAGTCATATCCAGCTTTTTGTGACCCCAGTTGGAGGGATTTTTTTTGGGGGGGGGGGGCAAAGCTACTGGAATGGTTTACCATTTCCTTCTCTAGCTCATTTTATAGATGAGGAAACTGAGGTAAACAGGATTAAGTGACTTAATCCAGGTTACATAGTAAGTGTTTAAGGTTAAATTTGAACTCAGATCTTGCTGTCTCCAGGCCAGGAGTTCTTATCCACTACACTGCCTCTCTGCTCCTTTTCCTTGCTACCTGCACACCAAGCAGGACATGTTTTCTTCATGATGGATAAATGATTTAACAGAAAAATTTTTATTGTTCTCTAGGTTATAGTGAAAAGATCCCAATCTGGCAACTCTGGAGATCAAAGTCCCAAGACCATCTGCCACTTGATTTTCATTTGCTAGCTCTTTTTTTGGTGGCAAAATATTGGAAGTTGAGGGGATCCCCATCAACTGGGGAATGGCTGAACTGGTTGTATGATGGAATACTATTGTGTTATGAGAAATGATGAGCAAGCAAATTTTTCACAAAAATCTGGAAAGACTTACACGAACTGATGAAAAATGAAATCAGCAGAACCAGGAGAACATTGTTCACAGTAACAGCAACATTGTGTGATAATCAACTATGAATGACTTAGCTCCTCTCACCAATACAATGATCTAAGACAATTCCAAAGGACTCATGATGGAAAATGCTATCCAGAGAAAGAACTGATGGACTCTAAATGCAGATCAATGCATACTATTTTCATTTTCTTTATTTTTTGTGTGTTTTTTTCTTTTGTTCTGTTTCTTCCTTCATAACATGACTAATATGGAAATATGTTTTACATGATTGCACATATATAACCTCTATCCAATTGCTTACTGTTTTAGGAAGAGAGAAGAGGAGCGAGGCAGAAAAATTTGGAACTCAAAATTTTGTAAAAAATGAATGTGAAAAATTGTCTTTGCATATAATTGGAAAAATGCCATAAAAAAGAATTTCATTTGCTAGAGACAATACTTTGAAGTCTTTGGCTTATCGGCTGAGACTGGCAGTCAGGATGTTAACTGTTGGGGTTAGCCAATGACACACCCATTGTGAAGAACTCAATCCTTTCAGCTCAATTTATCCAAAGTTATCTTCTTGAGGCTCCATGGAAATTTACTGTGCCTAGGTAGAAAGGCAGATAATTGAAATCAATATTAAAGGCCAAAATTCAATTGAATTCGATTGCTCTTCAGAAGTATCTTAAAATGGTACTTCATAGAAAGTAGGGGGAGTGAGGGGAAATAAGGACTCTGAAATCGTTATGCCCTCAGGGATTGCTGTTGTTGGCCTAAGTGACCATCATCTGTTGCCTGTGCATGAGTGAAATCTAAGAAGTACAAAGCTATCACAGGCTTAGGAACAACTAGGCACTTTCTTATTCTAAATACTTTGCTACTGCAAATAAATGAATAAAGCTTTGTGGTTTCACCCAGGCAAAGCCATTCACTGTTCAGACCCTCTGGTAAAGCTTTAGTGAAGAAGATTTGCTTTCCCCCAAATAATTTGTGCTAACCAAAGGCCTCCCTTTCCTTCTAGACCATCTGTTCCCCTTTACCATGAAGTCATGGTACTAAATTTGTGACACACAATGATTTCCATGGTAACTGGATGTGGTCTCCATCCCTGAATCCTAATTTCACTGTAGCCAGGACCAAGCTGCAGGAGGATCAGGGAGTACATCCTGACATTTCTTTTATTTTCCATTCCTTTTCAAGTTTGGGGCTCTCTGTGAAGATGTCCCTTTATCCAGACTTGAAACCTTCGATTTGGAATCCTTATTATACAGTATAAGTATGTGGTTTGCATATGTTGTCAGAGCAGTATGTGAAATATCTGCCCTGAAAATGAGGTAGGTTCACACACAAGGGAAAATTAGATGCTTGCAAAAATTCCATGAATTGCAGACCCGTTTTTAAAAAAAGAACTATTAGCGATACAGATGTAAGCTTGTAAAGTTACTTCTGGCCCTGGATAGATAATAGAGCAAATACAGGCACGGAGCTCATTGGAAGATGCCCAGGTGCTTGACTCCGATGAACTTTTAAAAGTTGAGAAAGGAAGTTGAACTAGTTCTTACTTAGGCAAGGGTTCATATACTCTTTTAGCTCCTCAGAGACTTCAGATTTGGGGAATGTGCAGATTCATATATAGAAAGGATCTGTCCATTTTATTTTTCATTTAACATACACTCGTATAGAAAGTGCCTTGCTACAGCATTGTTTACTGGAGAGCATAATTTGGCATTACGTATATGGTTGGAACTTGGTTATTGAAACATCAAAAAGATCTTTTTAATAAAGCAATTCCCCTGATTAGGCTGTGCCATGTCCAGACCTGGAGAATAGCCTTAGAATGAGGCTATATAATATGTGCACACACGTCTGTTACTATTGCTTATATGCATCCGAATAACTGTGTACTTCTACTGGCATATTTGTGTTTGTGTGTCTTTGTGGGTACTAGATCTGTGATTTCATCAGTGCAGGTAACTTCACAGCCTAGAAGAAGAACCATAGCTATTCTTTGACTTAAAATTTCAGAAAGATGCCTAGGGCTCTAAAAGGTTAAATGCTAGAATAAAAATAAAATAGTTAGCATTTATATAGCATGTTATGGTTTGCAAAGCACTTTATGAATATTATCTTATTTGAGCCTCACAATAACCCTGGGAGATAGGTGCTACAATTGTGCCCATTTTACAGATGAGAAACTGAAGCAGACAGAGGTAAAATTATTTGCTCAAGGACACATAGACACCGCAGAGGAGAGACTAGAATTCAAGTCTTCCTGATTCTGGTCAACATTCCATACATTATAATATGCTGCTCACATTGCATACTGGAAGCATAGTTTCTTGTTGGGAAGTTAATGTTGTTTTGTGTCTGTGTAGATTGTTTAAGTTTGAGATGGGTTACTCCAGAATTTCCTAAGTCTATTGCTAGATTTGGGGATAGCATCATGACTATACTTGGGCCCAAGGATGGCTGGAGTCAGCTCAGAGGAGATTTGAAAGCCAATTGTTAAATTTTCAGTGTAAGCGTTTATACCTGGGAAACTGACAAACATCACAAATCAGAGTTTCCTTTTTGTTTTGTGAATTGTCTAGACCAGAGGGTTAGCAAGTAACTACCTGAAGGTCAAATCTGACTGCTACCTGGTCTAGATTTAAGAAATTTATAGAGAAAATGCTAAGAATGCAAATTAAACTTAAAAGTGTATCCTACTTACTTTTTGTCTGGTTGTTAAATATTTGCCAACACACCCTGGCTTGGGCCTAAGTACTTTGGGAACAGACTCAAAACTGACACCCAATTTTTAGCTCTAGAAAGTTTAATAATTGGGTCGAATCAGACTTGAAAGGCTGTGGAAAGGGGCACACAGGCTGGAGGTCGCTAAGGTTAAGTCTTCCAATTCTAACTGAAGAATTTAAAGGCTCTAAAGAGGAGGGAACAAAAGCATGAGGTCCAATGGGTGGGACTCACTGACAGTGAGACATAAACTCATCAAAGGTTTTGTTGTAATTGGTTTCAAGGCTCTGAATGTCATAATTGAGGGATGTGTCCAGATGGATCTGGGTCAATGCAGTGTAGTGTGCAGTTGAGCACCACCAGGGGGCATGAGCCTGTTGTAACCCACATGCTCAGATTGTCTTGGTTGTAATTCTAGAACCGAATATATCTGTACTCTTCAGTGTCTACTGAGACCAGAAGTGGGCAGTGGTACAACCTGTCTTTGGTGCCCCCTCTTTTTTCCCAATCCTCTCCTTTTCTGTCTCTAACCTAATGAGGAATTTGCATTACACTGTAAAATTAGATAGAAGAAAAATTTTCTTGAGTTTCAAAATTATTTAAGACTTTTAAAAGGCTATAATGAAAGATTATGGAATTTCCATCCCTGGAGATGCCCCCAAATACATATTTTTCCGTGTTTGGAGAAAGACAACTAAATCAGTCAACAAGCATCTATTCAGTGCTGACCTCTGAGGTCTGTTCCAGATTTAAATTTATTATTGTATTAGTATGATCCTATTATAGCTTTCTGACTTTATGCATTATCTAATTATTTTCATGCACTAAAAGCAGCAAGGAAACATGGATAAATGGCCAGTCTGGGAGTCTGAGAGACCTGGGTTCAAGTTTCATCTCAGGCAAATCACTTAATTTCTAAGGGGGAGGGGAGTTTAGTGGCGCCACTCAGTGGTGCAGTGAATAGAGAGCACAGGCCCTGGAGTCAGGAGGACCTGAGTTCAAATGTGACCTCAGATGCTTAACACAAAACTAGCCGTGTGACCTTGGGCAAGTCACTTAACCCCAACTGCCCTACCTTCCCCCCTCCAAAAAGCAAAAAGAA
>CM053586.1:301624184-301654184 GCA_028646515.1 Pseudochirops corinnae | reverse complement strand
CTTGCAGTTTAGATATGCCACATTCTTGTTTGCACATAACATACCAAGATCAAGTTTATCCTTGTGTTACATCGAGGTTCAAGATGTTCATAGTAACCTTTGCTAGCCAGTTTGAGGGAGGATCCTTTCCCCAGTTTTCATAAAAGCACAATTTATAAGTTACCCAAAATGCACAAAGGAATACAAATTGGACTGCTTATTTAACTTATGTTATTTATTGTTATATTTTTGTATTATTTATTATTAACTTCTTATTTAACTTTTTATATTAACTTATTTAACTTATCTCTTCGGTAATCAACCATTTCACCTTGCAATCTTACTTCCAAGCTGGATAGTACATAGCTGATCATGTGGGCATTCTTTATTCTAGAATCCTTTTGACTGTGATTTCCTATTACTTTCTTGGCTGGAAAAGAACTGTGTCTATTTCTCCACTCTGAGAAGTAACAAGTGAGAAAACTGGGAAGCTAACATCTTTATCAAGTAAGCCCTGTAGAATTTCCATTCCAAAAGAGAGTTGGCTGGGACAACCTCAAGGCAGCATCATCTTAGGTTACTGCACACAGAGTCTACCCTAGTTCTGACTCCTCATCACCTCTCATCTTAATTATCCCAAAAGCTATTAATTGGTCCCTATGCTTTCAGTATTCCTAAAATACAGATTTGATTGGAGAGTGTGGGGAAAAAAAAGAGTTTTGAGGGGAAAAACTTATTTGGAAAAGCTGACGTGGAGAATAAAATAATTAAATAAGGAGGAATAGAAGCATTCTTTTGTTACCATGAGCACCCAGTTGAACTTAGATAACACAAATTTATAATGGACTCAATCTGAATAGCTGCATGACCATCATTCATAAGCACATGCAAAGGACCTCAGTAATTTAGGATTGGGGTTTAGTAAGTCAGGAGGAGGAGAATGTAATATTGAATTGATTAAATATAGGGTCAAGATTGGGAAGGGAAGAAATGAAAGCCTTAAGAGGATAGATAAGCAGGGTCTGATTGGAGAGGAAGACTGTGAAGGAAAGAGGGAGAATGATCTAAGGGTTGATAGATAACTGCCAGCAGGATCTAGATAGGGTGATATACTTGGATAGTCATCTTCAAAGGTGGAGAGGTTGCTGAGTGAGGGTGCACAGAGGAGTGGGGGTGTCTAGAAATGGCAATGGGAAACAAGGAATATGCAATTCCTCCAGGACTAAGGTGTCATGCACTATACAAGGTGCAAACAGATGGGCAGGAAAACATTATCTTCTGGGAGAAATTTGTTCTCCATGAGTGCCAGAATATGGGAAAGGAAGAGGTCTAAAATCAAAGGAAGTTTGTTAACAATAGAACGAGGATTCTGAAGGACATAGTAGAAGAGGTGAACAGAACTGGAGCAGAACATGGGAAGGGTGGGGTGGAGATAGATGAGGATCAAAGAACAGGAAAAGGGGGGGTTGTTATTCACTTAGGCAGCTGGAAATTTTATATGACAGGATTGGGAAGAATAAGAAATGGGAGGTTCCTTTTGGCTTGCTCTTCCATCCTTAAGAGTCCTGTAATAGCAGAGGATGCATCAATTCTCTTTTAATTGTTAGGGTTGCAAGGATTGTCAGCTACCCAGGCTAGTCACTTAACCTTTCAATACCCTTAGGCAACTATCTAAGACTATAAGTTGTAGAACTGGTACAGTTCTACTTTGGTAAGGGCAGTTTCCTCACCTGTAGTTCCCTGTACCATAAAATTACTATTCTAGAGGAGGGCGGGGAGAGGGAAGGAAAGAGGGAGAAAGGAAAAAGGGGAGACACACAGACAGACAGAGAGACAGAGGGAGACACAGAGAGAGAGAGAGAGAGAGAGAGAAGGCATTGGAAAGGGATAATGACATAGCCAGAAATGAGTTTAGTAATAAGATAATACAGTGGATCCTGTTTGGGAAATGGCATGTTATTTTCATCGATTTCATACTGCTCTTGCTGCAAAAATCAATATTTTCCCATTGATATTATATGGTTGCAGATCATGAGACACTATAATCTTAGAAGAATCAAAATCACATGTAACCAAAAGGGCAGTGGAATGATGCATGTAAGCTGCAGTACAGCACCAAGGATGAACTGCTCATGAAAAGTGGTCTAAAAGACATCATCAAAGAATCTATGAGTGGGAAAGATGGTGGACAGGTCATGGAGTGGGATCCCAATGAGATGTGATTGAAAGAATATTGGTCTTTAGAACCTGGAGACCTGGGTTCAGATCCTGCCTTAGCTACTTATTAGCTGTGAAAGCTTCAGTTTCCTCATTTGCAGAATTTCTAATACTTCACGTGAGGAAAGGACTTTGTAAATCTTAAAGCTTTATAGAAATGTGGGCTATTATTACTTTTATTGAGACACAGGAGGTTAACAACCATGGTGTTATTCTGGTACCTTTAATATATTCAAAACAAAGAGAGAAGCCTCTAGACTTGGCAATTATGGCAGATACTTCAGCATCATAGGAATTATAAAATTAAAGCAGTCACAAGTGAAAATCAGGAAGTATTCCTGGGGGCAGAAGATTAAAGTACTACAGCACCTTAAAAGAGATTTAGCTACAGTGGCCTTTTAAAATAGTGATACATATCAGATTACCTTGGCATTAAAGGGATTAGATTATCTGTCTTTCTTTTCAATGTCTTTCTAAAGGAGAGGGGGAGAGGGAGTGATAGGAGCAAGAACAGCTGTTTTTGCTCCAAATTAGCCTTCTAATATTCTTCTCCTATGAGACTGATCCTGATTCTAATCTCACTCAAACTTAGAGCAGCTAATGAAACCAGATATCCTTACTTCAGATGCAAGCTGTTTTCTCTCCTGGCAGTATACACTTGGTCAAGTAACAGGATTGGTCAGTGTTCTGAGGAGGCACCATAAAGCAATTTGTACATAGTCAACAATGCCTTTGACCCCTAATTGCTAAAGAGTATTAGACACTTGGGAAAGAGGGAGCAGGAATTCCTTGTTTATTCTAAAGAATTTAATAAATGTCAATAAATATTCAAAAAAGTAATAAGAAATTAACTTTATTGAATCTTGAATCATCAGCCAATATGCCTGGGGAATAATAAGTTTGCTATTGTGGTCAACAAATTGAAATATCATTGTTATATTTATTGGTCATTTGTTTTAAATAAAATATCACTACAGGGTATGCTTGAAAGACTGGTAGGGCCCAATCAATTACAATCATCCACATAGAAAAGACTCAAATATCAATGCGCAGGGATAAAAGTGTAAAATGTTAACCAAGTTATTCATGCCTTCTTTTAGAATGTGCATGTGGGGAGAAATCTTTGACAGCATTGTTATATATGAGAAAGCACATCAATGCCAAGGAGGAATAGGAAAGAGTAAATATTAGCTTTGTTAGCTATTCAGAGAATAATTGAATAACAAATATAAATAGGAAAGTAAGACAAGGTGAGGGCCAGAGGACACAAAATACAATAATCTTCATACTTTCCACTGGAAAAGTGGTATGTCAATTCTAGGTATTATCATCATTATTGAATATTTAACTTCTACATTGTGCTAGGTCTATTCAAATAGACTGAAAGCTTCTTGAAGAAAATAGGATTCTAAATTCTATAGGGCTGTCCTGTAAGATTGAAATGAAAAAGTTTCATCTTTTGTACATTGGAAGGCTCTGACAAGAGATTAACGTTATGTGTCAGCTAAAAGTGGGAGATGTAGCAAGCAGGCCTTAGATCTGAGGTGAAGGCAAGCAGTAGCATTGGGTGCCAACTGGAACATCAGCTCCCATCCATGGGATCCTATGAGTGGGCTAACACTTCTCACCCCTTGAGAGTGTGAGGGATAATTTATAGTGAAGTTTCCCCATTCTGAAAAATCAAATCTAGGATGGCTTCAGTATTCACTAGGCCTAGGTCACCTGACCTTCCAGCAATCTGGGGCTTAGAGCAATGGAGACCCTCCCCAGTGCCACCTCAGCACAAGATATGCCAAATAAGGCTAAGACAGCTTTCATTGGACACCCACATGTTTCTGGGTCCTTTGTCTCAGAGAGAGATTCCTGAACTTAGGTTGTAGGTTAGCCCCTGTACCAATGAGAGTGAAGGCAAGTTGGGGGGGTTGGGTTTCTGCATTAGAAAATTATATAACCATGGGCTGGCTTCTACCTGTTGTTCTCTCCCTGTAGATGCCATGTGGGCAACAGTGGCAGAGTCCTTTCTCATGAGAAAGAATAAAGACCTTTTCTGACCTCAGATTGAGACTCCAAACTCTTTCATCTCATACAAGAGTGAGCACTGAGTGGAAAAGCTGGAATAGGAGCACCAGAACTTCGTTTCTTTGAAATTCTGAGATGTAGGGTTATACCTGCAGACAAAGAAGGGTTTGAAAGCAGTCAGGACTTGAGGATTCGGAGATGGAAGAAATGTTCAAGTTAAGTGTTTTAAGGTGTAGAGTATATATATTGAAGTGACTCACCCAACTCCAAGGTGTACTGCCCAGTGCAATAATAATAGCTATATCTAGCATTTATATAGCACATTAAGATTTGCAAGTCACATTATGTATATCAGCTCATTAACTCATAACTTACATATATTAACTCAATATACATACATAAACATATTAACTCACAACAGCCCAGCGAGGTGGGTGCTATTATTATAATCATTTTAAAGATGAGGAAACTCACTTGTACAAGGCAATTGCTCACAGAGGTCAAAAGAGGTACAAAGACTCTCAAGGTCTTTCTGAAGAACTTTAGTATCAATTATGAGACATAGGGGACTCTAGCATGGTGTCCCCACATTAAAAAAAAGAGATCTACAAACTGAGTATTCAAGTATGAAAATTGGAAAACCAACAAATTAAAAAACCACAATTAAACACCAAAATAGAAATCCTGAAGAGATTTTAAAAATAAGAAGAAAAAACTATTGAATTAATAAACAAAACTAAGAGCTTTTTTGGGGGGGCCTAATAAGAGAAAACATTAGCTAACTTAATTTTTTATAAAAAGGAAACCAAATTACCAATCAAAAAATGAGAAAAGGTGAATTAACAACCAATGAAACATAAAAAAAATATTAGGAACTATTTCACTCAATATATGACCATAAATATGATCATCTAAATGGATATACAAAAAATATAAAATGCCTCGATTAATAGAACAAGAAATAGAAGACTTAAATAACCCAATCTTAGGGGTAAAAATTGAACAAGTTACACATGAACCCCAAAAGGAAAAAACAAAACAAAACCCAGGACCAGACAGGTTTAACAAGCAAATTCTATCAAACATTTAAAGAATAATTAATTCCAATATCACATAAATAGAGTCCTACTAAATTTCTTCTATGAAACAAATATAAACTTTTTACTTAAACCAGTGAAAATAAAAAAAGAAAAAGTAAATAAAAACTATGGACTAAAATCCTTAATGATACTGTGCTCTCCCAGGACATCTCATTTCCCTTGGGATGTACTCATTTTGACTTGTCCACCAACATTCATTTAGGATTTCTTTAGCTTCTTCACTGCTTTCTCCGACCACCTTCCCCATTGCCTACACTTCTCCCTACCCTTCCCCCCTAGTTGGGGTACCTTCTCCCCTCCTGAACTTTTTGACCTTCCTTTGTGTGTGTGTTGTTCTCCATTAGACTGTATAAGTTTCTCAAAGATAGGGTCTATCTTTCTTTTTTTATATTTATATTCTCAGAACTTAGCATAGTGCCTGGAATACAGTAGGCTCTTAGCAAATGTCTACTAATGACTTAATAAATACTGATGCAAAAATTTAAAATAAAATATTAGCAAGGGGATTATAGCAGCATATGACAACATATATCACATAAACCAGACTGGATTTATACTGGGAATGTAGTACTGCTTCAGTATTAGGAAAACTATAAAAATAACAGATCATATCAGTAACAAGAACAAAAAAAAATTATATCAATAAATGTAAAAAAAGTTTTTGACAAGACACAATATCCATTCCTGTTATTAAAAAAAAAACACCAGAAAGCACTGAAATAAACATATCTTTCTTAAAAAGTAGTCTCTAAGAACAAGCCAGCACAACCTATAATGAGTATATATTAAAGTCCTTTTTAAAATATATGGAAAATATCATAAATACATTTTTGGTTTGCCTCTTTTTAGTTCAGTAGACTAATGAGATAATTAAGAAAATATAGCTACATGGGACAAATTATGTCACTATGGAGACTGTAGCCTTTCAGACTTCTCTGATCCCCAAAAGAAGTCTATAATGACTGGTTTCTTCTCATCCGTGGTGTGCAGTGAAGCTTTGGTTTCCTCAATGGGTGATTTAGTGATTAGTATAGTACCTGGCACATAGTAGGCATTTAAAAAATGCTTATTCCTTCCGTCCCCTCCCCTTTGCTTTTGTGTTTTGTAATGTGGAAGTGGCAGTAACCACAATTGAGAGGAGTATCAATGGATAAGTATGACTCTAAGAAAAATGACTAAAAGAACAGTTTTTCCTCTGCTCCCTTTCCCCCCAATAGGTCAGGGGTTCAGAGAAAAATAAAAATAATTCACACCAAGCATCTGATAAGAGCTGAATGTGTTAACCTTCCCAGAGATATTACATTTTACTAGTGGGTGCCAGAAGAGGACAGTGAGGAATGAATCTTTAATCGTGGAACTTTCCAAGTGTGCCACCTACTTGGGGGAGATTTTTTTGGTTAGGATGATCTCCCTGGTACCCCTCTAATCATACAAAGCAAGAAATTGGCCACATCAAAAGGCCAGCCATGGGAGGTAGAGGAGGGTTGGTGAGGATAGAATTGTGGTTGGAAAAGACAGGTTAAGAACTGAATGCCAAGTCTAGGGGTAGGTAAAGTGGGCAGCTACGTAGGATGCCACATACAAGGAGAAGCAATAAGGGATAGGTTTTCATGCCTAAAAGTTTCTCTCTGTGACATATCATACTTATTTTTATACTAAGTTGCTTGAGATATAGTAAAGCATCTAGTAAATAACAAACAGTAATTTAAAAAGCAGTTATTTTATCCCAAGTGCACAGAACATTACATATAAGGAATAATAGCAGGACAGTGACTTGTTCCAAAATGTTTCTATGTGAATGCCATTGAAAAAAGATGAGAAGAATGAGACAAAGAAAAATAGTTCCCATTTTTTGATTGTTTACAAAGTGTTTTGCCTACATTGCTTAGTTAGTAATGTACTGTGGACACATTCAACAAAATTAATTCAACTTTTTTTTCAGGACCTTCTCTTCCTCTAACTTCCCTTTCTCTTCCCCCAATGAGAAAGCAAGAAAAACAAAACCCATTATGAACATGTACATGCAAGCAAAACAAATTCCTACATAGTCCATGTCCAGAAAAAATATGCTTCAATTTGTACTGTTGAGTCTATCACATCTGTAACTGAAAGTGTATAGAGCTTGTTTCACCTTTTGTTCTCCGAAAATGTGATTTGTCATTGTATGGATCAGAATTCTTAAGTCTTTCAAAGCTGCTTATCTTTATGATATTGTTATTGTATAAATTGTTCTCCTCATTCTTTTGACTTCACTTTGCATCAGTTAATATAAGTCTTCTCAGGTTTCTCTGAAACTATCCCCTTCATCATTTCTTATAGGATAGTATTCCAACACAGTCTATAAGGACTGTAACTAATTTGTTCAACCATTCCTCAATCGATGGGCATCTCCTCAGTTTCCAGTTCTCTGCTACCACAAAAAAATGCAGCTATATGTTTGTACATGTGGTCTTTTTTTCTTTTTCTTTGATCTCCTTTGGGTATAGATCTACTAGTGGCATTTCTGGCCCAAAAGGTATGTGTAGTCTAATTGCTTTGGGGTATAATTTCAAAGGAGGCTTTCCAGAATGGCCAGATTATTTCGTAGCTCCACCATCAGTACATTAAGGTACTTGTTTTCTTACAGTTCCCACAGCTGATAGGTATAAGGTGACATCTCAAAGTTGTTGTAATTTGCATTTGTCTATTAGTGATTTAGGACATTTTTTTCATATGCCTATTGTTTGCTTGGATTTCTTCCTCTGAAAACTGCCTATTCATATCATTTGATCATTTTTCAGTTGGGAAATGGCTTTTATTTTTACAAATTTGAATCAGTTCCCTATGTCTCTTCAAAATGAGATTTGCTGCAAAAAAATTTTTCCCCAATTCTCTCCTTCTTTAATTTTAGTTGAATTGGGTCTGTTTGTACACAAACTTTTAAGTTTTATGTACTCAAAATTGCCTATTTTGCTTCCTGCAAACCTCTATTTCATCATGAATTCTTCAGGGAGCCAAATGTCAAACCTTGCCTGAGGTGTGCACATACATGCCTTGTCAGGGCTTTGCTGAACAGGAAAGATCCAGTTTTCTGACAAGTTTCCATGTTTTCTTGGACTGATAAATGTTGGGCAATACTAAGTTTGGACAGAACACAGAAAAACAAATATACTGTATGGCCTAAGCCAAGTCATTTCATGGGTCACCTCTAAGCTCTGTTTCCTTTTTTTTCCTTCCTTCCTTCCTTCCTTCCTTCCTTCCTTCCTTCCTTCCTCCTTCCTTCTTTCTCCCACCTCTACAAAACAAGCCTAATTTCATCACTTCTGTTTCTGACTGAGACCAGCAGTCAGTACAGAAACTGTTCAGGAGAAAAGCAGAAGTAATCACAATTCGTCAGCAGTGGTAGTAATGAAAGTTGATTTACCTAGAAGCAAGGCTGAGAGAGGCACATTAAATAGCATCTCTTAGAGACACGATAGCAAGATTTTAACTATTAATATTATCCCAAATGCTAAGCACATTCCCAGGGGTCATATAATAACAGTTCACCTTCTTTCCAAGAATTAGAAAGTAAGAGAGAGCAAAATACTTTTAGATTGGTTGCATTTTAGGCCAAAGTAAGTTACTTTTTATGGGTAATTCAGTATAACAATTTGTTATAAATGCAGAGTGACTAGTAATTGACAGGATTTGAAAATACACTGACAGGCTAGAGTTTTCATTAGGCTGAATCTGTAAGGAAGATTTTCCATAAGGAAAAATGTAAAATCTTACCCTTGGGATTTAAAGAATCAGCTTAAAAAATATACCTTCGACCCACCCCCTTCCACCCACTAGAACCTTCCTTATGAGATTACCCTTAATTTATACTGCTAGCTAGCTACCTCGATCGTGTTATGTACACAGTTATTTTCATGTAAGCATTTGTAGGCCTAGTACTTAGAATGGTGTCTAGCACATAGAAAGCATTTAACAAATGCTGTTTGATTAACAGGATGGGACTTTTCTGTCTGAAAAAGATCTGGGAGTTTTGATGGACTGAAAATTCAGTATAATTCAGCAATGTGACTGGGGTAGCCAAAGAAAATGCTAATAGGGTCTTGGGCTTCATTAAGAGAGGCCTAACTCCCAGGGAAACGGTGATAGTATCCTAGTCTTTGCCCCTGGTCACAGTACCTCTGGAGCACTTGCTCAGTTTTGGTACCACAGATTGTTGAACGCTGATAAACTGGAGAGTTTACCCAGGAACGTGAAAGTCCTTGGGCTTATGTCCAAGGAACAAGGAAGGAACTGAGGGGATGTTGAGCCTGGAGAAAGGAAAACTGGTAGAAACACTATAGATGTCTTCAAGTATTTGAAGAACTGTCATGAGGAAGAAAGATTGGCTAATTTTTCTATTTGGGTCTCAAAGGCAGAACCAGGAACAGTGGGAGAAAACTGGAGAAAGGCAGATTTCAGAAGGAAAAGAAGTTTCTAACATGAGCTATCTAAACATGTAATCCAATTGGCTACATTAGGAAGATTGCCCCTTATTGGAGGTCTTCTAGCAAAGGCTGAGCGATCACAAATCAGGTAGATTATGGTAAGGATGCCTTTCTATTATTAGTTGGACTAGATGATGGCTGGTAGCTCTCCCAACTCTAAAATTAATATGATTTTGTCAATTTTTCCATCTAGGTCTCTGGTTTATGGATCTAAATTCCCTTGGCTGAGTTTGTAGATAAAGGTGCTGATACTGGAGCCTACCCTAGGCAAACCTGTAAATTAAACAAAGTTTGTTCCTAGTGGCCTTCGACCTGTTCAATCAATATCCTTTACTTCCTTCTAGGGGCTTGGCTGTATCCCAATATTGCTAAGCAATTAGCTGTTAACAAAGCTAACTGATTAGGACCCAAGGTGTGATCTTAATAATATCAAAATATTAATAGGGGATTAGAGTAAGACTGGTAAAGCTTGCCTTGACATTCTTTTATGGAGAGAGAAACTTGATAGATTGTGTATATGTCTGGATTTCAGCAAAACATCTGAGGAAACCTCTTATAAAATATGCTTCTGGATAAAATGGACATGGGCTAGATCATAGTCTAGGAAGGCAGATTTGGATCTAAAATGCCTTTCCTCTCCCCACATTAGAATTGCATATTCTAGGGGGTGGGTGGTGGAAATGGGTCTGTTTGGGCTAGACAACTGTTTCTTAGGAATCAGTGAACAAACATACAACAGAGCACCTCAGAAAAATTGTTGACTCCATTCCAGCTCAGTAATCTTGAAAGCCAGATCCTCCCAGTTCAAAGCTGTCCTAATTGTCACTGGGTTGCTCTTTGAACCAGGATGAATCATTTAATCTCTTCTGGGTTTCATACACAGGACAGGAAAGAGAATACTGATTCCTCTTGGGTATAGAAGCCCTCCAGATGATCCCCTTTGTGAACGTCATTGTGTTGACTGACTTGAGTCCTCAAACATTGCAGAGCGTCCTGGAATAGGTGTGTAATCACCCAAAGTTTGTTTCTTCTGATCATCTGCACAGGAAGGACCAAGAAGGTGAAGAATGTCTACTATCCAGATTTCAGCATGAATTTGGATGGACAACCAATAAAACCTGTTCATCAGTATGTATATTTGGGACAGATAGCACAGATGGACATTGAATCAGGAACAAAGTTGAGTAGGAGGATGGGGGCCCACTGTATTGCCTCCAGGAAACTTTGAAGCTCCTTTATTGACCCCAAGCTTCCCATGAAAGCAAAGGCCCATGTTTTGAACACCAATATTCTACTGATACTGATATACAGCAGCAAAGCATGGAATACAACTGTTTTTGAAGAATACAAATGACTACTACACAGAGGGTGATGGAAAGGCACATAGTACAAGCTTTGAGAATATAACCAAATAGGACCTTCAAAGGAGTAAAAAACCTTATCAAGGAATTGTGTTGTAGGAAGAGAAGATGTTTGGGTCACATGGTAAGAATGAGGGATGACATATAAACATGTGCTCCATTGGTACCTTTAAAATGTTGAGAGAGGGGACAGCTACATGGCACAGTGAATAGAGCACCAGTCCTGAAGTCAGGAGGACCTGAGTTCAAATGTGACCTCAGACACTTAACACTTACTAGCCATGTGACCTTGGGCAAGTCACTTAACTCCAATTGTCCCTCCAAAATAAAAGACAAAAAAAAAAAAAAAATGTTGAGAGAAATTGAAGGCCTCCTACTAGGTGGAACCCCTAGTGAACTTATGGGAGGTTATGGACAAGAGTCACACAGGATAAGCAAGCATTAGACTGGGTTGATATCTGCATAGAAACGATGATCACAGGTATCTTTGAGAATCTGAGAATCTCTAGCTTGTTTTATCCTTTCCTTCTGGGGTTCTTTGGTGATTCAAAACCTCATTTTCTTGAAAAACAGGCCTGTTGCATCAGCCCACCACTATGCAGGCCCCCAAAGATAAATTAAGGTGCTGCCTAGTAGTATGTCCCAGAAAATACTAGGGAAAAAATACATAAACACTTACTTGAACCAGGCTAAGCTTGCCAAAGTTGAGTTGAAAGTTCTGTGGCTCTGTGGTTTCAGGGATAGGAATGTATAATTCCAAAATCACTGTTATCATCCAAATTAAAAAATAATTAAGCACCTCAATTGAAGCTTTGTAAACATTAAATCTATGTAGCTGAATTACTGTAATGAATTATTACTTGGTAAAATTTCATACAGGCTGGCTCATTGTCAATTTGACAAGAGAGAGAAAAATAAGAGCTTCAGAAAGTTTGGTGAGTGGCTGAAAAGTATGTACACTATTTACTTGGCAAAGATTTGTGGGTTTTAAATAATAGCCACAATAATGAAGGATTCCAAAATGTTCAAGACCTTTAAAATCTTGTTTCTAATGTCCTAATATTACCTTGGTATATGCAGACACAACTGTGGGCACAGAAGCCTACCTTCTGGCTCTAATGGGAATGGTGATTAGGGTTTGTGGTGAGGTTCCTTGGGAGGATTGTGGAAATAATCTATGAACAGCATTTTTTTTTCCCTTTAATGAGGAGAAATGGGGAGGGGTAGAGTTGCAAATGCTTTAGCTTCTGAAACTTTTAAGTGGCAGAGAGACCAACTATTATGTATAACTTGATACAAAGCATTAAGAGGAGAATAAATTTTGCATTAAGAAATCTAAATTACATTCTCAATGCTCTCCTCAGAATATGCACATGTTCAAGGACTAAACAAAATCATGGAAGGCCTAAAGGAAATTGGGTAGCTTTTTCTTTTTGTTATCTTTGGGCTCCAGTTTAGGGTCCAGCACCAGCTGCTTGTAATGAAGTTCAGCGGGAATTTGTGATTGAAGGGAAAAGCAAAACCTCTCTCTTGAAGAAAGGTGCTTATCTTTAAGTTCAACGTATCTACTGATAGAGGGCACAGTAGGAGATATGATTAAAAAATACAGATGAGGAGAAGAGATTATTTGTGGGTCGTGATGAGGTTCAGCATCAAATGACGGTGCTCAAGACCCCAAAATACCAACCTGCTGGATCCTGCCAAATGAATTCCACTCTTCTCTCAGCCAAAGGAAAGCCTCAGTATCAGTAAGGGTTGTTTTAGAAAATTCTATAGCACTCTCACATCACACAGAGGCAAGATGGGGTCTTATATACTGAAAGGTTGTGGGAGGAATCCAGGGGTGGTCGAGGGGAGGAGCTTGGGGAGGGTCTTCAGGAGGAGCCAAGGAGGTCAGACTCCAGTAATGAGTTTGGAGAGGATCTTCTGGAGGAATCTATGAGGTCAGACTCCAGCAAGGAGTGATTCAGGATAGGAAGTTGCTGGACAAAGGAGGGATAGAGATTTGGGCAGAGCCACAACAGAAGGCCTATGGCCTCAAGCAGATGCCTCATCAGATGGGAAGATTCAATCAGAGTTCAAGGGGGTTCCTAGAGCCTGTACCTCATCAGGTTGTAGATTATTTTTATTAGCAAAGAACTGGAAACAAAGTGTTTTATCAATCAGGAAATGGCTAAAACAGATTGCAGTATATAAATGTAATGGATTATTAGAATCATCGATTTAGAGCCAGAAGTTACCGGGGATGTTATTGAGTTCAACCTCATTTTACAAGGGAGGAAACTGAGGCTGAGAGTTACTTGAGAGTAACTTGCCCAGAATCACACAGCTAGCGTCTGAAGTAGTATCTGAATTCCCATCCTAAATTCAGTTTGTTTTCTTTCCTGCCAGGCTCCCCACCCCCTTGCCATCAAACTTCCCTCCTGCACTGTCAAAAACGAGTATGAAGAACATATGGAAACATGGAAAGACAAGAACTGATTTAAAGTGAACAGAACCATGAGAACAATAATGTAAATGAAAAAAAAAAACTAAATGTGAAATTACAATGACCAAACTTGACCCCAAAGAGATGAGAGGACATTTCCCCCCCTTGTTTTGCAGAGGGTAGCAGCCTATTGGTATGAGAAATTGCATAATAATGTTGGACTTGAGGTGTTAGGTTAGTTTCACTGAACTTTTTTCTTTATTTTTTGTTATAATACAATAGCTTTTGAAAAAAAACCCAAAAACTATCAACAAAGTATTTAAAAGCAACTTGCCCGGTTAACTCTTTAGTACTCACAGAATTCGTTTTATACTTTATGATTTACAAAATATTTTTACAATACTTTATCAATAGCAAAACATGGGGATGAAATTTAAGTTACTTTACATAAATGCAGTGATTTTCTCAGCACAGAACCACTTTTAGGTGAAAGCTACCTCACTAGATGGCTCTCTTCCCTGTTGAGTCAGCGTCAGTGCCCAAGCATGGTGGTAGGGGGCACTGTGCTGCTGGAAATCGTCTCATGACATGCAAAATTTAGGTCTTCGCTGCGTGGTAGTCCCAGTAAATACCCAGATAATAATCCCTATCAGAACTAGCTCCTAGTTAATCTTATTTCGTAAATTGTGTCGCTAATAGTTCTTTCGAAATTGTAGCTGGATTTTTTTTTTTTTTACTAGTTTCGAATCACTTATATGTCTGGGCTTTAAACAGATGGGACACTTTTTTTAAGCGAACCAGGCAGTGAAGGATCTTGGAAATGTTCCTTCAGCTAGTATGAAAAAAAAGAGAACAACAGTAAACACCACTAGTGAACGCGTAGTTTCTTCCCAAGCAGGGCAGGAACGGATGAATTCCCCCAAAGGAAAATCAATAATCTAAGGATTCCTTTTCCGAGCTCCTCCGGCTACTTTTCACCTCCAGCACGCTACCACCTACTGGGTTCCTTCTTTCCAGGGCAGAAGGGGCAGGATAATGTAACACAAACCTCCGGAATCCCTTTCCCAGGCTCCTCCGTGCCTGGGCCTCGATCCTACCACCGACTGGATACTTTTTTGCCCCGCGCTTCCATACATTGTGACTTATCCTTAAATTCGGGCCGAGACTCGGGGCCAGAGGGTACGCGTGTCCGGGCGCCTCCGGCGGTGACTCTGACCTTGATCTCTTCCAGCGCAGGGCGGCTTCCCGCGCGGGGACAGCGGAGGACCGACCCCCGACCCTCTCCTCCAGCTCTAGCAACACGACTTTTAAAGGCCACCCCTTCTCCTGTACCGCTTTTTAAAAAGACCTATTGTCATTAAGATTTGCACGTGGGGTCCGGGAGAGGCCCGGTCGCGGCGCCGGGGACAGCTATAGGAGCCCAAGGGCTCCTCTCCGCACCCCTCGAGCCGCAGCCGCGCAGGGATCCCGCCTCCCGCAGGCCGGCTCGGGAAAGCCCTCGGTCTTCCCCGGAGCCGCTGCCGCCTCGCCCCGCCTCCGCCTGAGGTCGCTTAGAGGACTAGGGGGTCTCCTGGCCTGGGAGAGAAGTCGGGGAGGTCTAGCAGGGAGATTCCCGAGGGACAAACCCCCTAGACAAGGCCGCAGGACTCGGGGAAATCCGAGGGTAGCCCCAGTCGTTCCCCTCCCCCAACCTGTTCGCCTCGGGAAAGATCCCCCTCTCCCCCCTCCTTCACTCCCCACACACTGGTTACCATGACAATACAACCGCAGCCGCCTGTCGCCAAGGCAGCCGCTCCGCCAATCCTATTGGTTTCGTTTCCTTTCCTGCCGGGCTCCTCACCCCCTCTAACAGTCCCTCCGCGTGCAGGGGGAGGGGCCGGAGAGAAGAGGAGGAGGGGTCCCTCGCGTCACTCCCCTAGCGCGAGGGGAAGAATAGCGTTAGGGACCGGCGGACGGAACTGTAGGAATCAGAGAAGGCGTTTCCGGTGGGGAAGACTGGGGGAGTTGAAATAGGAAGCGAGCTTGGGCTTCAGTGAAGATAAAGACGGGGGAAGGTTTTGAGTGTAACTCCAGTCTGTTTCGGGTTCGATGTTCCCGGAGCGGCTGGGGTTGCCCCTTCCCGCTGGAAGCGGGAGGAGGACAAAACCCAAGGTGATCAAACGACACTAGCAGCCGCTGAGAAGCCACAACTGCGGTACTCGCCTCGGACACCCCCGAAGTCTCTCCAGAAAGGCGGAAATCAGGCCGTGGGACCGGTGAGGCCGAAGTCTCGCGAGAGCGGCTCCCTCAGATTTCCTTCCTCTCTCCCAATCCTCCCGCCCCCTTCCGAGGACCCTCCCCCCTCCCCCTTCTGGGTCGTAGTGTCCCTGCGCCCCACGGGCCGGAGCGGCAGCGAGAGCAGCTTCAGCCGCTCCCTCCCCCACCCTCCCCTCACTCCCCCCCCCCTCCCGCCGGGCGAGGAGGAGCCGGAGGAGAGGAAGATGGCGGCGGCCGCCAGCACCAGCGGTACCGCGGGGCCGCTCCGAGGAGCCTGAGAGACCCACAGACGCTTCACGGGGAGACGCGGCGGCGGAGGATGAGCCTGCAGAGCGCGCAGTATCTCCGGTGAGAGCCGGGGCTGGGCACCCGCCCGGAGGAAACCGCTGGGGGGGATGGGGAGTCCCTGTGCGGGGCTGGGGGAGCCCCTACCGGCCCCCGGGTGGTGGGGGCCCCTGGGGAAGGCGGTGGCTGCGGCGGCTCGGGGGTCCAGGGGACTTCCACTGGTCCTGGCCGGGGGGGGCGGGGAGCCGGCGAGATCGGGGGGACCCGCCCGAGGAGGGGCGCCCCGGATGGGAATCCGCACACCTGGAGAAGGGGGCTCCTTGGGGGAACGGATAACTGAGGGGGAGGGGGGTCTCTAGCGAGGAAGACTCAGTGGTCGAAGGAGGCCAGGCGGCTTAGATGGCCGCGGGTCGGGGAGGTCCGGGGCAGACCTCAGGGTCACCGGAATCACACAGAGCTGGCCAGGTCGTGGAGGAGTCGGTGTGTGATTGCTAGATGGAGTATGAGGAACTTGGGCTGCTTAGGTAGAGTGACGTATGGGGGGGATAAAAGGGGGTGGGGTCTAGCACGCTTCACCGGGAAGGGAAGATGCCGAAAAAAGGTGGCTAGCCCTTGGTGGCACTTGACGGGAGTCGAGTCAGACCACGACTTCTAAACTTGGAGGCTTCCCCAGATCTCGCACTAAGTACTTTGCACTTAGGTGATTAACGTTTGCTGAATTGAGTGGGTGGGTGCCGGGACCAGAGACTTAGGTGCCGAGTGAGGGCGACGGGGAGCTCAGGTGGTGGAGGAAGCGAAGCCGGGGTGTGAGACCGAAATGTAGACCCTTGGGGGGCAGCCTTGACCACCACCGATCGAGAAGTTAGTGCTCTGCAGATGGAGGGTCAGAGACCCTAAGGGCCTCCTCAGGCTGAGTTGGGAAGCGGCGGGGCCGGGAGTGCCAGGCTGAGTGGGGAGGTGGGGAGGAAGAATGGTCCTGTGCTTTCTGGAAAAGGGAGGGGTGACGGGCTAGAAATGGGGAATGCCGCTAGAGCTTAGAGAAGGGAAGGTTGGTGCTGTGGGGGAGGGTCACGGATCTGCTCCGACTGTAACTTGTGAGGGAAGTTGTTCCTGCTGATGTGGATCCGTCTGAAGGGCATATAAAAAATAACTTCTTAGAGCTGAATGGGACCTTAGAAATCGTCTAACTAACTCCTTCATTTTACAGATGAGAAAATTGAGGCCCAGAGTGACTTGACCCCAAGGTCACACACACTTAAGTAAATTGCAGAGCCAGGATCCTAACTCAGGCCTTCTGACTTATACTACTACGTTGTGTTTGGAGATACAGAATGATTGTTGAGTAATGCAAGAAGAAAAACATAGAGGTTATACAGAAATGGTAGTACTTGGGCACATAAGTACTATGGAAGTTATCTAATTAAATAGTTGATTTTTGTGTCTACAGAAAAAAACCCTTTTTTTCTTCTGTTCTGGTATTCCACAGTGATTAGAAGCCAAGAATGTTTTCTGGGAGGACCAAATCTTTAAGGTGCAATATAATGTCTTGGTGCATTTGGACACTAGGGAGTTTACAAATGAATGCCAATGACTTCTCCAAACCCTGGGTGTCTGAAGCTATTGCTGGAATATAAAATGGTTTTACACACTGGTGTGTTTAAATAAATTCTTTTTTTACATTTTGTTTATCTTCTGGCATTTTGAAAGAGTAAGGAGCAATACTTGTGTGCTGGGTTCAATAATAGGTGAATTTGGGTTTGGTTTAGTTCTTTGAAGAAGTTAGATGTAGAATGAAATTCCTAGAGGCAAAAGAATAACAATGGTGGGTAGAGGTCAGGAAGACCTGGGCTCAAATCCTGCTTTACTGTGGGACTGGTTAAGTCACTTACTTGTATCTTTTTCCTGATGTAAAAATGAAGGGGTTAGATTAGACGAATATAAGATCCTTGCTATTTTTAAATCTATGATCTTATGAACTGGCTAAATACATGTAGAAAATAGAGGATGACAAGAACTAGATTTTAATGAAGACTGAGTTTAGTAGAAAGGGCATTGTATTTAGGAGTCTGGAGATCCATATTCTAATCCAGGTCCTCCCTGGGTTTTAGTTTTTATCCAGTAAATGAGGATGTGGAGCTAAATGACCTCTTAAAACACTTTCAAGCCCTGTGAATTATGTGTAACATCTTATCAGGTAGATGGGCCTTTGAAAGATGATTCCTC
Source organism: Pseudochirops corinnae (assembly GCA_028646515.1). Taxonomy (NCBI): domain Eukaryota; kingdom Metazoa; phylum Chordata; class Mammalia; order Diprotodontia; family Pseudocheiridae; genus Pseudochirops; species Pseudochirops corinnae. Next base: position 301,635,853 of record CM053586.1, on the reverse strand, counting down.
AATCTCTTGCCTCTTTCCTAACCAAATAAAGCAGATTGGTATTGGATTTGAGAGATTGATGTTACAAGATAATTGAAGAAAGGACACCGAGTTTGTACTCTTGAGCTTTTTCCACCAAAGGTAGGTAGGAAGAATCTTCAGGAAAGTATTTTCTTAAGGCTTCTCTTATAGGTTCTCAAAAAGGTGATGCTAGATACTGCTTAACGTGTTTGAGGGTGTGGAGGTCATTCTCCATGACCTTGATTACTGGAGCAGAAGTTCTGTTGCCTACCTTTATCCATGGTGAAGGAACAGTGACTGGGCAATTTTTAAATTGCATAGCTGCTGATCTTTGTGTAGACTTTCACCACAATTGAATTTTAATTAAAAAAAACTAGGACCTCTTGACTTTGGTGTGGTGGGATGTTGAGACCTGAGAGTGAAATTGCATGTTTTGTAAGTCTCCAGAATGAAGATAAGATGTGGGAGGCCTTTAGGGTAAAGGGTGGGAGGGAATTTAAATATCAGTAGGGGACAATACTTACACATTTGGCTGTTTTGTGTAAAAAAGATAAAGGGGAGAAGCAGATCTCAAATACTTCCAAAAGATTATATTATGTGGACCAAAAGTGGTAGTGCCTATAAACCTGGATGGAGTGGGCGTGGAGGGGTCAGATTCTATGAAATAGGTTATCCGAATTACTCTCTGCAGGCATTAAACTGAAGTGTGAGGTTTCTGGAAATGTGTTCATATGCTGGATAAAAAAGGACGTAGGTAATGATTCCTTAGTTGGGTTGAAGTAACACATTTAAAAATATGAGTGAATTTTCTCCTTGGACTCATGACACATTGGAAAGAGGCATTTCAAAGGTCGTTGTCACAGCAGGCCAAAGAGAAAAAGGTAGGGTGAATTGAGATGGGTTATTAGTAATTTGGGTGGTAAAGGGGATGGCAGTACTCTTTATTAGTTAAAAAAATTACTCTCATAGAAGAATAGGGATTCATATGAAGAATTCACTTAGTAAGTGGGAAAGGGGAAGAACTCTGCATTCATATTACCACATGGGAATATGTTCAAATTGAATTTGGAGATGATTGTAGATAGAATGGGTGTATGTTAAAGCTTCTTATAAAAAGAGAAAGCAACCAGTGGTACCAGAGGCACCTATAGTTGTTTCCATTCTGTCAGGGTTGCACTCTTGAAAGTCTAGACTTTCTCAAGCACGAGCCTTTGAGGGCGTTTCCCTTCCCCCACTCTCCCTCACCTCAGCTTTTCACCCTTATTTTATATTAGTGTCTAATCCTTGTGGTCGGGGACTGTCTTTTTGTATGTATTTTTATTCTCTCCACTTACCCTGGTACCTAGTAAGTGTTTAATAAATGTTGGTTAAGTTGAAATAAGAAAACAAGGTATACATTTAGGAGTTTTATTGCAGAAGGAGGGGAGAAAAGGGGATCAGGTTTGAGGGAAGAAGGGGAGAAGACCTGACCAGTGTTGAGGAGAGGAGGGAGAGGGGGTCTCTCTGGGTAGGGTGGGTTCCAGACCCTGTAAGAAGGGGATGCTTTCTTTGTTTATTCATTTAACATTTATTAATGGTGTTTATTAAGTGATGTAATGGGAAACAAATAGATGATGTCTCTAGCAATTCAAGGAAATTTCCTTCTGCAGCTACACAGCTGGGCTTAGGGGTGAGCTGCTGTTGAGACATGACATCTGTGGTACCTGATATGCAGGTGGTTGTTTGGTGTTTTGTTTTTGTTTTCCCCAGCATTGGTGTCCCTCCTCCTTCTCCCTCCCCTCCACTTCTTTCTTCCCTAGACCATCCTTTAATCAAGGTCCAGTGGATGTTTCTTGAAGTTAATAGGCCACACTTGGATTTGGTTCCCTTATAAGCCTTTTGTTGTGGTAGGATTTAACCTTTATCAAGGGGGAAAAACAACATCATGGACTTGGAGAATGAAGGAGTGTGGAAATTTTATTTTGAAAGAGAGGTTGATAAAATACCCTAACAGGGAATGTTGAAGGGAGTATTACTGGAGATATTTAGTGAAGAGACTGCCAAAGGAAGCAAGGAGAACCTGTTGAGCATGGGAAAGTTTAAAGAAAATAAAGGGTAAACTAACTCCCAGGAGGGCAGAGCTGTGAGTGAGCAGAGTAAGTGAAAAAAAATGTTGGAATTAACATCTTGGAGAGAACATCAGAGATCTTCATGGGGAAAACTTCTTGGTGTAGAGTCCATTGTATGACTTAAATGACTATGTGGCAGTACTTACCTTTTGGTTGGAGTTGTCTTCAAAATTGTGTATTTCCTGTCCTAAACTACTGCATGTCTTTTTTTTTTTTTTTAAACAACTGTTAGTTGCTAATTTAGGAGGGGATAGAGGAATTAAGTTTTCTTAATTGATGTCTATTATAAGCAAGTCTGAACCAGTTAGCTCAGCAAGATAATAATGAATCCAAGTTTGAGGATTTCGTTAAGTTTTCAAATGTGTATAAAGCAAAAACTGCTTCATGGACTATATCACCAATCCCAACTAACTTTCTCAAGATTCCTGTTATCACTTTTTCTTGGAACCAACTGTAAGTTCCTCAGTACAATCTTTGAGGTGGGATGGGGAACTCTTAAAGTAATTGTCTTTTTTGATGAGTCAGTAGATACATGGTTTATGATAGTTCCGCATATTTTCATAAAATATTTTGCAACTAAAGGTTGTATTTTTAGGCACACACAAGCAAACTTAGTTGTTTATGTTCAATTTTGACAGTAGAGGTTAAGTGACCGCAGATTTTCCAGTTTTAGAGCTAGAACGGATCTTGGAAGTTGTCTAGTTCAGTTCCTTCATTTTATGGATGAAATGGATACTTAGCAAGGCCAAGTGACTCGAGCAAGGCTAGAGGTCAGTTAACCTCTTTGTCTCACCTCTGCCACTTCACTATACAAGTTCTTAAGGCTCCAAATCCAGGACTAAACTTTTCACTAGGCCAGCAGGGAACCACCAGCATAAGGAGGAGGAAGAGGAATGACTTATCAGAAAATGGTAAAGGAATGGGTGTGATTCTATAATCATGCTATACTAGACATTGTCTCTCTCTCCCCCCCCCCCCTTTTTATAAAGCACTTCAGGGTTTGCAAAGTATTTTTACAGATGTTACCTGCTTTCAGTCCCATGAAAATCCTTTGAGTAGGTACTGCATCTATCCTGATTGTACAGATGAGGAAACTGAAATTTAGGTATGCGTGAATTGCTGAATAGCTTCTAAGTATCTAAGGTGGAATCCAGCACTCTAGTTAGCTCCTGTGTAGGTAGTGGTAGTGGATGCTAATAGAACATCATGGGAGCCACATGGAAGAATATCCACTTTTAATTTCCATTTTGACTTGTGAGGAGGTAAATTGTGCAAGCAAACCTTTCAGTTTATTTCACTGAACTGAATAAACCATTTTTTCCCTCCTGGCCTCCCAATCTGTATTTATAAGTCTAAAGATCTTGGTAGTCTGCTCATATATTTCCAGGTTATTGTGCTTCCTCCCCCTCCTCCCCTCACCAAAACAAACAAACTAGGACTTACAGACATAGAACCATGGATTTCTAGGCAGTCTTGATGATTTCATGGGTGATGATGAGCATTTAAAAGGAAAAGTAGTTTAGATATGTAATATACTCCAGTGAAATTATACTCTTTTCCACCTGTGCTTTTATGTCTGTTCCTTTCTTATGCCCCCAAGGATTTATTCCATCAAGTAATCCTTTTTCTTCCTCTCTTCTACCTACTTCTCTTCTGACTACAAGCATGCTTATAAAGTTTTCCTTGTATTGGGGGAAAATAACCCAAACCCTACTTTCTGTCAACCTAGTACTATTCCATGGCCATTCCTTTCTACGTCAGATTCTTAAATTTGATTTGATTAAAAAATTAAAAAAAAATTTTATGTAATTACTGTATGCCAAGCACTGAACCTAAGAGTGGTCTGTACGGATTGGTTCCAATTTTTTTTTTCACCATCCCTTCTCTTCTTAGCTGCTCCTATTCAGATTCCCCTCATCTGTTTTATAAGCTTTTGGCAAGAATTCTGATTTTGGAGCCAGAAGACCAGATCTCTGACTGTAGAGCTTCTCTGAGCCTAAATTTCTTCATTTGGAAAAAAAAATGGGGAATAATACTGAGAGTAGAGTCATAGTTTTCCTACCTTTCTGGCCACTTTTTTACACTTTCTCTGCATTATGCTTTCTCATACCATCACTAAAGTGAAGGCATACTTCCAAGAATTAGTTTCTGGACTTTTTCTTTTTTATTCAAATTTTTTTTTCCTCCCAAAGAAGATCATCCACCTTTACTTCTCACCTCTCCCTGTTCTACCCATGACTAGCAAGTAAAACAAAACCAATTCCCACATGGACTTTGTTTTTTTGGTTTTATTTTATTTTATTTTGGTAAATAGTGTTTTATTTTTTTCCAATTACATCAGCATTCATTTTTTAAAAAGATTTTGAGTTTCAAATTTTTTTTCCTTTCTACTCTTCCATCCCACTTCCCTAAGAGGGTAAGCAGTTTGACATAAGTTATACATATACAGTCATGTAAATTTACTTCCACATTATTCATGTTGTGAAAGAAGAAACAGACCAAAAGGGGAAAACCACACAAACAAAAAAGTGAGAATAGCATGCTTCAATCCGAATGCAGACTCCATAATTCTCTGGATGTGGATAGCCTTTTTGGACTTTCTTTTTAGGTTACATTTTAATGGCTTTAAATAGTTATGCCTTGAAGCCACATAGCCAGCTTTCTGCATGGGCTCTTCTCAGAGCTCAGAACTGATATGCTGTTCATATCTTTTTGAACTAAGGTAATACATTTAATAAATGCCCTTGAATCTATCCAACCTTTCCTACCTGTCAAAGCTCAGCTGCAGTTTTACTCCCTTCATTGTGGTTTCAGGGTGAGAAGCCATTCTCTGATGACTTCTTACTCTTTCGCCTGGGAGAAGGTCATTTTCTATAACATAATAAAGCATGGTTTCTATGCACAACAAAAGAAGTGTTATTTTCTTCTTTCTCATCCCATGTCCACCAAGTCCTTTAGATTTTTCTTAATTATATTTTTAAAAATTTTCTTCCCTTTCCCAGTGCATCATAGTGTAATCTTCTTTGCTTCACATTTGGACTGCTGCATTTTCTTTTTCTTTTTTCTTTTTGGAGGGGCAATTGGGGTTAAGTGACTTGCTCAAGGTCACACAGCTAGTTTTGTGTTAAGTATCTGAGGCTAGATTTGAACACAGGTCCTCCTGAGTTCAGGGCCGGTGCTCTATTCACTGTACCACTTTGCCATCCACTTTAGTTAAATTGTTCTGCAGATTGTCTCCTAAACAAGTTAAGCCTTTTCTTGCTTCTGTATCCTTTGCCCATGCCCCTTTCCTCCCTCAAATGCCCTCTTTCTTTTACTGAGGCATTTTGTGGCTGTTACCCTGTGTGTTAGATTTTTTTTAAAGTATCTGGCCTGTCTTTGTAACTGAATTGTATGCAGCTTGAGGACAGGACTCATATCTCTAGCGCCTAGAAGTTTTTTCAGTTAAAACTTGATAAAATTGTTTTATGCTTTTTGCTTGATGTACAGCTTTCCAGTAGAATGTATACTTGAGTCAGGGACTAGCATCTCTCTTGAGTACTTGTATCCCTAGTGCCTCCTACAGTGCACAACACAGTGGGCACTGAATAAATACTTGTTGGTTGATTTCCAATCTATTTCCCCATCTCCCCCCATGTGAACTCTGCCTTGTAAAAAGAAAAAGACTAAGCAAAGCCAATAAACACAGCCCCTGCAAATGATAGTAGCCCAGTGCCAAGCATAAGTGCTTGTTCACTTGACAGCAAAGAAGGGAAGTATGTCCTCTGGATGTTAAGATCAGGCTTTTATTCTTGTTCAGATTTTTTTTAGTGTTTTCACATGTTATCATACTTAATATTGTGCATGTTGTTCCCCTGGGTCTGGCACAGTGTTCTGAATTTAGCTAGGTGTCAGACTCTTTTTAATGGTGATAGAAAAGAATTTGAGAATGATGATCTATTAAACAAATTTCATTTTAATATTATCTAATTTAAGGATAATAAAATTCCTTTTGTTAATCCACTTCTTCACTTTAATGATGGGCTCTTGCTGTCTAGTCCCAGGATATAAACCAACTGATCAAATAATCCATTTGTTGTTGTTCAATCATTTCACTCAAGTTCGTCTCTTTGTGGTGCCGTTTGAGGTTTTCTTAGAGATACTGGAGTGATTTTCCTTTTCCTTCACCAGCTCATTTTACAGATGGGGAAAGTGAGGTGAACAGGGGTAAGTGACTTGCCCAAGGTCACATAGGTAGAAAGTCTCAAGCCGGATTTAACTCGAGGAGTCTCCAAACCCAGCACTCTGTCCACTGCGCCACCTAGCTGTCCTAAATAGTATATACATGTTAGTAAATAAACTGTGGAAGTGTTCTTTTTGTCTTGTATCCCAGTGCCTAGCACAGTTTTTAATGCATAATATAGGTACTTGATATGTTTTAATTGAATTGATACAATTAATGTCTAGAGATTTGAGTACAATTTTGTAGCTTAAATGGGGAGTATCTATGACTAGAAATGCTAATTATATGATGTTTTAGCTAGCATTGTTTCCCAAAGTCTCCATTCAAGTTAACATCTTGCTCAGATTAAAATATGATGCCTAAGGTATGTTTGATGAATCAAAATTATTTTGATTAATCCATTTCCTATTTTGTGTATTTGGGGAGTCTTGGCTTCTTTTTTAGTATACTTGGCTATTAATCTTCCAAGAGCAGTTTTTTTTTTTTTTTACATTTGATTGATAGTCGGTATTTCTTGCTTGGAGAATGTGATAAGAAATTTTTGTAATACCTTTCATCACTCCTTTTAACCAAGTATAAAGTCCTGAAAGCCAGCCCCTCTTTTTGAGAAATAGTAATAATACAAAGATAACTTTGCCTGCTTTTGAAATCCAACTACTCAGGTAAAAATGCTGTCTTTAAAAAGAAACAAAAACAAAACTGCTTGGGACATTAGAGAATACTTTGAAACAGGAAGTGATGTGTCACTGCATGTAAAATTCTAGGGAGAATTGAGCAGAATAACCTCACTAGAACCTGTAGGTAACTAGAGTATAGTATAGCATAGTGTATGGTATAATTTAGTATGAGGTAATAAGATAGACAGTGGAGGGATATGTGTGTGTGTGTGTGTGTGTGTGTGTGTGTGTGTGTGTATCCAGCTTCAAGAACTTAGAAGTTGACTAAGATGATAATATTAGGACAGAAGTTTTTTCTCTATTTAGATGCAATTTGAAGAAATGATCATTTCATTTAAGTATTACTTATTTGGATTTATCTCATGGAAGAAATAACCCCTAGATTACTTACATTTTTTTACTGTGTAGCGTTTTTTGTGAGAATGGTATTTCTCTTCATACAGTCTTTCCTCCAAAGTGATGTCATAAAGAAGTCTGTCAATGATAATATCTCAGTAAACATTAATTAAGTGTCTGTGATGTGCCAGGGACTCTGCTAAGTGCTGGGGATGAAAAAAGAAAGACAAAAGACAGTCCACTTCTTGGAGGAGCTTACACTCCAATATGAGAGATGACATGCAAACAAATAACGTACAAAGCAAGCTATATACAGGTTAAATAGGAAATAATTAATAAAGAAGAGCTGATATTTATATGGTGCCTGCTCTGTGCCGGATGATGTACTAAGCACTTTACAATTATATTGTTCTATCCTCACAACAATCCTGGGAGGTAGGTACTATTATTATCCACATTTTACAATGAGCCAGACAGAGGCTAAGTGACCTACCCAGGGTCACACAGTTAGAAGGTGTCTGAAGCCAATTTTGAACTGAGGTCTTTCTGATTCCAGGCCCAGTATTCTGTGCACTCTACCACCATGCTACCCCTATAAAGTGAAAAGATAGTATTTTTAGCAGCTAGAGTAGTCTGATGGAACATATGATTTATGGACTAAAATCTTTTTGCAGAAATTTCATCTTTGTCCATGAAAATTTAATCTTGGTTTTTAATATAATAATAAGGCATCTAGGTGACATAGTGGATAGAGAGCACTGGCCCTGGAGTCAAAAAGACCCTAGTTCAAATCAGTCTTCAGGCACTAGTTATGTCACCCTGGGCGAGTCACTTAACCTCTATTTGCTTTAGTGTCCTTAACTATAAAATGGGGATAACACCAACTCTCGGGTTTTTTTTTTGTGAGGATCAAATGAGATACTATTTGTAAAGCCCTTAGCACATAGTAGGTACTATATAAATGTTTGTTCCCTTCCTTTCTCCCCCTCTCATGTTTCATTGTTTAAACAGTTTATTGTTATCCTTTTGTTTTTACATCACTCTCATTTTCAGCTATATTCTTCCCCTTCCCCTTCCCAGGGAGCTATATCTTAAAACAAAAAATAAAATAGAAAAGAGGTGGGAGAGCGGGAAGCAGGTTAGCAAAACTGAACCTTACAGTATAGGCAGCTTTCTATATTCGTACTACTCAGCTCTACCAGGAAAGGACTGAGATAGCAACTTTTTTTTCCTCTTCCGATACCAAGTTTGAGGATTATGATTGTACAGCATTATTTTACTTGTCATTATTTCATTTTATATATATATATATATATTTTTTTTTTTCCAGGTTTTGTTTACTTGACTTTGTATCCATTCATATACGTTCTCATGCTTTTCTGTATTCTTCCTATCCATCATATATGGTACGGTGATATTCCATTACATATATGTATCATAATTTGTTCATCCATTTCCTGATTGATGGACATTTACTATTTCCAGTTCTTTGCTACTATAAAAGGTATTATTGTAAGAATTTTGGCATATGTGGAATCTTCCTGTTTTTTGATGTATATTGATGTATATTTCCTGTCATTTGGTGTGTGTATGTATACACACACACACACACACACACATATAAATGCCTAGCAGTGTGTCAGGTTATGTATATTTTAGTCATTTTCATAGTATACTTTCAGATTTTTCAGAATGATTTGACCAAATCATAGTTTCAGTAACTATTAATGTTCTAGTCTCAAAGGCTCTTTTATATTCTCCACTCTAAAGATAGAGAATGCACCTTCTTAACTCATCTGAATAATGGGTAAAAGTGTACTTACACCAGCTACAACTTCTAACCTTCCTAATGCTGCGACCCTTTAATACTCGTATGCGGGCATACCTGCATGTGGTCAGGCCCGCCTGGAGACAGATAGAGGAGTAGTGTCTTGGTTCCTAAGACCATCGAAATATGTTTTCCAATGGTCTCAGGCGACTCCTGTGGAAGGGTCGCGACCCCCAGGTTGAGAACTGCAGCTCTAGAGAGTGTTGTAAGGAAAACACTTTGTCAAAGCAACCTAATATAATGGAAAGACTTGGATTCAAAATATGGAGATCCGAGTTTGAATCCTGCTTCCCAGTACTTAACTGTGTGCCTAGGGGCAAGTCATGTCACTTTTCTGAACCTCACTTTCTTCATAGATACAATAAAGATAATAATTACTTTGACTGCCTACCTCCTCAAGCCATTTTGAGGAAAGTGCTCTCTAACCCTGGAAAGCGTTATGTGAATGTGTGTTATTGCCTTGTGCAGATCTTTCCACTAGTTCCAACATTGGCTATTCCCAAATTTTTATCATCTTTCCCAGTTTGCTGGGCGAGAGGTGGAAATTCAATGTTTTGTATTTCTTGTTAGTGATAGAGAATGTGGTTGTTAATGGGTTACAATTCTTTTGAGAAATTTTTTTCTATACTTTCACCAGTTTATTCATTGGAGAATGGCTTTTGGTCATATGTATGTGTGCATGTCTACATATATACATATTTGTATATATGTATATTTGCATTAGTTCCTGTATATCTTAGAACTCAGATCCGTATCAGAGGATAAGTGATATAAAAACTGTTTTCACAACTGATAACTTTCCTTCTTAATCTTCTTATTCTAGGCACATTGATTTTATTCATTCAAAAACCATTTCAACCATATGTAATGTACATGACTTGTTTTATTTTTTCAAAGATCTCTATTCCTTGTTTGATTAAGAAATCTTCATCTAGCTCTAGCTATGAAAGCTTAGGTGATCTGGTTCTCTTAATTTTTTTTGTGGTGTAACCATTAATTTAGGTCATTGTTTAGTCATTTTGGTCTTGTCCAACTCATGACCCCTTTTTGGAGTTTTCTTTGCAGAGATAGTAGAGTGGTTTGCCATTTCCTTCATTTACAGATGAGGAGGAAAGTGAAGCAAACAGGGTTAAATGAACTTGCCCAGGATCACACAGCTGAAGTCTAAGGCTGAATTTGAACTCAGAACTTCTTGACTGCAGGTCCAACACTATCTGCTGTACCACCTAACTCCCCATTTAATTTAGGTCACATCTCTAGTTTGAGCTTATTCTAATATGTGGTATAAGATGTTGATCTAAACCTAATTTGTGCTAAAGTGCTTTTTAATTTTTCCAAGAAATTTCATCGGAGAAGAGAGTAAAAAAAGTAGCTTAAATGTTTTTTTGTAAAATCCTGAACTTAACAAAATGGAACTTAAACACCAAACAAAACGGGTGTTTCCATATACATATAGAGCAGAAAAAGTATTGTGTATGGAACTGCAGGTTAGATACAGATTGCTTTTCTTTTAAAATTGTATGGTACTTGTAACGTTTAAAACAGTCCTGTATGTATTTCTTTCTGACCTTTCTCTAAAAGCATTGTTTTTCACTGTACAATTTTGAGTTCTGATTTTTTGGAAATGTCTTTCACAAGCTATTATCTCTTTTAGTTCATATATTTTAAGTTTTTGGGAAGAAGTAATTTTGAATGACTTTGGGGGGTAGGAGGGAGTTACTATATATTACATTGTGGGAGCAATAATAGTTGGTAATGTTGAAAGTAAGTATATAGGGGGCGGAGCCAAGATGGCAGCATAGCAGCAGCAACATATCGCAGCTCTCACATAGCCACCCCAAAATACCCATAAAATAGGACTCTAAATCAATCCTACAACTCCAAAATGCACACAAGGATACTTCCCACTAAAGTCAGCTCGGCTATGAGGAACCATATCAGCACTGCGCACTGAAGCCAACCTGGCCTGAAGCCGCAGCTGTGCCCTGGGGGGGCGGCGGAAGAGCCTTTCAGGTGAGCAGAGGATTAGCACCAGCTGCAAGTGGGGATTGCGAAGGGGGAGATAAACGGTCCAGCCGAAAGGTCTCCAGAGCGGAAAAGCGAAAGGCAGAGGTTTTGCACCCGCCTCTGCATTGTAGCTCCCCACCCGCGGCCAGCAGAAAGCAGGGGGACTGAGCGATTGTTTTCAGGCCAGGGCTCTCACGTTGAGCGGATCGCCGTCTTGGGCCTCGGTCTTGGAGTCTTCATTATCCAGTCAGCTGGAAGTCTACGGTAGCCGGGAGGACCCCAGCGATTTGGGACAGAGCTTTCCCTTCTGGAAGCAGAGCCCCATCGAGATTAAAAAAAATAAAATAAAATCACGGTCTGAACAACCATGAGTAAGAATAAGCATAAGAAGCTAAGTAAGAACAGCTCCCAAACCCTAGATTCCTTCTTTGGGGAAAAGAAAGATCATGGGAGAGAGAGGGAGGAGGAGAGCGCAGCCAGAGCACCCCCAC
>CM053586.1:301607908-301623684 GCA_028646515.1 Pseudochirops corinnae | reverse complement strand
ATATTAATAAAGCATTTAAAATAAATATTTTTATTAATAATTTCAATTATTTTTCCTTTTCTGTGTCCAGACTAGCCTGTTGCAGTTGTTTATATATTTGATACCTCTATGATATCTTTCACATCTGTCACCACTCTGGCAGAAGCTTTCATCACTACAGTAGCCTCTGCAACCTTCCTGACTTCATTCTTTTTCTGGTCTAATCCACAGCATAGATTGGTCATATCACTTTTCTGCTTGAAATTCTCTGGTTCCCTGTTTCCTGCTGAATAAAGTTTATAGTCTGTCTGGGATCCAAGACCATTCACAGTCTGGCCACCCTGTATATTTCCAGCTTTCTCATGCTGTTTCCTGTTAGGCACTTGACATACACTAAACTAGATTGCTTTTTCTTCATGCTGCCCTCTATTCCTGGAAAACCTTTGTGTTCTTCTTCTGTTTGGTGAATGTTTATCTTTTTTTTTTTTTTTAGGGGGGAGGGCAGGGAAGTTGGAGTTAAGTGATCCTGCCTCTCACATGACTAGTAAGTGTTAAGTGTCTGAGGTCAGATTTGAACTCAGGTTCTCCTGACTTCAGAGCTGGTGCTTTATTCACTTTGCCATCTAGCCACCGCAAATGTTTATCTTTAAAAAAAAAAAAAAAGGCAAGTTCCCTTTTTCCGTTGTCTTCTCTGATCTTCTCTTACCTTTTTTTGCTTTATACCTCTCATGAACTAAGGCATTATTTTTGTTTTTAAGTCATTACTCTGTGTGTTGTTCCCCCAACCCTTCCTCCTTTAGACTGTAAGTACTATGAGGACTGGGACTCCTGTCTTATTTGAAGAATCTTTGTTATCTCAGGACCTAAACACAATGCTTTGCACACTAGCTCATAATAATTGTTTGCTTAGTTGGATAACAGTATGTTACAGTGAGCATGAATTCATAGAAGCATATTTTTATTTTTAAATAATTTTTTAAAAACAAATTTGACAGCCCCTAACAGACCTGAACATTTCCATATACAAAGGAACAGGAGGGAAAAGATTGCAGAGGAAACTTCCATCAACCAGTCATGGAAAGTATTTTTTTGTTTTGTTTTCAAACTTGCATCTTTAACATATTGATACCCACACTGCCTTGCTTGTCTGGGACACCCTCTTTAATGTCTGCTGTCTTCTGTGTATTTTTTATATGTTTCATTGACACTTTTTTCTCCTTTTTCTGTATCACCATGATTAGCTAGATGGTGTAAGGGATAGGCAGGTCATTTAACCTCAGTCTCAGTTTCCTCATCTCAAAAATGGAGATGGTAATGGCACCTGTTTTATGTGAGGAACAAATGAGATTTGTAAAGTGTTAGCAATTTATATAGCACTTTAAGGTTTGAAATTATTAGCTATTACACTGCCCTTCCTTTTCCTTCCAAGGAACCTTAAAACCCCTGTAAAAGCCCTCACTTGTCTAAAATGCTATAATTCAACATCTATATTGCCCCAGATCATGGTACTATGCAAAATAAGGCAATAAAAACTTGAGTTTATGGGGAAAATGGAATTGGGGATGCTGCCCTCAAAAACTGTCAGTGACATCTTGAAAAAGATACAAACCCTAAAGAAAAACAGCATGGTTTTACATATATTAAATGGTTTTAAAAATATTTAAGAATTACAATTAATAGTGTTAGGCTATTGGCCTTCTTCTTATGATTGGACTGGTCTGTACAAACAAGTTGAGAAGGCCCCAACTCTGGACCTCTAGATGTAGAAATAGAGTTGATGAGGATCAGCCCATTTCCAAACCAGTTTTACATTGACAAAGATCTGAAGTTTGTGGAAGTGTTTCAGCTTGGAGTTACTGTGAAGTAGTGTACTTTTCTGCATGTTAACAGTATTTTAAAGGAAGAAAACAGTATTTTAAAGTGGCAATTTGAAATTAGTGTTATGCTCAAAATGTTCTCTAATAAATTGAGCCTGAAAAAAATCCAATTTTTGAAACATTATAGCAGAACTGATTGTATAGTCAGGCAAAACAAATCTGTATTGTTTGGTCATACCGACTTTGAATGACTTAAGAATACCACTGGATGACTGACCTTGATTCCAGAAGAATGATGAAGCATACTTCCCGTCTTTGGTAGAGAGGCGTTAGACGATAGTTACAGAATAAGACATGTTGTCAGCTTTAATTATTATCAGTGAAGGAAATGTTGCAGGAGAAGCAGTGTGAAATGTTATTACAAAAACACAGAATAAGAAAAGGATATGGGTTGGCCATGTATGAAGAGCAAGGACTAGTGAGTAACCTGTGTGCTCCATTGGTATGCATATGCAAGAGATATACCAGAAGCTTCTGGTATGTTGGGTGGACTCATTGTTGAAGAATTACAAGAGGCCATGAGCAAGAGTCATGTAGGATAAGAAATAATAGATTGCTAATAATAATAGTGGCTAGCATTTGTATTTAATACAAAGTGCTTTTACAAATACCTCATTTTATCCTCACAACCCTGGGAGGTAGATGCTATTACCCCCATTTTACAGATGAGGGAACTGAAGCTGTCAGAGCTTAAGTGATTTGTCCAGGGTGACATAGCTAGTAGGCAGGATTTGAACTTGGGTTTTCTTGACTCCAGGTCTAGCTCACCTATCACCTATCCCACCTAGCTGCCTCTTTGCACTGGTGTTATGTAAAATGAGACTGGAGTAAATGTATCATTGAGGGCCCAAATCTATATAAATAGATAAATTACCCTCAGAATAATCAAAATGAAACTACATTCATATCTTACAGATTGATTCCTTTAAGAGATGTTATTGGTCATGGATATGGTAATCAGTTGTGGAAATTCTGACTTCCAGAGTAATTGACCTATATATAAATCATCACTTTTCTCTTGTTTGAATCTCATCCAAAGATCTGGAAGAGTCAGGATCATAAGACAATGTATAAGTCTTTTTCATTTCATTTTTTCATATTTCACACACATGTAGTAATAATGGAAGAAATTTCATTTAAGAAGCATATTGTGGATGTTCTAAACCACTCCCAAGGCAACATACAAAAGGGATCAAGAGATAGAGAGAACTATGGATTCTACCGTATTTATTTCCTTTGGTAAGGAAATTAAGTTGGATTATCAAAATTTAGATAGATTTGCTTGACAACTGCTTCCATTCATAAACTGATTTTCAAAATGTTCAATAGTTTTTTTTTTCTGGATATAAACTTTTCAGACAGTGTTGAAATGGTTTCTAGCAATATTTTTTTCTTTCCATTCAATTTTATTTTCTCTACCAGATTCTCTCCTTCCCCCACACTAAAAAGGCAAGAATACAAAACCCATTATGAGTATGAAGTCATACAAAACATATTTCTGCATTATCCATGTTCTAAAAAGAAAAACAAATCAAAAAGAAAGAAGAGAAAAATGCACTCTGCATGTATTGAATCCCTTCAGTTCTCTATTTGGACATGGATAGCATTTTTCATCATAATTTTTTTGGAACTGTGGGAGGCAGTTGTATTGATCAGGTACTAAGTCTTTCATAGTTGATTATGTTTACAATATTGCTATTACAGTGTAAATGGTTCTCCTGTTTCTGCTTATTTCCCTTTGCATCAGTTCATATAAGTCTTCCCGTTTTTTTTAAAACCATTCTCTTCATCTTTTTTTACAACACAAAAATATTCCATCAGTTTCATAAACTTGTTTAACCATTCTATATTTGATTGTCATCCCCTTAATTCTTTGCTGCCATAAAAGGGCTACTGGAAATATTTTTGTACAGATGGATCCTTTCCCTTTTTCTTTGATTTCTTTGGGCCATAGACCTAGTAATGATATTGCTGGGTCAAAGTTTAATAGCTTTTTGGACACAGTTCCAAATTGTTCTCCAGCATGGTTGGATCAGTTCACAGGTCCACCAAGGACTCATTACTGTACCTTTTTTCCCTACACCCTTCTTTTCTGTCATCTTAGCTAATCTGATTGATTTGTTGTGGTACTTCAGAGTTTTAATTTGAATTTCTCCAATTATTTGTGATTTAGAACATTTTTAAAATTTGATTCTTGATAGCCTTTATTTCTTCCTCAGAAAATGGTTCATTTTCCTTGACCATTTATTAATTGGGGAATGGTTCTTACGCTTAAAATTTGGCTTTGTTCTGTATGCATTTGAGAAACAAGACTTTATTTAGAGAAACTTGCTGCATGTTTTCATGTTTTTCATGTTTTTCTAATTTTAGCTGCATTGGTTGTGTTTGCTCAGAAACTTTTTATGTAATCAAAATGATTTATTCTGCCTCCTGTGACCCTATCGCTCATTTGATTATGAATTTTTTCCCTATCCATGTTTTGACAGGTAATTTTCAGGCTCTACTAAATTGATTCTAGTGTCACTCTATGTCTAAATCCTTTACTCATTTTGAGCTTATCTTGGTATATGGTGTGAGATACTCGTCTGTATCCAGTTTTCTCGCTATATTTTCAAAAGATTTTTGTGAGGTAGTCATCTTTAATATAAGTATATTCACTTTTGTTTTTCATTTTGAAACCAACCAAAATGAAAAAAAGGTGAATAGCCTTATCTCCTTTTAAGTTACTCCTTCCAGATCTTCTGTCTCCAAATTAGGTAAGATATTAATGAGAAAGCAGTTCAGACTCATTGCTGGCATTAGTTATGTACATCTAGTGAGCTGTGAAGTGGATTTGAAATTATCTAATGGAATATCCGAAAATCCAAAATCATTTGAAGCCCTTTCCATTTCCGCCCTGTCCTATACCTTTAAGGTGAATGTCAGTCTCTCCCTGTTCCCTTTGTAGTTAGCTGGTGTCAGACTTGGAGTGTAATTAGGTCTGCTTACAACAGCATAAATACAAAAACAGCTTAGAAGAACATGAGCAATTCTCTCCTTTTTTGAAGGAGAATTATGATTTTATAGTTATTCTGTTATGAATAATGCCCACTCATAAGATTACCTCTGGTGGAGTGAGAGATTTTGGCGTGACCATTTTTCCTACATCAGTGTGTATTTATTTTGACCTGGCTTTTATGATTGCTAAGATGTATTTTATAACATGAGAAAAATCTTTGTGGCACTTCAAACAGTAGTTTTGTAGGTTGCTACCACTTCTGTTGTCTGTTTTGTTCATGATTTATAGAAATCATTGTAACTTGTTCTGCCAAGGACAAATCATGTTGCTGCTTCATAAGGAACAGTAGTTGCTACCCTCTTGTTTCCCAGATTGGAATCACTTGAAAGATGTCAATAGAAACTGACATTCCTTTTCATTCCTTTTATTTTACAGACTCTTACATAACCTTGTAACTGAGGCCTCCTAAACACAAATGATGAGAAATAATTATTTTTGGAGACAGTATGCCCATTTGTACTTTTTGACATTATAACTCTATGATAGTGTGTTTTAATCTTATTAGTCTTAAACCTTTCTTGATAAAATCTGAGGAATCTTCTTTTTATCAGATGTGAAATAAAGGCTGATTATTTGAGGAACACAGTGAAAATGCATCTTTTCTACCATATCATTATGTATATATTTTTACAATTAAAATTGCTAGGTTATAAAAATTAATTGTCTTATCTGATTGTAAAGTGTGTCACTTTTTAAACTCTGTGATAACTAATTTAATATCATCAGATATATATCATATGTCCAACAAGACTTAACTTGTTAGAAATGGGTGTGATCTTTAACTTAATGTAACATCTCCACACACTCACAATTGCTTTGGCACATGACAAAATTAATTTTTCTGCAATATTTTGCAGTTTGATAATTTATTAAATATGAAATTTCAATTACTTTTCTACTTTCTTGCTTATTGATAGAAATAAATGAGTCAGCATTTAAAAATCTTATTTCTACTTCAAAAAATCAGCAGACTTATCAACACAGCTTTCTTTTTCGATACCACCGTTAAGGCAAAAGAAAAGATTTTTGAGCTATTTGCAAGAACTTCACAAATTATGTACTGTAGTTGTGGATTTAATATATCTTTCATCATACTTCCTTGTTTCTTTGCCCACCATCAAGCAACTTTGTATTATTTCAGGATTGCGACCTAATGAATGACTTTTACTAATTCCCTAATTACTGTATGTTGAATCTGAATGAATATTTTAAGATTCCTTATTAACACATTTTTCAGCATTCTTTTTTCATATGCTTCCAGGCTTTATCCAGTGATCCTTTGGGGCTGCTACAATTTAAAAAAATAAAAATGTTTCTACAAAAATTTTATTTTTATAAAATACTCTTAAATAATGCAAATTAATGCAAATATATCTTCCTCTAATTGACTTAGTTTTATGGACATACTCCAGGTTACTCCCATTCATTCCTGTAACAGCATAACTGAATTCTCGAAGATGGAAATAAATTTTAAAAAGACTAAGTATGCAAAAGTGAATAGCTAGATATGTTATAAAATATTTGCTCCTCTGCTGGCTAAGTGACAAATCTTGAATTACTATTAAGTAATGTGTACTTAAAGTTCAGTTGTACACATTACCATGTTTTTAAACAGTGTTTATACATATGAACTAACCTTTCTAAGGAATTAATCTCTTAAAACATGACTTTCTTCTCTTCTATAACCTGCACATTGACTAAATTCTCACAGAAATTCTACTGGAAGATTGAGAAGTGTTGCCAAGCTGTTCATTTGAAAACCTACTGATTAAAAAAAATAGTAACATAAGCAAAGGATAAGTTTAAACAGAAAATAGCCTTAATGCTGCAATGAGGCAACATAAGGTTAGTTTCTGCAGAATGTTTGTGATCCTTTAATTTCAAGATACCTTGTAATGCACGTGCCAGTTGTAAGTCAGAAAGCAAATAGTCTAACATACTGATCCTACAATAATGCAGCCGATGAGCTGTGATTACAGGGTCACAGGAGAGAAGGAAACAGCTCCCTGAGGTCTGCCCGTTAATGTGTAAGATACTTAGTGGCTGTTTCACTTATTGTATTTATATTTGCATGCCTAGCTTAGCAGTGTTTTATACATAGTAGATGTTAAGTAAATACTCACTGATGTGTTCATATTGAGATACTTTTTCTAACTTTTGCAGTGCGTGGAGACTGTTAACTTTTCCCCTGATATATTAGCATTTTAGCTTGTGTTTTTTAATTTAAGCAACCTCATGTTTAGAATATATTCTTTCTTCATTTTGACCTCTTAGCATCCCTATTATCACCTCCTTTGCTTCCTCCTTCCAAGCTTTCCTGTTTGTTAGTATTCAGTCCTTTTAATTACCTTCCCAGGTTTTAGCACTATACTTTGCTCAGAAACACTTAATAAATGCTGAATAGAATTGAATGGAGATAGACCATGAGATACCATTATGAGATACCACTCACAATTATCTTCCTAAATTCAGCATTATTTACCTGCTTTTTTTTGTCACAGACCCTGTAGTACTACCACCAGTCCACCAACATTCATTTTCCCAGTTTCCAGTATACACATACAACCTCACACTAGAGCAGGGGTAGGGAACCTACAGCCTTAAGGCCACATGTAGCCCTCTTGATCCTCAAGGAAGCCCTTTGAATCCAAGCTTCTCAGTCAGAGGACCACACCTAAGGAACTCGAAGGCCACGAGTTCCTCACCCTTGTACTAGTTCATAAAAGGTATGTTCTGAAGATGGTTAATTTCAAGAAACTATTCTGTGGTTTTTATTATTGTGATATTAACCAAATTAAAATATTATTTTAAAAATCATTGTCCTATCAAGAAATTCTCGGGATGGCAACTGTACCTGACCATGAACCCAGTAGGTATGAACAAAACCGAATTATTGCGAAATAGAGAGGAATGGGGAGGTGGGTGTGGATGGTATTTGGCATGGACACATTCTTTCTCTGAGTTGTAGTGCCCATCCGATCCAGAAGGGGAAGAGTCCTGAAGAGTTTTAGCTTGAGACTTATTCTAGAAGAGTAAGAATTGTGTTTGTTCTGAGGCATTGTAGATAATAGGAGATAACGTAAGCTCTTTACATCTGCCTAACTTCAGTTTATCCTTTATGTTTGAGTGTGTATGTCTTGTACACGGTTGTTTGCATGGTGTTTTCCCTGTTTGGGAGCTCCTTTCTTTGTCTCTCCAGTGCTAAGCACACACAATGGCTGGCACATAGTAGGTACTTAATCAATGCTAGTTGACTGCCTCTAAACAGATTTCCTTGCTAGTTGCTAAGATCACTTATGTGCATCCCTAAGTACAACTCAAACATGTTTATTTAAATAAAGGAACTAATAATAAACATAATAGATATATAGATGCCATCTCTCATTTAGAAATGGATTGCATCAGAATTTTATAAATTTGTTGTTTGAAATACATTTTCTCATAGAAATAACTGAGGCAAATCTAGGATAAATTATGGCTTTGCCGCCTGTGTGACCTGGGGCAAATAATTTAATTCTCTAAGCCTCAGGGATTGAACTATTCCTTCTAGCTCTAAAGTTATTATTCTTTATATGGGGTAGGCTAGTTCCTGTGTGCTATTTTAACCTATAATATAACTGAAATATAGGCCAGAACTTAACTTCCATTTGCAATACAATTTCTCTAAGGGAAAAACTTTTTTTAAATTGAAATTCAGGCTAGAACATTTTCCTTCCCGATAGCACTGTATAGTAATTCAGTTGTCCAAAGTTGTTTCTCACACTGTAAATACACTTCCTATATCCAGGTTGTCAATTGCTCATCTATAAAGTCTCTTTGTATTGGGCTCTTTTTCAAGTAAGTGTAAGTATGAAATTGACCTGTTTCCCAAGGTGATTCTCTGACTTCTAGTCCTCCCCACTATTGGCAACAGAAATTTACTTAAGTCTACAGTGAAATCTGCCTTTTTTTGAACAGCATTGGTGATGAGGATCCTCTTTTGAATAGGTTTAAAATCAGTGGAACATGAAGTTATTATATAGATTGTAAGGGCTTTCACAGAGCATGACTCACATGAATACAGTCTATAATCAAGACACATCACATAGTTGGGTTTTTTTTCCCCTTTAAGGTGGTTCTTATGGTTTTGTTGTTCAAGTTTAATGGGTTTTCAATGAACGGTTTCATGATTTATTGAAGTGGCAGTTTTCCTTCTAGCCCAGTCTGGATTGGATTCTTATGTGAGCAGATAATTAAGATTCAGTCATTCTAGCTACACCTCCTTCCCTATCCAAAATGAAGATTTTTTTTTTTCTTACGTGAGCTGAAGAATTTCATTCTGAGCCAGGAGATCTTTTTTCCACTTAGAGATTCTAATCCAGGCAATTAGTGGAAAGATTGATTTTTATATGGATACATAATAGTACTTTTTGCTCTTTCAACAGACCTAGGTTAGAAGACTGCCTTGTAGAACTTTTAAGATCCCAAAGATTATGTCTATTGAGAAAACAAAGCATAACACTAATGAGCAAATCTCACAGAGGAAAGTTTTGAGTTTGTTACAGTAGTGGGAGCCTGACTAAAAAATATTTTTAAAAGTAAAATTTTTATTAGTATCTTTTTTTTATATCACTCACATCTTTAGAAGTATGTGCAAGTATTTCCTTCCTCTCGGAGACCTATTTTCTATTTTAGAAATAAACAAAAACCTAACCAATAATTTGGAAAAATAAAATATTGAGTATTTTACATTCATAGTCTCTCATCTTAGCAGTGAGGGAGGTGAGGTGCCTTATTTCTATTGGGGCAGGGGAGGCTAACCATAGTCATTAAAATTTCTCAACATTTCTCTTCAGTTTAATTGTTCTTTCTATATTGTTGTGATTCTTGTATGTTCTGGTTATGAAAACCCCCCCCCAAAGTTTATCCCTCGTGGCTAACATACTAGGAGAGCTCCTAAACCAGGGATTCTTAACTCTTTTTTGGGATGTGGACACCTTTGGCAGTCCAGTGAAGTTCACAGACTTCTCCTTGGAATAATGTTTCTAAATCAATAAAATTAAAAAGGATTACAAAAGAAACCAAAGGTTAGTGAAAATACAGATGTAATGGTTTTCCCACCCAGATTCAGGGATTTATTGAAATCTTTTGGGATCCATCAACTCCAGGTTTAAAAATTCCTACCCTAAACTCTAGACCGGTGGTTCTCAACCTGTGGGTCACAACTCCTTTGGGGGTTGAATGACCCTTTTGCAGGGGTCGCCTAAGACCATTGGAAAACACATATTTCCGATGGTCTTAGGAACCAAGACATCTCCAGGTGGGTCTGCCCACATGCAGTTATACCCACAAACGAGTATTAAAGGATCGGCGGCATTAGGAAGGTTGAGGACCACTGCTCTAGACTCCTAAAAATGAACATTGTCAAAGAAAATGGAGGAATAACAAAGTGAAAATGAAAATATTCTGCAGAAAAGGAGCAATCAAATGAGCAGGTTGGGAAATGATGATGCTATCTAGCATTTATATAGCACTTTAAGTCTTGCAAAAAACACTTTTTTGTAGTTTGTATCATTTGTTACAAACAACCCTGGGAGGCAGGAGCTATTATACCCATTTTACAGGTGAGGAAATTGAAGCGCAGAGAGGTTAAGTGACTTTTCCCAGGGTCACATGACTAGATTTGAACATAGGTCTTTGTGACTCCAGATCAAGCACTCTAAACACTATGCCTACAACAAGATAAATACTATGGATTAAAAGAAACTTGAGGTAATCATGATTTAACATCAACAAATGCCTGTCCTCCCATCCATCCTCCTCCCCCATTTAAGCTGGAATAATTTTTGTTAGATTTAACATGATGGATATTTATGCATAGGGAAGAAAATTAAATTAGATCTAACATAAATAGGGTAAAAAAATTGACATCACTACAAGGTGAATAAGACAAGATAAAACTCACCAATTTTCAATTATCATTGGGTAATTTAAGATGGAATCGGTGATTAATAGAATTGGCCTGAAGATAAAATGGCACAAGTGGCAGGTGAATTACTGCAAAAACAATTGGTAAAGATCAATTCAACCAAAAAGAACTTGATATCTTACAATTAAGAGTGTTGGAATTAGAGGATAGAGCCTAGAGAGAGAGTTTAAGAGTTTTTTAACCTACTCAGATTGTGAAGAACAAGAGTCTGATCACTATATTTCAGGAAATGATTCAAGATAATTTTCTAGAAGAACTAAAATCAAGGATTAAATTGAAGGTCAATCAACAGTCATTTGTTAAGCATCTCCTGTGTTGCAGTATGCTGAGCTTGGTCTCTGGGGATACAAGGACAAAAGTGAAATAACCCCTGGGATTATGTAGGGGGTAAATATGGGCGATGGGGAGGATGGTAGTTGTTCTAGGAATGAACATCTACCAGGGTTTCTCTTTGCCAAGGCAAACCCCTTTACAGGTACAAGTAATCCTGTTCCATCCCAGCTTTACTAGGTTTCCCCCCATCCTAACCACTCTTTCACATTTCTTCAAATATCCCAGTTTTTACTAGCTGCTTCTCTATTGCTTACACTGCTTACAAACATACCCATGGCTTTCCCATCCTCAAAAATTCTTTGCTTGACTCATACCATCCACCTTAGCTATTATTCTATATCTTTCTTCCCTTTTGTGGCTAAACTCCTTGAAAAGGCCTTCTACAATCAGTACCTCTGCTTTCTTTTTCTCTTTAACTTCTGACCTTATTTAACCAAAACTGTTCTTTCCATAGTTACTGATGATTTCTTAACTTCCAAATCTAGTGATATTTCCTCAATCTCCATTCTTTTTGATCTCTCTGCAAGCTTTGACATTTTCCCATCACTCTCTTCTTCTTGAACTCTCTTGTTTCTCTCTAGGTTTTCAAGACACTGCTCTGTCTTGCTTCTCTTCCTCCATATATGTCTATTCCTCCTCAGTCTTCAACCAGGTCATTCATGCCTGCTCTGCTGATGGTGGGTGTCTCCCAAGGGTCAGTTCTGGGCCCTCTTCATTCTATTATTTCACTTGGTGATTTCATCAGCTCTCATGGTTTCTTATATTTGCAGATGACTCTTAGATCTACTTGTCTAGCCCTGACCTCTCTAACTTCCAATCTCAGGTCTCCAACTGCCTATTAGCTGTCTTGAAGTGGATGTCCCATAGACATCTTAAATTCAACATGTCAAAAACTGAGCTCATTCCCAAATCCTCTCTTTTCATTTCTCTATTACTGTCAAGGGTGCAACTATTATCTTTGACAGGCTTGAAATCTAGGTGTCATCCTGGACTGTACATTTAGCAGAGATTTAAGTACCTTCTTAAGTGCAAATAATAAGGAATAGCACGTGTTCTCAAGAAGCTTAAAATTTAATAAGTAACAATGTTGTTGCTATTTAGTGTTTGAATTTGCGAAGACGAGTTTTCTTGATTCTGAGCCCAGTGCTCTATTGTTCACTGTGCCACCTAACCAAGGAGACATTCACTTTAATATAAGGAACAATGTAAGTGTATAAGTGTTCTCTGAGCATTAAGTTCTGTGTGCCAGACACAGGTGCTAAACTCTGGAGAGACAAAAGAAAAGTAAAACGTGTGTCACTGGCTTCAAGAAGCTCACATCCGTGTATGGGAGACATGCAAAGAACTAGGTAAATGTGAGAAAAATACAGAGTGTATGGAAGGTAATCTTGGAGATAAAGCACAAGTAGGGAGGTAGTTAGGAGACTAGCATAAATGTGGAATTGGCCTGGACCAGGCTGGAAAAGGTTTCCTGCACCAGAAGGAGGCTGCGCTGTCTTGAAGGAAGCCAGAGAAGCTAAAAGGCAGAAGTAAGTAGGTAGAGCATTCTTTTAGAATTAAAGATTCATCCAAAGCATTAATAAACGTAATAACAGCATAATATAATTATCTCATTAGGTAAAAGCCATGTGTTAGGTGAGGTCTCTGAAGAAAACCCATTAACAGTGGTGTGTGGGGAGGTAGGGCAGTGGGGGATAACACTGAAGGCTTCCTGGAAGAGATGATAGCTGATTTGGACTTTAGAGAATAGGAATGCATTCAGCTGGTGAAATGAGCAATGGATCTTCCAGTTTTAGGAAATAGAATGATCAAAGGCATAGAGATGGGAAAATATGGGAGGAGATTTCAGGATAGTCCTGTTTGGCTAGAGCATAGTCATTAAAGGAGAACCATGAAATAATATTGGAAAGGTAGGGTGGCAGAATAATTTTATGGGAGAAATATACCGTAAATTAGTTTTAACTTTTGGCTCTAAGTAGATAGATATCTTTGATGTTTCATACCTACTACCATTATACCTAAATTTATTCAGATTTTTGAAGACTTAAGTTTTTCAGTAGATAATTTCGACATCTTAATTGATCAGCATTGTTTTCTTCCCTCGAGATTTTAGCCATCTCTTTATCATACAAGATCTGACTGTTCTTTGCTTCTGTTTTTCCTTCCCCTCTCTCTGTCAGTCATTTCATTATGAACTGGAATTGGTCACTACAATAAAGTTTATTTTCAATCAGTCAGGATTTTTCCCTGGTGTGAGAATGATTTTTAAAAAGACCTTGACAGAAGAGTATTAATGTCATCTCATAATTACACTTTCCACATATTAATTTACTTAGCCGACATTAAGAGCAGTGCATTGTGCTAGTGCTTGGGAGAGAAGGATGCAAATACAGTATGCCTAAGATTCATCATACCTTCCTCTGAAGCTGGACCACACCTCAAATGCCCCATTCTTTTCTTTCTTTCTGCCTTTTGCTCATTCTTTTCTTTGTTCCTAGAATGACTTCTTTCTCTGCCTCTGCCTATTGAATTACTCTTTTCTAAATCTGTCATGAAGCCCCTGTAGCAGTGATCACTTCCTACACCCTGCAGTTCTCACATAATCATAGCACTTTAATGCCCTCGTGCAATATCTTGTGTTGTTTTTTTTTTTTAAATTTAAGACCCTACTAGACTGTAATTCATTTGAGTGCAGGGACCACCTCATGTTATCTTTGGATCTTCCCCAACTTCTAGGCATTGAGTGGGTATTGAATGTTTGATTTTGATCCCTACAAAGGAATCTGAGGTAGGTAGGGGACAGACTTCTAGACCTCCTTAAAGCTCAGTTATACTATTTATAGTACCTGTGTAACTAATCTTGGACAAATCCCTTCCTCTCCTTGATCTTCATTTTCCTCATAAAATAGGATTTGCAGCATATGGTTGCTGAGGTTCCTTCTAGCTCTACGTTCTGTGAGCTGCTTTTGGCCCTATAGAAAGGATCCTTACATGACATGGTTTTGAGCCTCATTCTTATCCTTGTTGCCCTCTTGTATACATTACTCAACTTAATAGTAACCCATTTAAGGTGCTAGAAAAAGAGGGAAAAGTTGAAGACAAGATAAAGTGTAGATGTTTAACACAGCAAGGTTCTGTGGGACAGTTGTATCAGAGGCTTGGATGGAGAGATGGATGAGGCTAGTATACCTTTTTTGCATGTCATAGGCTCCTTTGTAAGTGTTGTGAAGCCCAGGGGCTCCCCAGAATAATCTGTTAAAATTCATAAAATACATAAAATTACAAAGGAGACAAAAGGCTAATGAAATTAAAAACATATGTATTTCTTATCTAAGTTCACAGACCCTAATTAAGAACCTTGGGTTATAAAGAGATTTAAAAGAGTAGGGAATGAGAAGGTGTAGAAGCTTACTTCAAATGACCCCAGTCTTATCTGAAAAGGTTGCAGGGTGGTCATAATGCTGAGAAAAAAAGAGAGGTTAGTTTTAGTTAATGGACCCATGTTGTGTTTATCTGCTGAGGATACAAGAAGATAAATACTTGGCCTTAGTTACCAAATCTAAGCCTAGTTAAGGATGTTCCATTCATTGTTCATGGATTTCAGTTTGGTGTTTCTGTATAGAAAATTTAAACAGAACTTTAAATCTGAATTCCAGAGATTGAAATATAAATGGCACTAAAGAGGACAAAGATGGGCAGAACAACCATATTGCACCGATATATGTGGAAGTGATCTCTGCTGCAATCAGCACAATTGTTAGGACAACGAGGAACAGAGAAACAAGATAACAAAGACACGGAAAACATTTGAACTTTAATAATGCCTAAAAACAAGTACACAAGGCAGCATCAATAACTACCAACTTAGATGACTCCCCTTTAATCTGTACAGAATGTGTATAGGAGCCATCTGTACACAAAACAGTGATCAACTCAAAAGTTAAATGGTTAATGCATATGAACAAACAGTTCTCAAAAGAAGATTTGCAATTCACAGCTCAGAACCATTTGCAAATTTGATTAATAAATTTGTAAATTAGTACTCTGCAAATTGGCAAAAATGACAAAAAATGGCAAAAGTCACTGTTGGAAGGGTTGTGGAATGATAAACACACCTAATACATTGTCAATGGAATTATGAAATAATAGAGCCATTTTTTAAATTAATTTTTAAAATTTGATTTGTTTATTTACTTTTAGTTTACAAGATTCAGTTCCAGAATCCCTTGAATTTCAAATTTTCTCCCCTCCCTCTACCCCCCTCCCCTATGGCGGCATGCAATCAAATATAGGATCTGCAAATACTTTCACATCAGACATTAGTCTGATTGTATAGAAGGGTTGTAACCGATGGAGTGAACAGTGGGGAAAAAAGAAGCAAATCCAAACATGGAAAAGAACGATAGCATGTAGATTGCTTCAGTCTCCATTTAAATTCTGTTCTTTCTAGATCTTTCTCTGAATGTATCTCCTTCCATCCTGAGACTTGTAGAGTTGTGTTATAACTGCATTGCTGAGAAGAATCCAGTTTATCAAGGTTGGTCGTCACACATACGATGTG
>CM053586.1:301592396-301607408 GCA_028646515.1 Pseudochirops corinnae | reverse complement strand
TTCTGCTCTTCTTACTTAGTATCAGTTTGTATAAGCCTCTCCAGGTAAATATGAAGTCCGTCTGCTCCTCTGTTCTTATAGCACAGTAGTATTCCATTACATTCATATACCACAACTTGTTCAGCCATTCCCCAATTGATGGGCATCCCCTTAATTTCCAGTTTTTTGCCAAATAGAGCCATTTTGGAAAGCAGTTCGGAATTCTGCAAAGAAAATTACTAAAATATACTTATCCTTTGAAGCAGAGATTGTATTACTGCATTTATATCCCAAAGAAACCATCAAAAAGAAAGTCCCCATATCCACCAAAATAATTATAGGGTCAGCTTTTGTGATAACAAGGAATTGGAAGCAAAGTAGATGGCAGTCAATTGTGGAATGGCTAAACAAATTGTAGTACTTGAATATAATGGAATATTATTACTGCGCTGTAAGAAATGTGTGTAATGAATACAGAGAATCACGGAAAGATGCATAAGCTGATCCAGAGTAAAGTAAGCCTTAAAGACAAGAAAACAACATACACAGTGTAAGGGGAAAGAACACTACCAAAAAAATCAAAAGTGAATGTAACAAGCAGGACTTCAAATGAAGAGACATGTAAGGACACCCCCAACCCACCTTTCATGGAGATGGTCCACAGGTCTTATATACACATTGCATGTGTTTTTATACTTTTTTTGATGTATCAATCTTTTGTGCAGCATTTTTTTCCCCTTTCTAAAAAATGCTGAGGGAGAAAGATACTTAGGATAAGGAACAGAAGAAGTTAATAGAAACTTTTTTTAAAAAAGTTTTACAGTAGGCCACATTT
Organism: Pseudochirops corinnae; assembly: GCA_028646515.1. NCBI lineage: Eukaryota > Metazoa > Chordata > Mammalia > Diprotodontia > Pseudocheiridae > Pseudochirops > Pseudochirops corinnae. The sequence continues at coordinate 301,606,594 of CM053586.1, read as the reverse complement.
TCTCATCATTTCATGATTAACCAAAAAGTGTATAGAATATAAGATCCTACTGTGTGATTATTGATTACCAAAAAAATATTTAAAAGACATGATTGAGTAGTACAACATGCTACCTTCCAGGTTCTTTTCCAGTGAGGTATGTGCCATCCTCATATCAAAATTGTTTAAGATTCCTTGAATGACATAACAGAAATAGGCCTGTTCAGCAACTCTAGTGATAAATCTTAGGTAAAACATCAAAGAGGGAGGTGTATGTTCACCAAAGTTTTTACCATTGTGATGAAGGGCCATATTCAAGTTGAAGGTTTCTCTGTGGATGGCGATGTAAGTCTTCCATATGCTTTTGTTTGTGTGTAACATTTTGCTGATTTCAGCAAAATGACACATACAAGACTCTGCAGTTACTGAGTTTGCCCCCACAACCACAGGAAAGATTACCTGAGTATTTATTGCCCAGATTTTAATTTGCATTTGAATGAATGGCAAATAGAGTTTGTCCATGTGGGTGTGGGTGTGGGTGTGTGGGGTGTATTTATTTCTGGGACAGAAGGTACAGATAGATTGATTGGGTCCTGAGTATTAAACAAGTCAGTTTGCTTTTAGAAAATTACAAATCCCGTTTACTGACCTCAAACTTCCCATGAAAACAAGGACGTTACCATTTTTTTTCTCTTTTTAAAAAAAACTTAAGTTCAGTTCCAAATTTTCTCCCTCTGTCTAGCCATCCCCCCACCACTGAAAAAGCAAGTAATATACCCATTGTACATAGTCATGCAAAACATTTCGTATTGGCCATGTTGCCCCCCCTTCCTCCCAAATTAAAAAAAAAAAACAAAAATAAGAAAGTGAAAAAAATAACACTTCAATCTGCACTCAGTTCATCAGTTGTCTTTGGAGGTAGATAGCAGTTTTCATCATGAGTGCTTTGTGTAATTATCACATTTTTATTGATATTTTTTGTTTTCTTACATCACCATAATATCCCCTGTATGTGTCTCCCTTATCTTCCCTGAGAGCCATCCCATATGACAAATGATATTTTTTAAGAGAGGGTAAAATCAGCACATTTGAAAAACGACAAGAACACTACCAACAGGTAGGTTTGGATGTGTCTTCCCACATCTCTTCATTTGAGTCCCATCTAATCTTTATGATTCTGTTACATTTATTTATTTTTTGGTGTTCTTTCCTTTTACATTGTCATGGCTAACTCTGTATATTGTTTGCTTGGCTCTGCTTACTTCACCCTGTGTCAGTTCATATAGATCTTTCCATGCTTCTCGATATTCATCACATAAAAATTTCTTATAGTACATTAATATTCCATTACAGTCACGTGCTACCAAGATTTGTTTGGCCTTGCTCCAATTGATGAATATCTACCTTGTTTCCAATTCTTAACTGTCATGAAAAGTCTTGTTATAAATATTTTGGTGTATATGGGGACTTTCTTGTCGATGGCATCTTTAGAGTATAAGCACAGTAATGGAGTCTGGTTCCAATAGTTTGGACATTTTAGTTATTTTATTTGCATAATTCCAGATCATTTTTCAAAATAGTTGTACTTTTGTCATTTTTGCCAATTTGCGGGGTGTGGGGTGAGATATCAGAGTTGTTTTTTAATTCATTTGCCTTATTGGTGATTTGGAGCATTTTTCCATGTGATTGTTAATACTTTTCAGTTTTTCTTTCAAAACTTTTCATATCCTTTGACCATATATCCATTGGGGAATGGTTATTAGTTTTATTAGACCAGGGGTGGGAGGGGATTTGTTCTGTGAAGTTTGGCTTCAGTCAGAGGGCCGCAGTTTGCCCATCCCTGTATTAGACAAATTTGATACAAAGATTTTTCCCCCATTTGACCACTCCCCTTCTTATCCTAGATGCATTAATGATAGCTGTGCAGAAGCTTTTCCATTTCAAGTAATCGAAGTTATCTGTTTTATCTTTTGTAATTGCCTCTCTATCCTTCTTTTGGTTAAGGATACATCTCTTACCTGTAACTGTGGGAGATAACATGATCTGTTTCTCTTCCAACTTTTTTATAGTAGCATCTTTAATATTAAGGTCACATAAACATTTAGAATGTATTATGGTGTGTGATGTAATAAGGTATTGATCTAAATCTGATTTCTGCCAGATTGCTTTCCAGTTTTCCCAGCAGTTTTTATCAAATAGGGACTTTTTCCCTAGGTAACTTATGTTTTTACATTTTGCCAAACACTGGATTTTTAATAAAGTTCTATTGTTTCTGAATCTCACTTACATAGTCTCTTTCATTGATCAAACTCTTTTCTCTAACCAATAACATGATTTTGAAGACTAATGCTGTATAATGTAGTTTGAGGTCTGGTTTCCCCTTTGTCCTTCTTTTCATCATTTCCCTTGATATTTTTGATCTTTTGTTTTTCCAAATGAATTTTGTTATCATTTCATCAAGTTCTATAAAGTATCCCTGTAGCAATTTGATTGGTATAGAATTTAAAATGTAAGTTAATTTTGGTAGTCTTGGTCATTTTTTTATATTGGTCTGGCCTAGCCATGAGCATTGAATTATTCCAGCCATTTAGGTTTATTTCCTTAAAGAAAGCTTTATAATTTAATCTATACAAGTCATTTTGTGTGTTTTGGGAGGTTGATCACCTGATATTTTATGCATTTTGTAGTTAATTTGGAATGAGATTTTCTTTCTTACTATTGTTTCTTGTGTTTTTTTATTATTATATAGAAATGCTATTGAGTTTTGAGGATGTATTTTGTAGTCTGCAATTTTGCTGAAGCTATTAAGCGTCACAGTTAATATCTTTGCAGTTCTTTTCTCATTGCTAATACATTTCCAGCATTCCCAGAACTATTGGGCCTTTTTTTTTTTTTAATGACAATTACTGGTAGTGTTATAATGGGGCCTTTTTTTAAATGACAGTTACTGGTGGTGTTATAAGTCAGTGGGATGTAGCGTGCAGAGGTCTCCAAAGAATTTAAGGTGCCACACAGAAAGCAGTGGAGAGAAACCTGGTGGCTTCATGGCAGCTACAACATGCTCCCAGTGAGAGAGCTTTGAAGGAACAATAGAAATTAAAGATGTGAACAAGGAATTGTGTGATAGGAAGAGAACATAATCGGTTAGAGCAAGAGATGGTAAAGGCATAGCCACAGTGCTGCATAGTATCTTCATTCACAATGTGAGGAGAAAGTAGGGATGACCTCCCTAAACATTGAGTGAATCCTCTGTGGAGACCTTTCTGAGGACAAGGACAACAGTTTTACAGGATCATCACACATGAACAGGTTGTGAAATGCTCCTTGGGGAAGACTTGGCACATCCGTTACCAACAGATCCATTGTAATGGAGTTGAATGACTACAAGAATAACTGATGTGGTGGATCCTGAAGTTTCAGTTTAGTTATTAAGATAGGCTTCTTGACTGAACTGTGGGTAAGAAGCATTCTTGGCTATAATAAATGTGGGGAAAATTCTATGAATTTAAAAACATAACATACACATACATGGTTGGTGTCTTTTTGAGATAAAATTGTGTACTTCTGTTTCAGTGCCATTATGTGGTCCATTGATTCCCACATTTATCCTTTGGCATTGTGCCAACAAATAAGTTAATTTGACTTGATTCCCTGCCAGTGGTCATACTTGCTACTTGGAGGAGAATATTTTTGGTGCCAAAAGTGCCTTTGACGTAGTGCTGTCTGAGCGGGCTTAAAATTAATAGCCCCAGATTTTCAACAGGATACAACTTGGAGTAAATCCATCAGTGTCATAGGTTACAGTGTAATACTACATTATTAGAATATTGTACCTACTCTGTACAAGAGATTGAGCCACATTTTTTTGGTTTGATTAGCTCATTTGTACTAAAAAATAGTTTTGGTCCTGTTTCCAGATTTGTGTGTTTTTGAAACTTAGTTGTCATAAGAAAAAATTGAAATATAAATTTCATGTTTTATATCACAAAGCATGTTTGGCTTCCTGAAAACTTGATAAGTATTGTGTAAGGCTTATATAATTAAGGTTATTATTAGTTGGTACACCCTATTTTAAGAGATACTGGTAAGTGACAGTATCTTGGGACTTAGCCCTTAATAGAATTTCTAACCCCTTCATTTAAAGATGAGAAAATTGATATGCAAGGTGGTAAACAGCTCTTAGGTAAGAAGCAGAGCCAGGTACTTAGAACTCTAGTACTTTTGACTCTAAATCCAATATATTCATCTAATTTTGAATTCTGTGTCTGTTATTCATTTTACATTCTCTTTTTGCATCTTATATACATGATATAATATAGAATGTTAGACTTGGAAGAAGAAAAGAAATATTAATTGGGATGGCAGGGATGATTTTAGTTAGTTACCTACCTTTTGAAGCAGTAATTTTTTTGTCCAACATTGGCATTATTTTTGCAATGCTTATATGGCATTTTTGCTTAATTTGATTTGTTTTGTAATTCATCAACTTGGAAAATAAAATAACCTGATTTTGCAAAACATTTAGTTGTTTAATTGGATGATAATTCTCTTTTTATAGCACTGATAGGCTATTTGTATTCAAAGTTGTTACCAGAATTTTGACTGGTAAATTTATATAGTAATTTCAGTCTCATATTTAGTCACATCCTAGCATTTAATTATAGTTGGATTAAGTATATTTTCTTGTTGGCTGTGAGCATCTCCAGCTTGAATTAATTCAAATCTGGGGTTATGAATTCCTGTAACACTTTGTACTGTTATACGATATCTGTAATTTGATTATTTGTATAATATTGTGTTTTCCACTGCAGTGTGACAGAGCTGAAGCACCAGGTTCAGTGCTTTACTTGTGGGCCCTTAATGTGTTTGTTGAATGAAGGAAAATCCCTTACTGGATTGTCAGTTCCTTGAGGGACAGTAATAGTTTTGTTTTTATTTTTGTATATTCCTAGCCTTTCACATAGCAGGTTAATAATAGTTAAAGTGCTTTAAAGTGTAAAAAAAGTATCTAATTTTTTACTATCTTAAATGTTTCCTGAAATAAATTGAATCAGTAAGGAGTTAAAACCATAGAGTTCCAAGAGCCAAAAGGGACCTTAACACAGCTTTTTATTTTAAACTCTCTTGTCAGAAGTTAGTTTGTGTGAAATAAAACCATTTTCTATTGTTTTAGGAATTTGTTTACCTTCTTTCTTCATTCCAGCTTTAATTTTGTTTTTAATGTTTTTATTTGCTATTTTTAAAAAGTCAGTTGAATCTGAGTAAATCATCTGAGTCATTATTGCAGCTGGCAACCTGTTCTTACAGGATGCTCCTGCTCCTACAAGGATCCTGTGGTGTAACATACACCTGTGTGTAATGTTAAAAATGTTCAGGTACCAAGAACACTGAGGGAGAATTAAAATGATGACAGGCTGTCATCCTCTTAGACCTAGTATCTGTTATAACAGTGTGAAACTTAAAAGACTATAATCATAAGGAACAGAAAGAAGAAAAAACCAGAAAGGAGGCTAATTTTGGTTTCCATCCCATTCCCTCACTTTTTTCTCATCAAAATTTTGGAATGTTCTTTAAAATACTTAACAGATTTTTTCCCTAAGCTTCTTTAATAATTTGGAAGTGGATGGTTCAGTAAGGAGAGAAAAAAACAAAGTGAATGAACAAGACCCATTATTCACATAATGACAATATCTAAGGAGACAGCAGTTTAAGCCAATTAGAGAGAGAATGTGTGTGTGTGTGTTGTGTGTGTGAAATTTGAGAAGGTGTAAAATTCCTGATGTGTTGCAAAAGGTGCATATCTTTTGTATGAATTTTTTTTTCTAATGATGCTATATGACTTTAATTCATGAAAGAATCAGAATTAAAGGTGAGCTAAAAGGCAATAAAAAGATGCCTGGTTAGATATAAATCTGTTGCATAGCCTATTACCAAAGATGATTTTGTGAAAATAAGTCACAACTAAAGAAAGCTGGTGAAAATAAGATGTATCAGTGACATGTGTTGACCAGAAAAGTAGGTGATATTGTCAGTGTAATAAGATTTAATGAAAGTAGATGGATCCAAGGATCAAAGGTACCCTCACTATTAGAACATGAGAAAGATCTTGACGTTTTTTGGATAGGTCCTTGAATGGAGGATTAATTTAGAAAGTTGATAAAATTATATAGGCTATGATGACGTGGTGCCATTGTGATCTTCACTGGTGGAGGGAGTATTCACACTGATAATCATAGAACTACCTAAATATTTCCCCTGCCACCTTCTATTTTAATTTCCTAATGTTGACTAGGTGGAAGGGGATTTAAGCTACAGGTGAGAAATTTGAAATTAAAGGAGCATCTGTGGTCAAGTAAGATTAAAATTGTAAGACTTGATATAATTTTGATGTTAATGGGAGAGTACATCTTTTGGGGTGTTACGAGAAAAGTATGAATACAATCTAATGAATGTGTCATACACTTCTTGAAGCGTTTGGTGTTGGCCAAAATAAAGGATGAGTAATAACATAAGTTCCTTTGAAATGCTGAAAGTGGCTTTATTTGAACCATGGTGTATATGTTACACCAAAACATTTAGTACAAACATTAACATGACAAAATGGTCACATTTCAACATAATTATAACTGAAGTGTTAGATTTGTGTTTATATGCAGAGGTCATGTGTACACATGAACATGTATATGGCTCAAATAAGTTTGTGATCACATTGATTTGAGAGCTTCCTCCAACAATGCAAATTATGCACAACCCATCCATACTTGACCATCCTGTGTGACTACTGGCCATGCCCTAAGTTTACTACACGAAGCACACCCAACCTTTCGGAAGCCTCCTTCTCATTAATGCTAACATAAAATTCTTTAATGATATTGACTATTCCTTTTCTTATTTGAAGTTCCTTAATGGTTATATATTGCTGCCTGTTCACAGCCATCACATGCCCACCCCTTCATTCATTGCCCTCTGTAGTATTCATTTTTAATTGTTCATTGGCTATCATATTCTATATTGTACTTTGTTCCTTCAATTCTTTGCTCACTTCTTGTTCATCTGTACCTTCTGTCCTGTACATACATACTACTAGACAAGCTCTTAAGACATTCATCTAAATGAATGCCATAAACTGTACAGTTCATCGTGGTATATGCAATAATCTCAACCATTCATCATTTATTTAGTCATCTAATGTGTGATACTTAGGCTAAACTCTTGAGTGGTTTACAGATCTTTTCCAGGAAGTTCTGCAGTGTTCTGGACTTTGATGCAATCAGCACAATGTCATCTGCATATATGAGCATCTGGAGGACTTCACCATCCCCAGAGAAACCCTATTCAACTTGGACTCTATGTTGCAAATCCTCCACTATGGTGGTGAACAACTTTGGTGAGCATACATCTTCCTGTTTTATGCCTCACCTGATATTTATGATCAGAGGACTGTTGAATAGGGTTAGGTTTTTTGTTTTGTTTTGTTTTGTTTTTTTCCTATCATGTCATTCAAGGATCTTGAATTGTTTTGATTTGTAGATGGGAGATGCTTGTTGGGAAAGAGCCTATGGAGGCAGTAATTTGTATCACTGAACCAAATCCTTTTTCATAATCAACAGTAAGCAAGACAAGTTCCTAATTCTTTGTATCATATGAAGATATGATCCATTGTTGAGTATCACCTATGAAAGTCTGCTTGTTTCTTACTTACATATTGTCATTAAGGATGCTCTAAAGGCATATATAGATAATTCTCAAAGAAATTATGTAAACGGAAGACTATGTTTATAGGGTTGTTGATTTCTTATAATTATTTTTCTAAATTTTGATAAAGTGAGAAATTTGTTCTTTCATTTTCATCCTTAAATGCACTTGGGATTACTTTGCTGAGTTCACTATCTTGCCAGACTTTCTATAAACTAGTTTTACCTTTGACTTCTGCTTTATGAGATATTGTTTATATTAGTCCATCATTCTTCTTTGTAAAAATTTGCAAGCAAGTTTATATTGTAAACCATTGTTACTCTTGGTTGCCACCTTTCTTCACTTGGAATTCAAATTTTGCTGACTACAGTAGTTCCTGGGTTCTTTTGCTCTTATAACAGATTTATAGATGTTAAATTAATGTATAAAATTATTGTTATTAGTGTGGATGTCATCTGAGGTTCAGTTCCCATTTCTCCATTGCTATTTGGGTATTTAAATAATTCAGGGATGAGTTGTTTTAGTGGTATGTTATATCTTTTCTCATCTTCTTGCTCTTTTACTGATTATGATGTTTACCTTGAGAATTCATTTTTTGGTAAATAGACCAGGGATAAGTCCCACATCAATTAGAAATCTTTTCCTGTCCATTAAGATTTGTTATATTTTTTGTGATGTTATTTGATACTGATCTTATTGTCCAAAGCTTAACAATTCTTTTCTCAAAGAAAGTTTTTGTGACGTAAGGGTGTGAGAATTCTCTCCAGTCTGCAAGGTTTGACCTCTCTCATCCCCTTTTCTCAAACTATCTCCCAGATAGTTCGTGCTGTCCTCACATTTTTCAACCTTTTACTGAAATCGCCAGAGTGTATGGTGAAGTATTAGTGACTTATCCTTCCATTTAGATGCAAATTTTTTTCTTTTCTAGTTTTGCTAATGGAAAGAATGCCAGTATTGATAAGATTCAACTCCTCCATCAGCATATCCACTCAGTGAACAAGGGTCTCACATTTAGAGTACAAATAGTGAAATTTAATGTTTATAAACTATCTATAAATCGTGTGATTTAGTACAGTAGTGGAAATCGTGCACACTGCCAAAGGCTGTTTCGTACTTTACTTTGCTTCATGGGTTCCCATGGCCAAAAATAAAAATTTACCAAGCCAATCTACTGATAATGAGCCTTTCTAAACACGGCTGGGCAGTTTCTCTAAAAACTGACTTGGTCTGTTTCTGGGACCACACTCAAAGCCTTTACAGCATAGCAGAACTCATCAGAGTTTATGTTCTACTGACATAGTTCTTTGAAAACTCAATGTCAGCTGCACAGCACAATAAGGCATCTGGCTAGGACTTTGTGGAAGAGATGTGTCTTGGCATGTGCACGTGATATTTGGGCTATGTAGAGAAGCAATACTAAGACTCTTTTGAGATGACTAGTTTTATAGAATGAGTATTATTCCATAATTCTGATTGCTCTGAAACACCAGTAACTCCTTATTACTTCTAGTGTTTCGTTGGAGGGTATAAATAGCATCAGTTATCAACTCCCATGCAGCAATATGGCAATTGCCAGATTGGCCACAAGTTGCCAGAAAAAAAAATCATCTTGTTCTGAAAGAAGCTTTTCCTACATTGCTGGCGAGTTTGATGCTTGTTCTTGGGGTAAAGAAGGAATATGTATGTGTCATTGTTACTATACATACATACATACATACATACATACATACATACATACATACACGATAAATGAGTGCTACAAACAGAAATTATTTCCCTCTTATGTCTTGTAACTTATTATTGGTAGGTCCCTAAAGTGTCTATGAATAGATTTCAGAGGGTCTGTGAATTTGGATAGTGGAAAAATACTTACCTGTTTTTATTAACCTCTAACAGAAACTTAGCATTTCTTTCAATTATGGATATAGGCAACAAACCTCAGGTGGTGTTTCAGGTGGCAAAATTAAGACTTTTACAGAAATAGTATTCTCTCATCTCCTATTTGAGTTCCTCTTCCCTACCAAACAGATTTTCTTAAATTTTATAATGAACATTTAATCAGGCATGAAATTCACAATTTATGTTTTTGCACATTTCTTACTACTGAAGTATACATGCTACTTTTAGTGTTTTCCTAAGAATAGATATGTTCATTAATGATGGTGATTGTATTTAGTACTTAACTTAGAACACACAAAATTGAACCCAGGTGTAGTTCCTTCATTTCTCATTTTATTTGATATATAGAAAGTAGCTTTCTAAAAAGTCAGTTTGGCACAAGAGACACACCCAGAAGACAAGTAGAAGGAAAAGATACACCTGTAGCATACTTACATCACCATGACTGCGAGCCAGTAATGGCAGGTCAGGGATACCAACCTTTATCACCCCCAGAGCCTCTGCCACAAAGTTAGAAAAAAATCACAACTCTTTCACAAAATGAAACCTTAGAGGTCATTTAATTTCAGTTCCTTCATTTTATTTTAAATAGATTTTCCAAATATCTTTTTATATGATCTATGTTTGTCAATATGTCTATGAGGAAGTAGATTTCATATTGGTCATTGTGTTGATCATGGTTCCTAAGTCTTTCAGAGGTGTTTGTTTTTACAGTATTTTTATTGAACAAGATGTTCTGGTTCTGCTCATTTCAGTTCACATCAGTTCCCAGGTTTCTCCCTTTATCTTTTATAGCATAGTGATGTTCTGTCACCTTCATATAACATGTCTTATTTAGCTATTCCCCACTTGACAGTCACCCCCTTTGGGATATACCTACTAGTAGTTTTGCTGGATTAAAAGATATGCCCAGTTTAAGAGCATTTTGGAGATAGTCCCAATTGACTTTCTACAATTAGTGGACCATTTCACAGGTCTACCAAGAGTGCAACCTGTTTTTTCATAGCCCCTCCAGCATTTGTTAATTTCCTTTTTCCTGATTAGCTCTGCTAATCTGTGACTGTGAGGTAGAACCTTAGAGTTTTTAAATTTGCATTTCTTTAGAAAATTAGGAAAAGGAATGAGCATTTATTAAGTTTCCACTACTTGCCCAGGCACCGTGTTAAGTGCTTTGTTATTTTGTCGTTTTAGTCATGTCTGACTCTTAATGATCCCAGTTTGAGGTTTTCTTGGCAAAGATTTTCACTGAAGTGGTTTACCATTGCCTTCTCCAACTCATTTTACAGATGGGGAAACTGAGGCAAACAGAGTTAAGTGACTTGCCCAGGGTCATACAGCTAGTAAGTGTCAGACTGGATTTGAATTTAGGTCTTCCTGTCTCAAAGCCCAGTACTCTATCCAGTCTACCACCTACCTGTCCTAGGAGTAGGTAAGCTAATATATGTTCTTCCATAGGTGCTAGATATGATGAAGGTGGATAGACTAGAGTCTCAATTTCTTTCTTAGCCCCTCCTGGATAAGGCAGTTAATGTATAGGAGGCCAGATTTGAACTCAGGAAGATGAATACTCCTGAGTTCAGATCCTGCACATCCACTGTGCCTCCAGCTGCTCTGCACTAAGTATTTTATGAATATTTTTTTAGTTGATTGTCACAGCAGCTTTGGGAGGTAGATGCTATTATTATGCCCATTTTATAATTGAAACTGAGAGAGAGATTGCCCACAGTCACAGCTAGTTAGTGTCTGATCCTGGATTTAAACAGTCTTCCTGACTTCAGGCCCAGTGCTCTTTGTGTTGTACTATACCATCTAGCTGCCTCTAGTTCTAAGTGATTTAGAACATTTAAAAAAATATGTTTATTGATGACTTGGATTTTTTCCTCTGAAAATTGCCTGTTCCTATTCTTTGATCCTAGCAGTTGGGAAAGCAGGCTCTTAAAATTGAATCATTTCCCTGTATATCTTAGAAATGAGACCTTTATATAAGAGAAACATGCTGCAAAGGTTTTTTCCCATTTGCTTTTCTTCTTGTTTTAGCTGCTTTGGTTTTGTTTGTGTAAGCAACATTCATTTTCAGTTGTTTTGTTCTTACTGGTTTTTCACATACACATTATAGTCTAAGTCATTGCTTTCTTGGTTCTTCTTATTTCACTTTGCATCAATTCAGATCATATTTGTTGATTCTTACAAAAAGCAATCTTTGATTACATTCATGTCACATAATTTGCTCAGCCATTATGTTAATTGATGGGCATTTGCTTTATTTCTAGTTCTTTACTACCATAGAAAGTGCTGCTATAAATAATTTGTATGGAACCTTTTTGTCTCATTGTGCTGCTTGAAGGGTAGCTTCTACAGCTTTAGCTGTAGAATCTTTATCGAAGGGTATGGATGGATGTTTTAATCACTCTCTCTGCATCATTCCAGTTACTTTCTAGAATGGTAGTGCTATTCACAACTCCAGTATGTTAATTAATGACTAATGATGAAGCATGTACAGAAGTGAAGGCCTCTTGGTACAGAGGGAAAGATCATTTCCAACTAATACAATTGGGGGAGGGGATTTCATTTTTTAAAATGATAAAAAACAAAGTAAAGTATTCTTTACTCTGCGTGATCAGTTTTCATTTCTGAAAACTGTCTTGTCATGAAATATCTTGACTTTAGCCATAGTTGTGTGGATTTCTGCCTTCATTCCTAAACTTGGGCCAATACTTCATGGAGTAAAGCCGTAACTACTTGATACTACTATATACTTTATGTCAGGAACTTTCCAAAGTTGACATGGTGACTCCCATCTCTTAAAAGAATTTTTTTGCAAGCATTTATTGCTTCTCCCTATTTCTTTCACCCAGTGAACAGTTTCTTAAAAATTAAAACAAAACTCATAGTCAGTAAACATTTATTAAGTAGCTCCTTTGGGCCAGGTGCTGTGGGAAAGGACAGAGATAAAGATAAGAAAAAGAAAAGATAATCCCTACCTTCCCAAGCTTACTCTACTGGGTAAAGTTAATGCACAAAAGGAAACTGAAAAGTTGAGAGATGAAAGGGAAGCTGAGTAAGAAAGTGCCTGGTGGGAAATGAAGAGTTGTTAGCCCTGGGAGACCCCCTTAAATGGAGGCTTTGGGAAGTTCTTTGTTCTAACCTCCAGCCTGGCTCCAGTCAGAGAGGCAAAGGGTGTTGAAGGTACTGAAGAAGTATGTGAGAATTCCAGGGTTGCTGATGCAATTCTGCATGATGATGAGTTTCCTGGTGAGTGGGAAATGAGTTCAGGAAATGATTTTCATAATTTCTTATGGCAAATTGTAGTCCTTTACAATTATTATATACCCTAGTTTGTTTAGGCTTTCCCCAGTTGATGATCTCAACCCTAGTTTCCACTTTCTGGTGTCTTCAGAACACCTTCTGTGAGTGTTTCTCTCCACTACCACCCCCTTCCCTATATATTTAGGCTATAGTTCAATTTTTTGGTTCAAAGAGTTTGCATGATTTAATAACTTTTGAGCATAGTTGTAAATTGCTTTCATGAATGACTAGACAAATTTATAGCTCCAACAACATTGCACAAAGAATGTTTTCCCACTGTCTCTCCAACATTTTTGTCCTTTTCCTCTTAGTGATTTAAAGCCTTTTCAGGCACCTCCCCCAACAAACACGATGAGGAAGCATCTAGGCAAATAAGTTTTGTGGGTTTTTTTTTTTTTACCTTTTTTGTTTTTTGTTTTTAAAATGTAATTATAATTTTGTAACATCTGAATAATAAAATGATACATGTGCTGATACTTAAGCCTTTTTAGTTTTTACATTCGCAACTTTTAGAATTAGTGACTATAATAATATCATTGTTATGGGTGGGCTTGTTGTTCTGGGAATTTGATGGCGTTGATATTCCTGTTGTTTTAGTCATATGCAATTCTTTATGATCCCATTTTGTCTCTTTTTGGTGATATAAACAAGAAAACTTTTTGATCAATCAATTGGTCTTAATAAGAGGTTGGGAAAGAATTGATTAAAAAAAATTACAAGTAGCAAAATCAATGTAGCACAGTGGATAGAGCGCTGGGCCTGGCATCTTATTAAGACCAATATTTTGCCTTTTAAAAATAGTAATAAAATTTGTTTACTTTTGATAAACCAAAGAATTCTTGATTCATTGATAGCTGAAACATAACTGAAAAAGCAGTATGTTTCATTCTCTTTTATCTCTCAATCAGGTTACTGTCTGTGAGGCTTGGAATATGTCCAGATTGCATGAACGACCAACCTCTTATCTAGTACTTTTAGACCTGCATTTTGGAGCTGTTAGTTCAGATTCCAGTATAGTTCTTCAGCATGCTGTTGTCATTGAAATTTCCTTTTTAACAATGGTATTGCCATCAAGAGGTTTTCAGAGTAACCTATCCTCATACTGAGAAAAGTTTCATGAGTTACAATTAATCGTTTTTCCATGTTGGTGTGTAAATAGTTCAACTTTGATAAGTTCCTTATGATTTCTTTTACATGTTTATCTTCTCATGCTTCTTGTATTTCAGCGTCAAATTTTCTTTTCAGTTCTGTTTTTTTTTCCAGTAAGAATGTTTGAAAGTCCTCCACCTCACTGAATGACCATATTTTCCCCTGGAACA